>JALIRY010000017.1:0-492640 GCA_026401215.1 Trichoderma erinaceum | reverse complement strand
TTGGTAGAAAAATTCAATCCGCCATTAATAAATTTTTTTTTTCACACACCATAATTTCTCTCTTAAAAACAGTTATTATGCCACATTCCCCCCCCCCCCCCCCCCCCTTGAACTGGTACTTTGGCTATCGTTACCACATTCATATCCAATGAGTTGCAACGATGCATGCACATGGTCCAAACGGTGTTCACAAACTCCATGTATCCTTGTACATTGTTATTCCACGTAGAGATCCATAACTGCATGAGGTGACTGATAATCTATGCGTTTCAGTAATCAACTAATTGGAATTGGCAGCATAGGTGGTATAGATGACGGCCTCATCAAACGGACTTTTCCTAAATCCGATAAGTTTTCAATCCCTTGCGGAGCGATTCTCTGATCTATATCCGAAGCTGAACTTCTTGGGACTTGGTGGCCTGACTTATGCGAGTGGGGCGCTGAATTCATGTATGGCTGAGGAGCATAGTAGATCTATACTGCACGTATACTTCAAAGGGCGAAGTTTGCTGACAACGCAACTGGTTGGGCCTCAAGAATCCTGCTGGATACTACTGCGGAAAATTACTACTGCTTGCGCCCCTCATACGTCGCGTAGTGTCAAGGAGCACAAGTACATAGAACCCCCTCAATCATAAGGATACTAATACGGGGCACGTTTTGCTATCCTAATGGTGCTAACTAGCCAATGGTTTATAAATTTTAAACTCTAGCAGCATATGAAGAGAACACAAAGTCAGATATACACTGACTTATATGCATATGTAGGACTTTAATATTTTTCATTGAAGCGCGTTTGTTTATTCTTCTGATCTAGTGTCGAGTATTTCCTATAGAAATACCTCGCACGAGATACTGTACAATCCCTAATAGAGCATTGCATTAGTGAATGCCGGATCGATCTCGGCTGTGGAGGCGGTCAGCACACTAGTCCATGTTTGTCTCGTATGCCCGATTTGGCAAACGAAGATGACTGGGATCCATTGCCGAAACATACTGTGCCTCGCACTTCTTTCGACTGCAGTATTGCATATCGAAGATACACCTTGAGTGTAGAGAATACTTGCCGAATTGGGCATACGAGCACCCCAAATTCGAAATACGATACGATTACTTTAAGAAACTGGAGCCTATAGTTCAAGACTAGATATAAGGAGATGTTTGCCATCGAGAATTCTAAGAATCTTCCTTTCTCAAATAACCAGAAACAAATACAATCAGTTACATTGACCCATAAACTCCATTATACATCATGTCATCTATGAAGAAGAAGATCAACAACCTTCCCGCGGCTGCCCCTCCGCCCAAAAGCTTGCTTGCTTATCACCGCCAGTTGTCTCCCACGGCTGCAGTTAAAGTCAGTCCCCTCTGCCTTGGAGGTATGGGATTTGGAACAGCATGGGAAGACATTATGGGCAGCTGCGACAAAGAGGCGTCTTTTGAGTTAATGGATTACTTTTATAGCCAAGGAGGCAACTTTATTGATACGTGCGTATAAAAGACTTTTTGACCTCTCTACGAAGGAACCTTTCCTAACTTCATATGTTCTTAGAGCGGGAAATTACCAATGCGGAGAGTCCGAGGAGATCATTGGCGAATGGATGAAAACACGAAACAACCGAGAGGAAATTATTGTGGCCACCAAGTATACATCTGCTTGGCAGTTGCACAACCAAGATACAAAGATTCAGTCCAACTATGGCGGAAACAACAAGAAGTCTCTCGTGGTATCTATTGAAGCGAGTCTCAAAGCACTACAAACGTCCTATATTGATTTGGTTAGTTTTTGTTTGGTATCCCCGATAAATTGTCTGCCGAGATTACTTACCGGAATGATATTAGTACTACGTCCACACATGGGACTTCACGACCAGCATTCCGGAACTCATGCACTCTCTACACAATCTAGTTGCAGCCGGAAAAATCCTTTATCTAGGCATTTCTAACACTCCAGCATGGGTTGTCGCCAAGGCAAATGAGTACGCCCGTCAGAAGGGATTGACTCAATTTTCTGTCTTTCAGGGGCAGTGGAATGCTGCTGAGCGAGAAATCGAGCGCGAAATTGTTCCCATGTGCATTGATGAGGGTATTGCCGTTGCACCCTTTGGTGTCCTGGGAATGGGCTACTTTCGCACTTCAGCCCAGCGAGAGGCTGAGAAGGAACAAGAAGCTAGAGAGGGCCGCAAGGTCCCTTTCGTCGATAAGCCCCAGAAGACTGTTATGGCCGATACTCTAGAGAAGCTAGCTTTAGCTCGCGGCACGTCTATCACCAGCATAGCCTTGGCCTGGGCTAGACTCAAGGCTCCATATGTCTTCCCTATTGTGGGTGGTCGCAAGACCGAACACCTTAAGGCTAACATTGAAGCACTGGCTATAGATCTTACGGAGGAGGAAATTAATGCGATTGAGAATGCTGTACCATTTGATTTTGGATATCCTCAGACGTTCTTGGGTGGAGCAAAGGGCACTCAGTATGCGAAGGACGCTTGGACAACCAAGAGACTGGGACATTTTGATTGGGTATCACCACCACAGGTACGTTGATGTTAAGCGAACCCCATACTATTCGACTTATAGGCTAACATATATAGGCCCCCAAACCTCATCCTTTGTAAGACAAGGCTTTTTAAAGATGCATGCTATCACACATGCGTGGCTCATTACATGTACTGAAGCATCACATCGATAACAGATTACATGTAGCTACATCATATCGGGACGGCACTTGGCGAGTTTAGATATAGAATAAATTATCCTGCTTACAATCAAATCTATTCTTTCACAGCCAACAAAGCATCCATTTATGTCCTGCTGAGTTCATGCTATTGTACTGATGTTGCTTGGCTTATGCTGCAGCTATCTTAGGTGTATGTATTTAACCGAACAGCAGTAGAAGCACTGTGTCAGCATCTCTAGTCGCACTCCATCCCGGCTTGGCACTAGCGAGCATTCAAGCGGCGGAAGTTATTTGAAGCACTATTCATGCTTCTCTCCTTACCGAAGTCATTCAAATTAGTTGGTATCATTCTTCTTTTTCACCGTATCCTGAAGCAATGTCAGCTCCTACCAGCGGCAATTTTGGCGTATTCGCGATCTCAAAGACAGGAGAGAGTAAGATACACCTCACTCCTCAAGTAGACGGCCATGGACGCGAATTACGCCAACGGAGGCGACATGCCAAGTCCCGTGCTGGGTGTTTGGCATGCAAATCATCCAGAGTCAAGGTGAAGCTTCCAAATTAATTGAATTGCTCTACGAACATCCAGTTCTCTAGGAAAGAACAAGAGCAAATATTGACTGATAATTTTACAGTGCGACGAGCTGCGACCTGTTTGCGCGAGGTGTTCAGCCAAGAATATACTGTGTCAGTATGAGCTTAGTATCATGTCTATGCTACCAAACTATCCACGGCATCAAATACACTGCCAAAGATCTTCAAATGGCTCTATCCCGAGATCTCTTGGATTAGGTCTTGATATGCCCGTCCTACAGCTCCTGCATCATTTTGATCGCCACACGGCATCGACACTTGCCTTTGGCACTTCTGTATGGAGAGACAGTGTACTTCCTATAGCGCTACATGTTTGTCAATTCCAGCAAATCATTTGTACTCTATTAATTACTAATGGCAGCTAGAATGAGATTCTTATGCATGCAGTCCTAATGATATCAGCATCTCACCAGCATAGTATTTCGCCAGATAATACTACATACATAAAGGCCATAGCCTATCATCTAGATCTCACGCTCTCCGGATTCAGGGGTCTCTTATCACAAGGCACAGAAAACTGCGATCACGATGTAGTCATCGCTTGCTCTCTGCTGCTTGTTCACTACGCTTGGTCCATGCCCTTTTTTGCATACGCAGACGATGAAATCGATATGAGAGGCGAGCCTGACAGGTTACTCAAATTTGCTGCTGGCCTCAAAGCAGTCATCCTTACTATGAAAGAAGACAATGGACAGTATAGAGGCATTTTTAAGTTTCCCTTGTCCAGCGATTCTATCCAAGCATTCCAAGATTGGGAATCAGCTCTGGGAACCACTTTTGACTTTGGGGAATATTTCTTTGGCGCACGAACATCTGCCTTGGAAGGTTCTTTTGGATGCTGCAAAGATCGTGGAACGGCTGGTCCGTATGAGCGGCTGGCTCCTCTTCTAAACACGATGGATGCTGTATTGAACGGCCATGCCATCCATCATCTGATGCTACAGATACAGATATATACGCTTTTCTGGCCATCTAAAGCATCAAGAGATTTTGAAAAAGAATTTTCCTTGGACCAAACCGAAGCATGCGTTGTCATGCTCACATTTTACGCCACAGCGTGGTGGCTTCTTTCCGAGAGCGTGTGGTGGGCAAGAAGACGCACAAAAGTTATGTGCGAGTCCATTCTTGAAGGCCTGGATAAAAATAACAAGGAGACGAGGTGGGAAATAAATATTGAACAAATTCGCCAATATTTTAAATTCACTCCGAATGGCGCTGGGGGATGGACAATTGGAGAGCCGGGTTACCATCCAGCAACCGAGTATTGATAACATGTCGGCGGCAATCACAAGGGGTGCTGTATTATATAGTGTGGTCTTTAACATCTCTATTCCCATTTTGATGTTTGGGAAGTAAAAATAAGAGTTTCTACATTAGAAAGTGATTGCGAAACTGTGTACAAAAAGACAAAAAGATATCGAAGCGACCACGCCAGGAGTCGAACCTGGAATCTCTAGAGATGATGATGAACCGAAATCTAGCGCCTTAGCCATTAGGCCACGCGGCCGACTGATGTTATTGTTTTCGATCTGTCAATTTGGTATTGATAAGACCAAAGACAATTTGCCGACTGAATTGCAAAAAGATCGCGATATGCGGGAGTTCCAGTCAGCTGAGATTTCGCTGGCGTGGGCAAAAGATTTAAACGTTGGAAAATTCCTGCAAGGCAAGCAGGGCAGGCGCGCTATGACTGTTATGCATTGCACCTGCTTCATCACCGCAGGGAGCAGAACGGCAGGAGCTAGCGCCGTGCCGATTGCCTATTCTGGTAATAGAGAACAATCGTGCCCATTTAAGGCAAGCAGCAACAAAGAACGAATGAGGATATGGTAATGATGGTGAAAAGAATTGAAAAAAAAAGAGAAAATCATCTATAATTGTCTAAAATCTCTAGCCACAGAACCCATCCTCACCTCTCAGCTTAATGGTCCTCTACATTTTCATCTCTTCCTGGATACATAATATCTTGAACCCATACAGCCCGGACAAGATTGACAAAGACAAAGCCAAAAATAAGGACCATGCAAATGCTCATTCCCGTAGTCACCCACTGCAAACTGCCACTCGCCAATTCTTTCCCTATAGAGATTGTTGCTAATGTGAAGCCTGTATTAGGAAACACCATAGACCACCAGCCCAGATGAAAATATTTAGGTGGCGATGAAACAACAGCAACGACGGCAATACCGAACCACCAAAAGCTGAGAGCCCAGAGAGAAATGGCCACCAGAACTGCAATGACTCTAATGACGCTTTTCTCAATAGCCAGCTCCTTGACACTGCCTGGTACTCCATTTGCCATGCCAATCAAGGCCAAGGCTGTGAACGCTGGCGGACCAACACACATGAATAGACCAGGGCGGTGTTCTCGGTTCGGAAGACCGGACTGAATCAGGCGTCCAATCATGTGGGCATACATGAGTATAGCAACTGACATCCCAAGACCTTGGCATGTTAGTCCGGCGATGAGAATTGGCATAGCGGCAATTTCAGGCTGTGTTGATGCTATGACAGACGCGATTGTGCCAGAAAGCATGATGGGAAAGATTGGCAGAATTAGAGTTGGCATGAAGCTCTGTAGGTTGAGACTATGAACCGCAAAGACATAGCTGTATTGGCCAATAGCAAGTACAGCCGTTAAAGCGACGTATATCCAAAAAGCTGCTTGTATAGCCCATTTCAGCCCGACGTGGTTATCCGGTATAGCATATCGTTGGGTACTCGTGATTATTGTTGCGATAGAGAGAAAGAAAGTTGGAAAAAAGAAGCCCTCTCTTGGGTGAGTGAGGGAACGGACCATTTCACCAGTGTGAAACATGAATCGAGCAACCATGGTCATTGTAACGAGCGAAAATATTATAATATTCACGATATAAACCACCAATCCAATAGTTTTGAGTCCGTGGAATTGATTTGGTTGGGCAAAAATGAGCAAGGACAGACCTCCTGCGCTCATTGGTAGAGTATACCAAGCCCATGTGAAATGTTGAAGTCTCTCTCGTATAGAAAGTCTTGGTCTATTCGGATCGTAGATATCAATGGCTAATTTCTGGGGGGTTTCTTCAACGATTGTGTGATGCTTGTCATGTGTTGGCGTGTTGACGCGTGTTACATCGCCGGAAGGCACTCGTGTGTGGTTGGTGGCACCTGTGTAAGGCCTTGCTCTCTCGGCCTCATCTTCGTTGGCGGGAACAAAGAATTCTGAAAGTTCGTGTCCCTCAGGTTCAGATTCTCTATGAGCAGGTAGTTTGTCCCATCTCAGGGACTGTGCATTATGGGCCATGATGGATGATATCGTGTGGCGTCGAACAAGCGGCGCTTTGGAGGAAAAAGTATACTATAGTATATTAGAAAGCTCTGTAGAGTCGAAGCATCTCATTGATGAATTTTGAACAAGAGGAGATTTCTTATCTAAATATTCTAGATTCTCCTTCCATACCCTGTTTGCTATCCGAGGGCAGGCGAAGCAAGGACCCCAGCGACTTCCCGTCATGTATTTCTTGGACAAGTGGCTGTACCAGGAGCTGACGCAGCAAACGCATAGCCCGGGCGTCGTAGTTGGGTATCAAGAGGCAACCTTGCCATTTCGATAACCGCCTAGATGCAGTGAGTTACATTAGCTACCTCGCTGAAGCCTCATCACGTATCAAACATCTTGGCCAAGATGTGGCATAGCAAAAGTCCCGAGCTTGGCACCGGCACTTGCGCCGCTCTTAAAAGCCGATCACACTAATCGAGTGTCAAAAGGGAGTATTAGCCAATTTGGCTAGCGGGTCAATCTGCTGGTAAACATCAGGGGTTGATACGATCTTCAAGGACTAAAATGATGCCCGTGTTATGCCGGCCAGTGAACTGAGAATTCGCCAAGCCTCTTATCAACTTAGCGTAATCACGGCGGAGCCGTCAAAGATATACCATAGAGTAGTATGATAAAAAAACCGACGAATCTAATGGCCACTATGTTGTTGCCATGGAAGGAGAACATGGCAGGGCTCTAGAGCAAACGGAATAAGTGGATCCACGTGGTCACTCAACAAGCAAAATACCTATGAGAGAGCATGGGTTACCCATTTTTCGCGCCATAAAATAATCGAAAACTACTTATAAAATGTGCAAAGCCTAGTATAATTACTTCTATCTACGACGACATACTATTGTGAAGGCCTCACTGAATATGTCGTCGAAGATGGCTTGACAACCTTGCTTCGTTAGGCTTAGAACGCTTGCGCCAGATCTTCAGGATTACCCATTATCTCTAACACGCTCAATACCCACAGAATAAGCTTGGCAGCTACAGAAATAAGAATTTTAACAAAGTCGTATGCGCCAAGATCCATCCTGAAGCGTCAAACTGTAACAATGGAGCATACAGGGGCAGCATAAAGCTTCCTGTAAAGGTTAATTTTGGCGCTTTACTCGGAAGCTCGCCGATTCTTCCTTCGGCAGGCATTCCACAGAATAGAAGTACCGCATATCTACAACCTAAAAAAATCCTACGGCTCGAGTTTTCCAACAATGCGTAGAGAGGAAGAGGCATAGCAAAAGGATTATACTTCAAGTACTTTGGTCTGAGTGATCGACACCTTTGGCTTGGCATCGGTGAGCCGGTTCCCTGTCAATTCGATAAGGAGAATGCAGCCTGCTGGCATCAACAAGTGAAACGATAAAAATGCCCAACAGCTATCTCTTGGCAGCGTGTATAATCACCTTTAAAAACGTGCATGGAGCCCAACGATGGAGTCACCGAGTTATAAATGGGACAGATTACGCGTTGCCTGCTTATACTGGCAAATAGCAAAATAGAAAGCCATCAAGGATTCTGAGTCAAGGCTTTTATTTGCTGCAGGCTTTAGCGCGACGCCTACCTGGTATAACGGGATTAACTGAGACAGACATGCACCGCCTCTCTGTATTGTCCACACATTTGACCAGAAGCAGGTCTCTACGATATCCTCCTAGGCGTGTTTGTCAGCAACCCCCTGCTGACTAGTTAATATCGCACACGTTCGATCTGGCGCTCGCCACGTGCCAAGACATAACGAATGACGGTTGTAAAAGTTGCGAGGCGTATTCAGACTCTGAGAAAGCCCAAGAGGCCCTTTCTGGAAGAGTGAATGGCATAGATATGCAGATCTAATACCGCTTCACCTAGAAGCTCTAATCTCGGTACATAGATCTGCATAGGCTAGGCCTGTCAGTTTTTCTCTTCTATAATTTCCTTATCTATAAGCGATGTGCTCAGCCTCTATGAGAATTGCGAAACACAGAAAAGGAGAAAGTTAGATGTGACAAATGCTTTATCGCCGCTCTAGGCTCGTATATACAATTGGCCAAACGTTTTGAAGCCCACCTGGGGAAACAACTATAAAACCTTAGATTCCACCCCATGCTCGTTTGCCTTCCAACTCCTGAGCGATGCTAATTGCTATAAATAAAAGATTTTCACCATAAAGCCTCAAGGATCTTTAGTAGCCCTTCAGCCAAGACTCAATGATCGACAACCACACGTTTCAAGTACTCATCTCATATTTGCTCCTCGCCCTCAACTTCTCCCCATACGCCCTGAAAATCCACGGAATCGGCGCCATGGCCACCGTCACAAACCCCAAAATGCTCGTGGCCCAACCCGCGCCGAGGCGCTCGTACATTTGCAGCGCAAACAATGGAAACGCCGCAGAGAGCAAATACCGGCTGAACATCATGGCTCCAGAGGCGGACGCTCCATACAACGGACCGTAAGCGTCCAGCATGAAGAGGTTAGCGCCTGCATAAACAAGTAGAGAAGATAGCATAACGAGGCCTTGGAAGATGATGGGCACTATCCAGTGGACGTGGAAATGCACCGTCCACCCAACAATAAAGAGGGAAATCGGCAACATGATGCTCCCTATCAGAGCAGACATGAGCCGATTCTCTGACGGCAGCGGCTCATCGTCATCATGGCCACGCTGCCACTCCGTCAAACGCCTTTGATAAGACTGAAGATCAATCAAAATTAGGGGCACTGCCGCAAGCACCGTGCCGCACATGAGGCCCAAGTACGACAGCGGCTCGCTCTCCACCGACCACTCATAGTAGGTCCGAAATATCCAAGGCACAGAGACAACAAACGTATACAGTAGACCAAACAAGAATCCGTTATACACACTAACCAGGGTAACAATCGGCTCGGTAAAGAGCATGTGCAAGGGCCTCTGGATCAGCGTTGTGAAGAAATATCGAAACGCTCGTCCAGGCGAAGTTCGCTGCGACGCCGAGTCTCGTAGTCCCAAACGAGTAGCACGCCGTTTTAAAATAACCTTCTTGTACGTCTCGCGAGTGAAGCATACAGGGATATAAAACGCCACCGTGATAAATATAGATATCCACTGCGTCCACTGCCATGGCTTGACGAGGAGAACGAATCCTCCAATCATCGGGCCCAGCGCCGCTCCAAAAGACGGCACGGCATAATAGCCTCCCAGACTAACACCTCTGTACCGGGGTGGCGTGAAGTCGAGCAGCGTTGCTGGCGCATTGTTGATAAGAGGCGAGGCAAATACACCCGCAAAGAACCGGCAAGTCGTCAGTCCGCCTATCGACTTGCTGAAACCAGACCCGAGCAAAAATAGGACGAATACTGGAGTTGATAGCAAGAAGACGGACTTTCGACCATATGTCTCCGAAAGTGGTGCGCCAACCATGGGTCCAAAGGCAAGACCAAGGTTGTACAGCGAAAGGGGCAAGACAGCAACAATGCGGCTGCAGTGGAAGTACGAGGCGACGGTATCCTGGGCGGGCGCATACATGGATCCGGCTATGGTACCAATCATGGCAAGCATAGTGATGGCAATGGTGCTGAAAATTCGTAGAGACGCGGAAAAGTTGCGAGGATTGTCTGGATCTTCAGGATTGGTCCAGTCGTAAGCGGCGTTGATAGTCGGAGGGAGGACCATGTTTGGCTCTTCATACCGACTCTGTTCTTGATTATAGCCCGCCTTCTCATTTTGATGATATTGATCTGCTGCTACCGGTGCAGTGTCTATGGCAACCCGGGATATCACCATCTCGCCCTGCGGCGGTAACGGTCGATCCATGTTGTCCCGTATATGCTCTGTATCCAGTTATATATCCAACGATGAGACTTTGGATATGTCTCATGTTTATCTTCAAAACACCCTCTTATTCTTCAGCGACTTATTGAATGGGTAAGCTAGAGCAGGCTTTTTTCTCACTTGTCTCATAGCAAGAAATCTGTTCGAAACTCCACTTCATGATCGGTGAGAGAAGCGAAAACATAAGTAATAGTTTTCAGAGCGGAAATAAGCACCTTTTAAGAACAACCTGAAAACAGTGAGATCTGCGCCTTCTCGCGCTGTCGACTAGCAATTAGAAGATAATCCCCTCTCTCGCGCCGATAATTCATCGGGTTCAACTACCGAAATGCCGGCGTCATTATCGTTAGTACCCGCATCCGGATTCGGCGCCCTAAAATGACCCCGGACTGTTAGCTGGTCCGTCAATAGTTGATTTAGCCGCGAATTTTTAGTAATCCGGGTGATCTAAAGGTTGAATAGACAAGACATGCATTCATGCAATGGAGAAAATCGTGAGAGGTAGGAGGTATTCGTTATATTAGGTATGTATGTATATATAGGTATCAATTGCTATACGTTATCTTGGTATCATATCCGTCCTTGCATCAACAGAAAAAAGGAAAGTTTAGGCATCCTCATCGGCAGCCTTGCCAACACCAGGTTGGTTCTGGCCAATGTACTCGGACTTCTTGAGCATGTTCCACTTGTCTTCCTCGGAGTCGAGGTGGCGGAAGCAGAACCAGAAAGCAACACCACCAATGAAGGCAATGATGGCAACAGTGGTGTAGTTCCAGACCAACAGGGGGTCATCAGACAGGGGAGTGAAGGCCTCGCCAATGGCGGCGGAAACGGCACTCATGAACAGGTTGACACTCATGACGAGAGACTTCATGTTCTCGGGGGCCTTGGAGTAGGCATACTCGTAAGAGGTGACGTTGGCGAAGATCTCGGCAATACCAATCAGGATGTAGGGCAAGCACTGGGCCCAGACATTGATGGGCGCGGGAGGGCAGGCCACTTCCTCGCCATCAATGATGGTGGTTCCGTTGGCGCGATTACCGCAAGGGCTCTTCTTGTAGATGTAGTATTGCATGACGGCAGAGGCAACCATGGAAAGGGCAGCAATCAGGAAACCAGTGGCCATACGCTTGATAGGGGTAAAGGCAATGCCAAGCTTGCGGAGACCAGGGTAGAGGAGGTGATCGATGAGAGGAATCATGATGACAATGGAGATGGGGTTGAGGTTCTGGATGATGTCGTTGGGGACGCCATGACGCTCAAGAGTACCGGCTTGGATGGTCAGGTTACCAGTCATCTGGTTGTAAGACAGGAAGAAGATGGGAAGGAAGAGGAAGACCTTGCAGGCCATCAGACCACGGCGGACCTCATCAACCCAGGCGTCATCGTAAGTCATCCACTTAGGGCGCTCGGTAATGGAAACGCGCGAGGGACGAGCGACATCCCAGTTGATCTTGAAGCCCTTGGACTGCTTGCGGGCATACCAGAACATCTGCAGGAACTTTTGGAGCAGAGAACCAGTAGGAGGAGTGAGCTTGTACTTCTTCTTCTGGCTCCACAGAACGAAGGGAGCAAGAAGGAACATGCCGGTAGGGATGAGGAAAGCCAGCCAGAAACCGACATACTTCTCAACGTAGACCATGCTGATCTGGCCAGCAAGAGATCCGATGTTGATGGCGAGGTAGAAGTAGAGGAAGATACGGGTGTTGGTCACAGCAGGGTCAACGATGACACGCTCGCCGGAAGGAAGAACCTTGACACGCATGCGAGTGTCTTCGTTCTGGTCGGCAAGTAAAGGAGAGACGTTGGCCTTGAAAAAGCCAGTGCCAGTGCAGAGGGTGATGAGACCGATGATGAAAGCGGCAAAGGAGCTGTCCTTCTTGACAATGACTGAAGGAGCGGCGGCGGCGACGAGGATAACGTGGGCAACGGTAGAGATGGCAATGGCAACGTGGAGAGTCCAGAAACGTCCCATACGAGCATCAGCAACCCAGGCACTGTTTTCAAAAGCATTAGCATCGACGATCTTCAGATATCGAAATGTTGGATACACAAAGCCACGACTTACCCAACGAGGGGCATGATGTAAGCCCAGAACTGGTTGAACAAGCTGATACCCATGGCAGCCTTGGGGCCCATTCCCAGGGCACCAGGAAGACCATCGGCAGAGGGAGCAGCACCAGTGGTGGAACCAGGAGGAAGAGGTCGGTTCACAAAGTTGGTATACAGGATGGAAGATCCATAGTAGGAGAAACGCTCGCAAAGCTCAACAAAGGCAATGGTGTACATGGCCCACTTGATGCTTCCCGAGACACGGCGCAGGGTGCGCATCTCCTCCTCGGTGGGTGTGTCGTCGAATACCTCCTCATCGTTGCTAACAATATCGACGTCGACGCCGGCAGCTGCCTTTTCGTCAAAAGCAGTCTGCTTTTCGTCAAAGCCAGCCGCGCGACGGTCGGCCTCGGCAATGACGTCGACCTCAAGGCCGGCGGTGTTGCTCATGGTGAATGGAGGTTGAGGCAAGGCCTGATGAGCTTCTTGATGGCGCAAGTTGTCAACCTGGGAGGATGGAGAGGGTAGGACAGACGGGCTTCACAGCACGAGGAGAAGAGAGAGAGGGCTTCTTGTCTGGCCGTTTTCGTCGACTTATATAGACGACTCGAGACAATGCTGTGGGCGTTGATAAGCCACACAACCCCCCAACTTGCCGAACCTAATCTGACCCTTGTATCCGCTCCCATGTGCTGACCCGGTCTTGGTTCTCATCGCCCTCTGCTGCATATCCTGGCGTGTGGAGGCGAACCGAGTCGACACAGATATCAACTCGGGCCAAGACCAGCCGCCGGAGGGCGATGCTCGAAGCAGCAAGGCCTGTGGCAACTAAACAAAAGATCCCGGACCAATGCCGGGGCCATCCAGACAATAGATGGTGTAGGTGGAGGTGGTGGGAAGAGTTGAGTTAGAGCGAAGCGGGGAGGACGCATGGCGAATTGCCCGGATTGACGCTTGCACCACCAAACTCGCAGGCTACTGGCAAGCCCCAGCCGCTAATCGAGTTGGCTGGCTGGATGCGAGGAAACACTGACCGCTCGCGTCCAGGGGTCCTTGTGCTCTACACCATGCTGTGATTATACTACGCCCGTGCTCGATGTACTGTAAATGCTTGGCTGCAACGTTGTTTGGCATCCTGCTTGGCATCCTGCTTGGCATCCTACGCTGCGGTCACGCATGGTCAGGCCCTCGTCTTCGGCCATTTACCCAATCATCTGGATACGTGTATTTAGACTCACGCTTCCTCGGCAGTCGCAATCACAGCATCGCTCGCCAGGAACCTGGATCAAGATATCAAACACTCAGGCTTTCAGCCTCCCGCACCTGTGTCTCACGGCGAGGCTCTTTCCATTGCCCCTAAACGCTCCGGCGACTTGGCACGCCAATACTAGAGGCCATTGGCGCAAAAAGCACACGACAGAACCATGTGATGGCGGCGGGGCGGCGACCAGATAGCTCTGCTTGGCATCGTTAGCGACGACACCGACACGAATAATCGCTATCTATTAGCCGTTGACGACTCTCTTCATCGACTGGAACATTGTCTCGCATCTATCCATCTATCTAGGATTTCCGCTAAAATAGACGTCTCACAGGGCACCTGCATGCGGCTTTGCGCCATCGTGGTTGCGTCTAAGGAGCTTTTTTTTTAAACCACAAAAATTCTCCTGTAATCTCAACCTTAAGCTTGTTATGCTTTTTTATCGGCCGAGTCCGTCCAAGACAAAATCCCACCCAAAAATTCGCCGCCACCCACAGCAATAAGCCTGCCCTAGGCTGCTCCGGGCATGGTGAGCGAACAAAGCGAACAACTCCCGACTCTCGCCTTGGGCGCCACAGTTACAAAAGTCCCTTGGCCGCCATCTTGGCCAATGGCATCGCGGCCATGTCCTGTTTAAGCTCGCGGTATTGCAGGGTCGACATGCGAGCGGGCTCCACAGATACGGACCCGTTGCGCTGCTAATTTCAAGCCTAAAGTAAAGCTCAAATATCAAGGTTACTTTAAGATGCTGTGTGCAGTAGCGCATTTCCGCATGGAGCTGGCCGTGATTACGAGTGCCTAGTGTTACAGAGCCCAGTCCAGTCTCCTCTGCTCCATACTGTAACTGATATCGACATTCCAGACCGTCCAGATGCGATTAGCGCTGAGCGGTATCGCCCTGGACGCCGAGAGCCGCCGAAGCACGCAATTAGGCGTTGCGGCGACGACGAAGAAGAGTCATTCGACTCAACTCCCAGCCTCAGCCGAGAGCAGCTGAGAATCTCGAACGAGCAAAAAGTTTGCAGGACAGTGTAGCGGCAGTGAGTGGGAGCGCCATCTAGCTACAGGCGGTTCTTTTGTTCCTGAGCGCCTCCATTTGCCGCTGGACCAAGCCCAAGAGCGGGTGGCGTGAGGGCGGCGTCCAACCGACGAGGAAACCATGCTGCTAATCCTCGAATCCTGCAGCCCTCGTAGCCCTCGTTGCATAGCCGGGGCGTCCCAAGCCGCATGGCCGTCAGTCTAAAGCTGCAAGATGGAAAGCCTTGTCCATGTGGCTTGTGCAAAAGTCCTCTGCCAAGAACCGTCTATACGGTCCCTCGATGCAAAGAGCGCTACTCATCGCGATCGAGCCATGTACAGCATCCATTCACAGTTTCCAAGATGGTGGGATCATGGGCGGTTGCCTCGTCCACCCTCTGCCACCAGATGGATGCAACCCTGGGGTCTCCCCGAGGCCCACAGCACCCAAGCCGTGACAACCTTCGGTTGCACATGTTTATCTTGGCCGTAATACGGGGTTTTGTGGGTCGCTTGCCACTGGCGTTGCTCAGTTACGCAAAACTCTCGTAATAATATCACTTTTCTGAGCGCTGAGATGGAGATGAAAAGCAATCTGTTAGTCAAGATATTGGGGAATCTCTGGGGAGAAGACCAGTTTGCTGGAGTTTGACGGCGGCACGAACCACAACATCTTGATTACCCCATACGGGGTAGACGAGAGCATTGCTAAGGGTATCTTTGTGATCGGTAAACTCAATAAGCTTCAGCTCATAATTAAGGCGATGCTATTGCCGCCACATGTTTGTTCTGCGTTTTCAAAAAAAAAAAAAAAATCATTCCGCGGTTGGTAGAGTAGATATCCGTAGGACGGCCAGAGACGGCTAGCCAAGGCTGTTGGGCGACTTGTTCGAAGGATTTTCTGCCGGATTAGATCCAGGAGAAAGATCCCGTTTTGGACACATTCAAGCACACCATCTCGAATTGAAAAGCCTTTCGACCTTCGCCCTTCGCTATACATAGCCTGCCTGGTATTCGCGGCTGCTCCAGTCTCATGGGCGCATTACGGCAAGCCCTTTTCATAAAAGCAGAATTTCGGACATTTCTTGCTTCTCGGAGTCACCTAACACTTATACTTAGTCTGCCATACGGAGTGCTCCGTTCTTGTATTTTGCATGTCAGAGTAATATCACCCTGTCGGCGCCTTTCCAAACGAAGCCAAAGAGAAAACCACGCGCGCGTGCCAAGCCTCCCTAGTATAGCTGCTTTGGGCCAAGCTGCTCGGCCATTTCTAATCCTTTAAGAGCGCCACGAGTTAGAAGACTTCGACAACACTTCTAGGCATATCCGGGCTGCGCCAGTGAGTGGGGACGGCGCATCCTGGCCGTTGATAATGGGCCGGCTAACATTAGATGGATGGTCAAAAGCGACGCTGTGCTTAGTTAGCTTCCCGAGAGTAGCAAACATCAAGGCAGCTTCACAGTTCAGGTGGCGGTTTTGCCGAACCTTCGAACTTACTATGGGTGGCTTATGAGTGGCCAGTTTCCCGAATCTAGCCACAACTAGGGAAGATTGACCAACACCACTACATCTTTAGAGTTGAAAGCTAAAGAAAATCCCATTTTCGTCACCAAGAAAACTTTGCAGAGGCTGGAGCCGTGTAGGCTGGCAGTTGATCTGCCCATCAAGCGGCCAGTACCAACCCTCTGAAATCATATCTTTGCATCGCAAACAACTTGCGCTTATCCCACTTTGTTGTCATCTCCGTTAGTAACACGCTCGACTCCACAATCACGCTCTTGGCAACTGGAGGTGAGCGTTAGTCAAATGTGATAAAATGCATGGCACCACAGTTTTGGTAGCATTAGCGTCCAGTCGGTAACTTCGCATGCAACCTATAAACTCCGTTCCAATTTGATGCTGAAAGTAAATTGTTATGCGCAATGCAACGATACTGAGACAAAACGAAAAGTGAGTACGGAGTGACTGATGAGCTGACAAGCCATGCACATCATTAGTTTGTCGCCAACAAAAGCACCAGTTGGTGGCGGTCTCACAGTCGATTTGGCTTCGTTCTATACGAACGAGAAGAACGATGCGCCTGAGTCAGGCAGTGAGACTTTTGCGGCGATAACAATTTGCAGATTGTCTTGTTCGACATTAAACGTACATGCGGCACGGGTTGAGATGGGCGAGATCTCGCTGATGATAAGACTTTAATATGCGACATCAGCATTGTTGGAAAAGACGCTTGGGAAGCTTTGGAGATCGAGGGTTTCCCTAGGCATACTTCTCTCTATCTATGGCCATGTACCATATCTCCTAACCCAGAGTTCAAATAATGCACATCGCATAATAGCTGATCTCACTTCCCTGTAGCTACTCAGAGCATATGCTGTTTTTTGGAGGTTCAAAAGCGTGAGTAAAGATCACCCCAATATTCCAAAGTCATCCAGCTCTTCTTCAGAGAGCTTTACACCGGCAAAGTCTTCTCTCCTTGGCGTGCGGAACTGAGAGTGGACGGCACCCACATCGTCCCAGTGAAACCAACCAGCGTGCTCCCAGTCGACGATGCCCACAATTTGATCATTCCGAATAAAGATATTTGAGGGCTGTAAATGAAGTTTAGCTTTCTTAATCCACTTCCTGAGCGGTTACCGAAGAGGATCGCGTTTTCGGATGACGAGATGTCTCGATTCGCTATAGGATTCGGATCTGATACGATATAAGCTGGCTCTATTACTGTTGAAAGAGGTTGAACGGTGCTCATCTCGTCTATCATCTTTCGCGTTTGCGTTTTGAAAGAAGCTTTCTGTGTAGGGGAGAGATATGGCCATGCTACATTCAATGCGACGCCGGGAATCCTTTCCTGGATAACGACATCCTTTCCTTTGAGCTGTGACACCATTAGTGAACTATACATTGCTGGCTTTCGAAACGACTTTACCTTTCCACTGAAATAGATTCGGGGCACTGGTATAGTACTGGGAGCCAGTTCTATTGCTGCAATTTCATTTTTGTCTGCAAATTAATAGTCCCGAGACGACTCTGATCCAGTATCTCTTGTTCCTTGGTGGTAAGACTTGACGATGATGCTGCCGAGAGCGAACACATCTCGGCCTCCAAACGGATTCTGGTACACATAGCACGTCGCATCGCATTTCTCAGCTTGAAGCGAGTTTGCTAATGAGCACGGATTGTGGTCCCGCTTGGTAAGTTGCAACGCTTGTACTTCAAACAGAGACGGAAATGGACTGGAAAATGGAGTTTCGCTGCTAATGCCGAATCCTGCTTGGCCACACACCTCGTTATCTTCGGCGGACTTTGGCGCGAAAAGCCGAAACATCTGATTCGGCTCCTTATGGTTTATTCCGAAACACAAGAGATTTTGTTTTAGGCATATATTACCGTATTCAGTCAGAAACTAGCCTATGCATTCTGATAAAATTCCCTCCACTAGGTAATATCTACAATGAGTCAAAAGCTTGCCAAGAATAGCTAGTGAAATACTTCATAACGAAAGTATCGCAGTTAAGCATTTCGAAGGGTAGAGGCATTTAATCCAGTATCAATGATCTTTATGAATCCCAGCTACTGCAATATCCCCCTCATCGCCTAAGAGTTTTTTTGGAGTCTTCCTCAGCCATCAGTGGAGCGACGGGCAAGAATCGGGCCTTTGCGCCTGTGATCATCGACATGTAGTACGATGGTTGCCCAATCCGCGCCGGTGCCACCACCTCTACATCGAATTGTTCGAATAGGGCTGATACAACTTTGTACACCACCATCTCGGCCAAGTTCTTGCCCGGACAAGTCCTTGGGCCACCGCCCCAGTTGAGGCTATAGCGTTCCATTTGGCGCACGTCAAGAGCGTCGCCACTGAGCCATCGGTCCGGGTTGTATGCATCTGGGTCTGAGCCTACCACAATGTTTGCATTTCGATGCAACGCCGCTGGGTTGCACCCGACTGTCGTGCCTC
This sequence comes from Trichoderma erinaceum, assembly GCA_026401215.1. NCBI lineage: Eukaryota > Fungi > Ascomycota > Sordariomycetes > Hypocreales > Hypocreaceae > Trichoderma > Trichoderma erinaceum. The sequence continues at coordinate 473,987 of JALIRY010000017.1, read as the reverse complement.
CCGGGATGAAGTGCCCATGGATATGCAGACCGTTATCAGGAACTCGACGAGAGAGAGACATTGTCAAGGCTGGATGAAGACGCATGGCCTCTCTTGAAGCTGCGCGCATATACTGCAGCTGAACTGCGCCCGCATATGACAATGGATCCTTGGCGCTCCGGATTTCTTCTGTTACTTTCTTTTGTATATCGCCATGTGTCCCAATCATTGTGAGGATGGCTGTCAATGTCGAGGCCATTGTATCATGGCCCGCGCCAAAATTGGTCATTCCCATTTTTCGAAGATAAACCTCCGTGAATTCAGGCTTATCTTTGTGAAGTTGAATAAGGTCTGCCATTAAATCTGACCGGCGATCTTTACCAGCTTTTGGGTTCAAAGCAGTTTTAATCCTCCGAGATATGCGCTTTCCCACGTCCTAAGCTCCCAGGAGGTCAAAACTTGCTTCAGGGAAAGGGAGTAGCTGCGGTTATACTGACAGGAAAGAATGATCGAAAGTTGGGTGGAGCGGTGTACTTCAAGTTCCAGACATCTCTGAACACCCATTCAAATACATTTGTACACATGGTCAATTTACTCATGGTCGGAAACAGGCCCATAACACTCTTCCTTCTCCAAGCAAGATAGCTGTGGCCGCTTGATCCCCAGTCAGTTCCGGCTTTGAGCAGTCCCGGAGACCAAGATAAAACGGAAGCTCCAAGACATTCGACGGCAATGATGTGCATCCATTCCTTCAAGTCTAGTTCTGCGCCGTCCAAAGCCTTCAGCCGCGTAATGACTTGCTTGATAACATCGTCGACGGCTGTTTCAAACTTCGTCACGTTGGCTGTTTGATAGATTCGCCCAATCAGCCGTCTTTGGAGTCGATAGCGCTTCATGTCCCTTTCGGAGAGTAAATCTAAGCTATCGAAAAAATGAGGCCGCAAGAAGCGATCGATTTTTGGCAAGATTAAGCTGGTTGCCACTACAGTTGGCATAGTCAGTAAGTAGCCATCATCATGCTCAGAACGTCAACATACAGTAGAAATCACTCTTTTCGAATCCTTTGGTGCTACCTGGAGAAATACAAGTGTTAATATATCAAAAAATGGCATTATGAAAGATCTAAACATACTATAGATCTTGTCAAAGGCCTCCATACTGTTGAACCAAAGTTCATCGGGGCCAACTCTCACAACTTCTCCATACTTCTGGTGCAGCGTGCATGCCAGTTCGAACATACCACCATTTCGAGCATGATATGCATGCCATACATTAGAAATAGCAGCTAATTTTGGACCCGGCACTCGCGCGAGAGGATGGAGAAACAGCCTATACAAGGCAACTGAAGTGAGGCTTAGCAGCAGCAAACAAATGCCATAGCCCAGAACGCAAGCGGCGCTCCATATTAACCCGGATCCCATGTCTTTTCGCAAACCATCTAGCTGGCCGCTAGCAGAATTCAAAATCAAGACAATAATAACCGAAGCTATTCAAGGCTTCATCTTGTCTTGGGCCGCCGTGCAGCGTTGCACTTTTGAGCAGTTGGCAACAAGTGAAAAAGTTGAAAGCCCATCATTATATCAAGGATTATTCGCTAACCGAGTTTTGCCTAATCATTCCAGGGTAGGTGGACTGCTTTGAAGCACACGGCATGATGGAAATACTTTCATTCGAGTGCGCAATAAAACCTATTAGTAGGTTCAGAAACAGTATATTATTTTTATCATTCGACTTTTGATCTATCATGTTAAACACATACACATGTACACGTAGTATGGCTTTGAATCAAGGGAGAAAGCTTGAGCACGAACTAGTCACGCAGATGAGGCCAAATCTAATAAACATTTGACCAGCTATACACGTATAGTCAAATAGGTTAGGTAGACAGTCATTATTAAGAGTACGCGTAGGTTTAAGCGATAAAAACAGTTCATAAACCATTGGTCTAGCGACATGAACTCAAGACGTATATCGGGCTGTTCAGTTTACTTAGATGCATGTTCCTAAGGTAAGCTGCAATATCGTAGACTAAGACAGTACTTTGTATACTCTCGTAAATTAAATGTGTATTAATAAAGTTTTAAAAACCGCTATGTAATATGCTATATCAACCTTGCTTGCTTTGAGAATATAAGAAATGGGTATCTCAGCAGCTTTGTTCTAATGATCTATATTTATTTCGTCTCATTTCTTCATCAAAGAGTAGTCTCTTCCTTCTTCTTCTGTTTACGCTCCTCCTTTGCTTTCTTCTCAGCCCGCCACTTGATGCCTCTTGCCATGATCAAACATAATGGCAGGGCACAAATCATATAGATGAGGCCAATCATCGTAAAGGACCAGCCCACGCCAATGGCATTCATCAGAGGAACGATTGCCGCACTGGCTCCAGCTCCAACCAGGCATCGAGTGAAGTTGTTCGCAGCAGTGGCAGTACCGGCCTTTCCAGGGTGGAGGTCGACGAGCAACGTGTTGGACGTGTTGTTGAAGCCAATCATGCCCATGCCCATCAGACAACTGACGATGCAGGGAACGGAAACGTGAACCACTCGGTCCATGGCCCAGCCCCAGCCGATGAGAGAAAGACCGCTAACGCCAAGAAGTGGGAGTCCAATCTCCAATCGCACACGCTCAATGGGAAAGTTGGAAAGGTCCTGTTGGCGGCTGCGGTCGAGAGGGATGCCCAGCTTCTGGCAGTGTCGTTTATAATTCCAGTTGATTCCGGGACCGACGATCATGGCGGCAAGGACTGAGCCAAATGCCAATGGCAAATACATCAATCCTACTTTAATCTCGTCATATCCATACGAGTTTGCGAATAGAGTGGGCATCGCAGTGGCAATGCAGTAAAAGCCGGCGAAAATGAGGCTGCTGGTGCCAAGGAGGAGGCCAGTCTCCTTCTCCAGTAGCATGAGCAGAGAGCCCAGGATATTTGGTGGTTTGAATTTAAAGGCATTTTTGGCCGGGGGAGCTTTGCGATCCTTGTTGCGCCGTGATGTTAAGATCTGCCAGCCTGATCTGTAAAGTGGTGGTGGGTAGATCGAGCCATCTCCCACGATGTGGCGGCAGGTCTCGGGCAAAAACATGGCAATAAGGAAAAGAGTTACTCCCGCGAATATAGTCAAGAACCAAAAGATGGCTCTCCATCCAAGTGTCTGAGACAGGGCACCTCCGATGATGGGGCCGAGCGCTGGGGCGAGAACTATAGGTACAACAGTAAAGCCGACGTATTGGCCTCGCTCGGCGGATGTAATGACATCTGCTACGACAGCCATGCACAGTGCCACGGTGGTGCTTGAACCAGCGGACTGGAGACATCGAAGACCAAGAATAGCGCCGTAGCTGGGAGCAAGAGCAAGGCCAATATTGGCGCCAATGTATATCACGAAACAGATGATATAGGCCGGCCGTCTTCCGCCACTGTCAGCCAGAGACCCCAAGAACATGGGAGTAATGCCCTGAAAGATCATATAAGTCGTAATAGTAAGATTGATTTGTGTGCTCGAAACATGAAGCTCATCCGATAGCTGTGTCAGCGCCGGCAGGTAGATTTGAGCTGATATAGGTGAGAAGAAAGCCGTGGAGGCGGCCCCAAGAGCCAACATTCGTTTCTGCCATGTTGTGAATATCGAGTACGGAGGCGGCACGGCCTCTACAACCGGTACAGGCTGTTTCTCGGCATCGGCGAGTTCAAGTGAGAGCCGATTCTTCTCCGAATCTGAACTGCTTTTTGTGTCTTCTGGCGAAGAACTCATGATGTCAATAAGGGTGCTGACAATCTCATCCTTTTGTGAAGATTTGAGAAATAGAAGATGAAAAGCTTGGCTTTTATAAAAGAGTCTCAAAACCGGGAATAAGAAGGACGTGAACAAGAAAAAAAATCAAGCTCCTCCTACTCCACGCATGCAGCTTAATCGGTCAGTAGTCGGCAACAATGAGCCGTGAAGATCTCGCCGGGCTCGGAGCCGAGATCGGCAAATCGGATAAGGGCGTCTGAAATAGGCAACATATCACGGTGTAACGTCTTTCTTGGTCATTTTGCGGTCAACAACGTGAAGGGGGGTTTTCGCATTCTCGAGAGGCTTTCTAATCTGATGATTATACACCGGCGATGCTGATCTTGTAGGATGTAAGCTGCGATATGGACCAATTACATTTGGTGTTTTGAAGTTGAACGTCCTGTTTTGATCGTGCCTGGTTTAGCTTCTTAGCTCCTTAATCTGCTCTACACTTGGCGAGACAGCTCTTATATTCTCTATCCTTGAATCTTCTGGCACGCAACATTGTTTACTTTTACGCATACTTGATTTTCTTTTTGATGCCATCGACTCCACAGTTGTAATCGCGAATTTAGGCGTCGCGGTACTTTGCTCCGGTACCTGTTGCGCCACGGCGTGGAAAAACCCCACATTCCGGGGCATAGCAGTGATGTGGCCACTCAGAAGATGCCTTGATGGACGGGTAGCTCCGGTTGCCAGCTCTCTCCTGCATAGGGGTGATAAAGAATTGAGCTTCAGCTTTACATGCCTTTGTTGCCGCCAAAATGGTAAGTAGGGAAATTGGTAGTCGGTATCATGGGTATTTTCCCCTTTGCTAAACAAATGCGCTAGAACGTCGCATACAATACGGTGCTGCGGCAGAGCAAGGCCATCCGCAGTGACCTCTCCAACATCCAGGCCAAGAATCCACCCACGCCGGCTGAGATTGGCAGCGTCTCAGTGTCCCTGACATCATTCGCAAAGTCGCTTGACGAATACCACAACCTTGCGCGCCAGGAAATTGTCCCGAAGAAACAGGAAGAGGCGCTTGAGCGTGTCAAGAAATTTCGCGAGGAGCTCTCTCAGTTCCGCGGCGACCTCGATGGCCTGAAGAAGACGCGAGAGGAAGCGCAGCACAACCACAACCGATCAGAACTTCTAGGGAGAAGACCGTACAATGCAACGCCAGAGAATCCATATGCCAATGCTCCAGCAACGGCGACGCATTCCACTTTTCAGCCTCGGCACCACAGCTCAAACAGCACCTCGATGACGACTGGCGCTGGCGACGAGTTCCGCGAGGCACATGCTTTCCGAGAACAAAACTTTTTCAGTAATACGAATCACGCTTTGGACGATTTCATCGCCAGAGGACAAGCTGTGCTGGGAGACTTGGGTCAGCAGCGAGAAACGCTAAAGAATACGCAAAAGCGGCTGTACGGCGTGGCGAATACCCTGGGCATTAGCGGTGATACAATTCGCATGGTCGAGCGCCGTGCCCGAGAGGACAAGTGGATTTTTGTCGCAGGAGTAATTGTATTTTTCTTATTCTGCTGGCTAGTTCTTCACTATTTACGGTAAATGGGGACGCAGCATGTGGGAAAGGCGCCATGGCGTTGGGTATGGAAATCGAAAAAATGGCCATTCATAATTTCTTTAAGAGCTATCAAGAGATGATGATAAAATTTCCCTCTTCCTTCCTTCAAGTCATACGATGCTCTAGCCGTCTTCCTCGCCATCGAGATTGCTAAGCGCTATCGTGAAGAGGACGTCCTTGGTTGTTTGAACCTCGACAATTTTTGTTTCTGGGAGAACGTGGTTGCTGGTGCTGAGCTTGCCGCCCATCTGCGTTTCCCAATCAGTTACATCCCACTCCAAGCCTTTGGTTGTGATGTGGCTTGGCTCCTTGAGCGGGATGATTCCGACGTGCTTGCCGAACACTTCTTCCTCGCCATCCTCTTTGACCTGGATGCGATGCGTGCCGGTCTTGAGGAGGAACGTCAAGCTGGATCCTGAGAGAAGATAGATGCGGCCATCTGCATAGGCGGGGTCGGATTGGAAGAGGTAAAGGTGGTGGAGCTGACTGAGGCCTTGGTCAATTCGCCCGCCGATGCCGCCTAGGGCGATGATATCGGTCCCGGAAGGCTGCGTCTCGCGGATCCAAGTGATGGCCTTGCCAAAGTCGGTGCTGTATTGGTCGGCGTCCTGGATGACTTGAGCAGGGGTGTGCTGCGAGGTGTAAAAGCTGCGAACCGATGGTCTCAACGAATCAAGATCACCAATGATGACTTGTAAGTTTGACTACATATATATTAGATGATGTGCGTGTCACGGTAGTCTCTCAATAGCGTGAAATGAGGAAGAAGCAAACCAAATGACAGAACAGAGATGATGAATTCATGCCATGATTTTAATGATAGTGACACTCACAAATTTGCCTTGGAACGACGAGAGCTCGTGAAGACGATTGGCGCCTCCATCAGCCGCTACGCGGAGAGAAGCTGTGTCAAGGGTCAGCTGTTGGTTCCCTTGAACTCTGTTTTGGAGGGGCAGCAAATCTCAATTTAGGCGGGCATACAGTTTCTCCAGAGCTTGCGCAGGTTGCTGCCATTCTTGAGAGGCTGATTGAGCACCAGCAGAGCAAAATTCTGGCTGTGCTGGTCCTGCAGAAACCTGTTAGGCTGCCACTCGAAGACCGAGTCCATGGTCAAATGCTGCTGATGCGCGAGTATTGTAGTAATGAGGGAAGATTACTAGGCGAGGGAAAAGAAGGACGACTGTCTGTCAAAGGAGTCGCATCACTTTTCCTGACGAAGGGGGAAGTATTTATGAACAGAGAGCAAAACGAGAAAGCTGAAAAAAAGAGAAGAAAGGATGGTCACTGCTTTTTTTTTTCTCCTCGATTTTTCTGTCAATAAAGGTGCTCGCGCGACCTGGAATTTCAGCTCAGCTCAGCTCGTAAAGGAGCTTGTGATGGCCTGTGACCTCAGTCCAAGCTCACAATTCACATCCTGTTCCGACCAGGCTTCCCCCCCTTGTACCGTCGCACCAAAACTCAGGGCTGCAGGTACCAACGCCCTTTGCTGCGGCCACTTTAAGTTCGGTTGCAGCAACGTGGATAAACCTCGGAGCGAGGTCAGATGCTGGGGAGATCTGGATGCATTGCTCGATTGCTGATCTTTTTGCTTTGTTAATTAAACATGCATTGAGCTTTTTAATAACTGTCATCTAGGCCATGTGCTCTGCTGACAGTCTGCTCTCACTGCAGCTTTTGGGTAATCGGCATCATTTGATCGAGGGGCTGAGCGCAATGGCAGAGTGTGTTGAGTTTTTTTATTCAAAATCAACGTCTCACTCTCCAGAGTTCGCGAAATGCTAACATGCAGTTTTTCTATATCTAGAATTTCACTACAATTGCAGGCATTTTTGGGTAATGCTTGTTGCTAAAGCGTCAAGAGATGCTTCATCTCAACGCCCCGTTATACGTGACGGGTAATCGCCGGCTAAATGAGCCCATTTTGGCGCAAGCACTCTACGGAATTGGAGATGGGCTCGCGCTGACCAATCTTGGCGATTTTGTCATGCAGGCCATCTTTTTTTCTTCGATTACATATCCAACCGCAGGCATTGCTGCTCTTCCCCTCGCCCACTAACCTCTTCTTTTCCCCCATTGATTCCTCTATCCGACTCTTTATATCATAATCCAGCCACAATGTATCGTACGGCACTACGAAACGCCTCACGGCCTGCTGCTAGCACTTTGCGCACCGCCGCTATCCGGACGGCCCCTCGGCGATTTGCCTCAACTGCTCCCGCGGATAGATCTCGATCATGGAAGAGCTCTGCCCTTCGATGGGGTTTGGCAGTCGCCGGTGTCTACTATTATAACACAAGCTCCGTATTTGCGGATGAGGTCGAGGGTATGAACCTTTTTCTTTCTTGTCTCTATCAATATGTCAATATGTAAGTCTGGAATTTTTTTGGCTGATTCCTCAAGCAGCTTCCACCCTGCCTATCCCTGCGCCTTATACCGAGAACGAGCTGCCCACCGTCGATGCATTGATCGAGAAGAAGCGAAAGGATGCTAGCCCCAAGGCTGCCGAGCCGGCTGTCGCCAAGACCGAGGCCGTCAAGACCGAAGACAAGCCAGAAGCTCCCGCCCAGAGCGCTGCTGGCTTTGGCGGATCTCCCGATGCCTTGGAAGAAGAGGCCAGCCAAGAGGGAGCTTTCAACCCCGAAACAGGAGAGATAAACTGGGACTGCCCCTGCCTGGGTGGTATGGCGCATGGTCCTTGCGGAGAAGAGTTCAAGACTGCCTTTAGCTGCTTTGTCTACTCTACCGAGGAGCCCAAGGGCATGGACTGCATTGACAAGTTCCAGTATGACCAGCCCGAACGATATACGTTTACATTGGAGACATGTGATTGACAATCTTATAGGGGCATGCAAGAGTGCTTCCGAAAGTACCCCGAAATCTACGGCTCCGAGCTTGAAGACGAAGAAGCTGAGGCCGAGGCTGGTGACGCCGCCGCCGCTGCTGCTGCTGCACCCGCCACAAAGGCTGCACCCTCCGAAGTCCCTGCCGTACCCGTTGACGAAGAAGACCGACAACAACTCCGAGAAGCCACATCTGCTCAAGGCCGCAACTCTGATGCCGCTGAGACAGACAACCTGCCTGGCGTCAAGCTGGTAGAGAGCTCAGTCCCCAGAGTGGCCAGCGAACAGAAGGAGCAGAAATAAATAAAGTAGGACAAAGATGAACAAAACCAAAATATGGTGTTTGGAGACATAGAGGGAGCAATAAAACAAAGGCAATTGACGGATTAATGGGGGTTGCCTTTGATGTATATTACGTGGTCTGTATGATACGGGGGCCAGGTGTATTCCAACACTGCATGGGTGGTGCGCAAAAAAGAAGCCATGGGAAAGTAGACGGCTTGCATCTATATTGTATAAACACATGGACAATTTATGATATTCAACTTTTCAAATTGCTGTTATAATTGTTATAATACGCTGACGCTGAGATTATACGCCCAAACTACCAAGCCTAGCATGTGCTGGAATCCTATCTACGGTATGCAAATATGCCAAAAACATGAAAGAAAGAAAAGAAGAAAATCACCATCAAGCCCAACGCCTACCTATCCATTCAAAGTCCGACCTATTCCAAAATTTCATATTCCTCAATTGATAGTTTACGCCGTAGTGCTCACCCCATTTAGCCCAGGCTCGGGCATAGACTCAGGCACAGGCACCGGCACCGACGCCGACACAGGTTCAAGAACAGGCACAGGCTGAGGAACGACCATGGGCTCCAGCTCAGGCACAAGCTCAGGCTCTGCCGTGGGCTCTTGCTTGGGTTCGTAGAATTTCAGCATGAGATACTGCGGCTCGCCCAGTCTTGAGCCCTCAGCAACCTGCTTGAATCCCAGCGACTTATACAGCTGCTGGCCCAGGGAGGACGAGATGATCCATATGCCCTTCTTGTCTTCGTCTGCCCTATCCATGCCCCATCGTGTCATCATCTTGCCGATGCCTATGCCTCGATAGTCGCCGTCTACTGAGATGGAGTTGAGAGCTATATGCAACAAGCAGTTAGAATGGCGTCCTTGTAAGTCTCTGTATAACATATGCATATACTTACTCCACATGTTGTGCCGATTCTCCCCCTTGAACGCATCCTTGGACTTTTCAATCAGCTCCATGACTTCATCATTGGCATCCAGCAAGGCCCCCTTGTCCAAAAACGGCGGCAGTCTCGCCAGCCTCAACTCCATATCCTTTGCCTTCTCCTCCGCAGTCTTGCCCTCCTCTTCCTCATACTCGCCCGCCCCCGCTGCTGGCGCCGACCACTCGGCGCATCCGACGATAATTTCCCCTTCCTCGGGCGCGTCAGCCAGCACAACGAGATAGTGCAGATTCGCATCCGCCAGCCCTCTGCGCATCCGCAAGATGTTCCACTCGAGCTGGTCCTGGATGCCGGGCTTGATGCGCAGACGCTTGGGGAACATGGCCTTGTGCATGGGGCTGTCGAGGAAGGCGGCGACGTCGAGGGCGGCCATGGCAGGGACGTCTTCGTCGCGGGCGTGGCGGAGGCGGAGGGAGTGCATGACGGTGTTGAGGCGGGATCTGGACCTGAGAGGCAGCATGAGAGATGATGATGGCGATTGTGAGATAATGCACGGAAATTGTTCGGGGTGCTTTTTTAGAAATGTAAGGCGGCGGCAGATGGAGAGAAGCTTCTCGCTTTTTATAAGGCTTGCTCGGTATCTTCGGCACACGTTTGTTGGCTACGAACTGCTCTCTGAAATTTCGAGTTATTCTTCCTCCTTTGTCTTCCTATTCTCAGTCGATAGAATGAAATGCGTCTGGCAAAAGGATCGTCTATCCATTGTGAACGGCATTGTAAGAAGGGAGGATGAGATGAGATGAGAAAGCTGCCGCGTGGGATGCTGACGGTGACGTCACTCCGCTGATAAGGAAGAGCGCCTCGTTAATACTTCGTCAGATACGAGAAAGTCGAGCCAAATATGCGAGTTGGCTGGTTTTCTTTCACGCGCTGGCCGCAATCTCTTCTTCTAACGAATTGGAGATTAACGCATAAGATCTTCTAGGATGAGTTAAAGTCTGCTATATTCAGATGACTTGAGATAAAACGTTAAAAGAGGCACGTAGGTAAATGTCCGAATGAGCCTTAAAACCCTAAGCTTCTCTTTAGGTTTATAATAACTTGAGAAGCCCGAAACAGACAACAAGCTCTCACCAAGAGAGTTCACTTCTGATTACATAACCAGATGGCTCGCGTAGCTCAGTTGGTTAGAGCTTCGTACTAATACTTCAACTTCGGTTGAAATCTTGGTAATGCGGAGGCCGCAGGTTCAAGCCCTGCCGTGAGCAAATATTTTTTCTTTTTGCCATTTTTTTCCACGAAACCTTTTTTTTTTTCCTTCGAACATACCCGAGTAATAATCACCGGTATGTTTATGCTTGGCAGATGCCGTTGCAAATATTGAGTTCGGAGGTGATCTATTTCAACCATGGCATGCTTCTTGATTTCCATTTGGCTTTTCTTGCCATTAAAGTCTCTATAGCAAACTTCCCAAATTTAGCTTTAGGGTAGCTCTTTGTTGCTTGGTTTGAGGATCGTCATGTTGTACAGCTAAGGAGAGATTTTAATTGCTTTGTGTTGAGAGTATATGAAGCTTTATACTGAGATTGAATGCATATTGCATGCATTGGTGTAGTCGTGACAAGAAGCTGTTCCTCTGTGACACTGCTGCAATCAGGTAGCTAAAGAGTCAAAATGTCTAAGAAACCTCACTAGTCAACTTCATAAATCACGCAATTGTTACCAACGTAAGTCAAAAGATTAATCATAATATGGACATATGTTCATTGTTTTGTATATTTAACGGCCGTAATAACAACCATGGCCACAAATCAGAGTCGAGATAAATCAACTGCCAAGCTCTCCCTTAACCCAGACGCCTAATCCTCAACAAAGGAAAATGAGATGGAGTTCAACCGTAATTAAACGAATAAGAAAGAAAAAGCAAATCGCCCGCCATATTTCTTCATTTATTTAGGTATAAAAGAAATCAGTCTTTCCTGCCCTTGTACAGGTAGCGACCCAGCAACGCCTCCACGGCACCAACAGCAGCCAGCACGCCAACGCCAACGCCAACGTGCTTCAAGTCCAGCCTGCTCTTCTCATACAGCCCCCACGCGCGGTAGCCCAGGAAGCCGCTAACTCCCACGATGCCCGCAACGTTGGCAATGGCAATGGCCGTGACGCTGCCGTCAGAGAGCTCCGAGAACTTGCGTGTGATCCACGAGTCGGCCCGCTTGGCCTTGCTGGCGGCCTTGCGCTTGGCGGCCTCGTTGGCGCGCGCGGCCTCCTCCTCGCGGCGGATGCGCTCAGCCTGCGTCTCGGTCTTGATGTCCTGCTCGAGGAAATCTGAATGGACGGTGTGCACGCTGGGGAGATCGACATCGATGAGGGACGCGGTGGAGGCGGATTCATTGGGGATGACTTCGGGCATTTGAGGGGCAGCGGCCTATGACATCATTAGCGACTGAATGAGCCTCGGATGTTTTTTTTTTTTTTTCATTCTTTCTCCGATGAATTGGCGAATGATTTATTGCGAATGGTGGCCGGAGAGGGAATTGAACAAAGCATGTGTATCTTACCTCTTCAGGGCTCTGTCTGGCACCCTGTGCAGCAACGTCGGCGTAGGACACTATTCCTTGTTGTTAGAGGCCATCACCAAATTCTCACTACAAGCTTGGAGGGGTCGCATGCTCACTCACTGTTGACGGTTTGATTGATCAATTGAAGAGAAGATAAAAATGCGAAAAGCGCAGCGGTTTGAGGTGGAAAGTATTGAAATTTGGCAATGGTAGTAATTGACAAGATGTCGATTTTAGCTCTTCTCTGATTAGAAAGGGAAGGATGGCAACGGCTTTAAGTATCAGACTAAATTCGAGCAGAAAGCAGACAAAGAAGCACCATATGCATGTGACGCAAACGCAAAGTCACGCCAAAAAAATGGAAACCAAGCCAAGCTAGCAAGTCTCAAAGCTGTGATGATGACGTATGCGGCTCGACCCCCGGCTGCGGCATCGAAGCGATCTAAAAGCCTGTGCTTTTGGCTTTTCGTGTGTCGTGCCTTGGCAGGGAAGAAAAACCGGCCTCGATTACATCAATCCCGGCAAGACTGGGCTGTTTCTACGGGGTTCTAAAAGAACAGGGGTTGGTTATGCATGTTTTAGATGGGAGACGAACAAGCCACAACGGTGGTGCTGGTCACGTAACTAAAACAGAGCCAGGGCCCAGGTGCAGAGAAATGAAATGACTTGCTGGAGACATTCTGCGAGAGTCTCCTCTCTCTCCACTTGTCGCATTCATTACTCGCCAACCACGTTTTGAAAATATCGCAATGCAGCTCGCGAACAATGAGCCCCTGCAATGGTTCGCGGATCGATGGGCCTCGAGTAGTGAATAAAATACATGCTATGCATCCAGTAGTATAATTCGAATTATACCTACCTTACTATACTACGCCAACATCGCAGAGTGTGGTTGTGTGGTTCTCTCCACAACACGAGCACAAACCAGTTGCGCCAGCCTTCACTAGGACGCAGTTATGCCATCTCACATCTGTTTTCGTGGGTTTTATTTTTTATCTTTTCCGAATTGAAATGGCTTGATACAAATGAGCTATTCATCCATCCAAAAATGACCGATAGTCTCCTCTTCACTTCCACACCTCTTTGACCAAAAAAAGAATGAGCTTGTAAGCTTTGAAAGGTATATATGAGTTGAAACTTAAAAGAAAAAAAAATGTTTGTGTATAAAGGGAAAAAAAGAAAAAAAAAAAAAGGTATAGGCAAGAAGTTGCTCATGAGAACAGTTCAGAAAGATGAATGCAAAATCACAACGCCATTCGGCCGTCCGCACTTATATAACGACAACAATCTTCGCTGAAATGCAACTGTGATTCCAACGCCGCGAATCGGGGTATCATGGTATCTCTCAACACGCATCTCCAAATGAGTCTCGACACCATCACGCCGCTAAGAGTTTTTGCAAAAACTCCAACAGTAATAATACTACTGCTTCGTCTGGTCTTTCGTACAAAAAATCAGTCTTCATGGCCGTCCTGTTCTGCTATGTATGCAGAGTCCAAGAAGGGGGGTATCTCTAAGGTCACTCTCTCTTTATATCTTGTTGCCACGGAGCTTTTTGATCCAGTGCTGCCGCAGATGTAGGGGCATCTTGCAGAACACCATGGCCTTGTGCTCGTCGCTCAAAACATTCTCTGATATGTTAATCTTCAGATCCGCATCCTCGTCGGCAAAGTCTTTGAAGAGCAAATCGACCGCCTCTTCCCGCCACATACGCGACCTGCTTGCCTTGGAAAAGTAATCGAGCGCTTCTATAATCGTCTGAAGATGGGCCGCCTGAGTTTCCGGGCGGGATCGAGTGTCAGGGATCGATTTCGTCCCCGTGGCTGGGAGGGAAGAGGCTAATAGAGGTGCAGGTACACTTGCACTTGAGCCACTGTCATCTCGATGGGACAGTCGACGGCGCTTCTCTGGCGAGTTTGGTAGGGCTGATTGTGACAGGGCCGGTCCAGATGCTTGCTGAGAAAAGTCGACGGACTGCAACGAAGCCATGGGCGACGGTCGCTTCCGGCTTTGAGGCTGCGAGTCTTCAGGAGGTGTGAGAACCGTTGCCTGCCCCGCGGTCAGGTTGCGTGGCACCGAGGGCGCAGTGGTGGGACGCTGCTGAATGCCTGATCCAGATGAGAGAGCTACCGGAGCTTGATTCTGGGAGCTCTTTTGCGGTGACGGTGGTGGTTGACTCTGCCCATCGGCGGTGTCTTGTACCAGGAGCGGCGTCGAGTCGGCCTGCAGGTTCAAAACGCCGGTACCCGGCATCTCCGTGTCGTCGCAAGGCTGGCCGTCGGTCTTCCGCCGGGGCTTCATGATCCGCTTGGGCGCACCGCCGGACCCAACAACGTCCGGGTACAGCACCTCCATGTATTCTTCGTGGTCGAACGGCCTCCCCCTGAGGGCTCGCGACAAAGGCTCGCGCTAAGTCAAATCAGCAAACCAGCGTCGGCGAACAGGCGTGTGGGCAAAGCTAACCTCGATGTGCGCTTTCCATGCCTCCTCGGTCGCCGTCACAGTCCTCGTCTGGGCGTTATACAGGAACTCTGGGTCTTCTCGCAGGCCTCGCCACAGCCGGAATCGCTTGCGGGCATTGTCGCTCTTGTTGATCAGGTGGCTTTTAGCCGGATAGGCGCCGTGATGCTCCTGCAGGGCCTGGGCGGCGCGCTCCCACGCCTCGGCCTTGAAGCTGCTGTTCTCCCGCATGCCCAGCTGCACGCTCTCGCACAGGCTGCGGAAGAAGGTGGTCTCGTAGGCGGGCGTCCAGCTGAACCTCGGCGCCCGGCGGTCGCGATCGACGCGGCCGGGCCCTTGAGCGTCCGGGCCGGCGAGGTCGATGTCGTCTTCAGACATGGCGGGATCGGATCAGATCAGCTCGGTCCCCAGAGGCCGGGCGGCGGGCATCCGTCCCGGAGCACGGTCACGGTCAGTCACGGGGTGTTTGAGGCTCGCAGGCAAGCACGGCGAGGCCCCCCCTATCGGCAGGCCCGTGTGAAGCAGCGGCTCGTGGGATATAAGTTGGAAGTTGTCGTGGTCGGGATTTTCGAGCACGGCAGAGCTCAGAGTCGGGTCGAGGCGCCTTGCTCTGCTGGGTCAGCGCCAGCCAGAATCGTGACCTGCCGCATACGGGCCGGTGGGGTGGTCGGGTTTGGGTCCCTTGGCGTCCACATCGCTCTGCGCAAAAAGGGGTCACGTGGGCGTCCCTTTTTTGCCGGCGCTGCTCGCACGTCTCCATCGCGCCGTGGCCGCCACGTACGCGGGACTTCCAGCGGCTGGCATGCACAGAAGTTGCACGGGCGATGGAGGCGTGCTGAGGCCGCAGATTTGATTGATGCTGGTCATCGTCTGATGCGCTGGACTGGACGGGGGGCGATTATTTTCTGCTTGCTTGGGGGGCTGCATGTACATGTACAGGCCCCGGGCACAGGTACTTTGGCGCCTATAAGGGTCTGCGCCAGCTGCATGTGCGCTGCTGCGGCTTTTTGACCAGCGCTAATCCGCTGACATCATGGAGCAGCTGGCCACATGATTTGCGCTGCGACACCGCCAGTCCAGCGGCAGAGCGTTGTTTTGACAGACGACCCTGGTACCGCCGCCCAAGTACCGGGTACGAAACATTCACGATGCATTTACAATGGGTCGTCCGTCTGCCATCATTGACATTACACGTATAGGAGGACAGGTAAAAGGTACTGTAGATGCCGGCTTGGCTGACTCGTTACACGACATACACGTACCTGCAACTACATGTGCACGCTGCAAAAGGGTAAAGTCACGACATGCATATTTCTATTAAATATCATCTACATGTGTTCAATCTCTGTCCCAACCTATAGTGAGTACTTTTACCCAAAGCCGGTCCGTTTTATTAGTATTAGGGTGATGCCAAAGTTGAGATATGCATGCCTCTACACACATCTCTAGATCAGACTGGGCTCTCTCAGGACCCTCTCCCCATCGAATATTGAATTGAATCGAACAGAGTGCCTGATGGAGGGCAAAACATGAAATTTCGCTTGTGCGTACAAGTCTTAGATCATTGCCACTGCGCCGGCAACAATCATTGCGGCTGTGACCAGCGGCTTTGCAGCAGCCGCAGCGGCAGTGCTCAGCGAAGTCGTGGCGCGTGTTGTCGACGCAGGTCTACCAGATGCTGCGGTATTCGAGCTTACAGCTCCAGTAGTCGTGGGCAATGCAGATGATGTCGTCTGTGGAGTTGTCGTCTCCGCTGCTTCCGTGGTCTGAGTCGCGTGCGTCGTCTTTGGAGTTGTGGCAGCTGTAGTAGATGTAGACTCATCTGCGGCTGTGGCTGTAGCCGCTGCAGACGCGGACGAAGAAGCGGCGGAGCAAAACTGAATAGCAGCGGGGAGAACCTTGTCTAGATTATACCAGCGTGTCAGTTTGTTTACGCCAAAATGCTCATTGCTTTTATTTGCTCGGAAAAGTGGAATCTAAATCTTACCGACGGCAACATCATTGCCACAGTCTTTAAGAACACACGCGAGTCCCGAGTTGTAGATGGCCTCGTAGTTGCTTTGTACACAGAAGCAGACGGCGTCCGTTGTAGAACAATCGGTTGCTTGCTTAGTCGCATCTTCAAGACAGTCTATGGAGCATTTGGGAAAGTAGTCTGACAGACTCTGTGCTGCTACAGCACCAGCCACGGAGGCGGCAACGAGGAGTGTAGTTGTCTTCATAACGGTAGATTGAACGAGAAAATTATCCAGGTAAGGAGCTCCCAATAGAATGACTATCTAAGAAGAAAGGAAAAGGGGAAAATAGATGGCTTAATGCTGAGAGAGGGTTGTCAAATCCTTCAACCCAACGGTGGGGAGGCAACATAAATGTAGTCCAAAGACTCTCTCAAATCGCGCGCCAAAGCGTCTAGGCCAAGGGACTTTTGCCATCAATATCCGACCTCAAGTTGTCTAGAACTCAGGTTGCCAATTCACCTTACCTGTTTAAACAAGTACTAAAGCGCAGCCAAGCCTCGTTCCAGCCGAAATCGCTCGTATGCTTATTGCTACTCTAATTTCACATGCGGCTTGGTCCCGTTCAATGCTGCATATTCGCCGAGCCATCATGGCTTGGCAACCACCCGGCCTCAAGCTAAAACGGTAAGTGCTGGCGAACTTGTTGGCGCTAATACGAAGCTGAAGGGCAAGCGCGTGCTGTGACTGGCAGGATTGGTGATGTTGGTGGATATGATCTGATAAAATTTTTATCTGATGATCAGATAAGATCAATTTACTGGATGCCATCCCGGTCTTTATACGCCTCGGAGGATGCACCAAGAGAGGGGCCCGCGGCCGTAATCCCTGACAATTCCTACGCAGCACGGCATCCGTTACTGTTCATGTCAACGCTTGTAGTAGGTATGCCGCTCCTTTCGTAACCCGATCGCTTTCCGAGAGGCATTTTCCCTTGAGAAAACCCTGTCCGCCTTAGATCGCCTTGGCCACACACATTACTATTAGGTATCTGTTTCTGTTAGCTCTACTACTCTACCACGCTTTGCCAAGACATTACCGCCGGGCATGAAATTTCTTGTCAAGAAATAAAAGCCCGCCGGAGCCGATTCCCAGCCCCGAAAATGTCCTAGTTTTGTTAGCAACTGCTCCCCCTCTTTCTCAGCTCTGTTTTGACCTCTGCGTCTCTGCAAAGCGTTGGTCAAACGTGACGAAGCTTTACTCGCTGTTCACAATGGGCTTGTTTTCGAAGGCTGCCCCTCAAGGGGAAATAGCTACAGCTGTGCCAGATATTGCCGACGAAAAGGGCAGAGCTCAGAAGGATCCCGCGCAAATTTCAGAGGAGCCCGACTTGAGCAGTGGCGGGGATGAACATGTTCAAGGTGGTGTCCAAAAGATTGAAGCGGCCGCACAGGTCTGGTCGACGAGGAGCATGGTCGGTGCCTACGTTATGTGAGATAAATTCCAAAATCAATCAACTATGATAGTATGCTAATGTGGGTATATAACCATTGCAGTATCTGGCTCATCTACTTCATCACATCGATCGAGGAGGTTGTCACCGGTGCTCTGAATCCTTTTGTTACCAGCTCTTTTCAGCAGCATTCATTGACGGCGGCGACTGGTATCATGGCCAGCTTATTTGGTGGACTTACCAAACTGCCACTGGCCAAGATACTCGATACTTGGGGTAGGCCTCAGGGGCTGCTCCTCATGCTGCTGATCTGGGTTGTTGGCTTCGTTATGATGGCTGGATGTAACAACGTTGAGACGTATGCTGCGGCTCAAGTATTTTCGTCTATTGGGTATGTTGCGTCGTCCTCTATGTTGTGCCGTCATGTCTATTTCTACTGCTCAGCTTTTCATGTTGACTAATGATATCTGGACCCTCATAGATCTCAAGGCGTCAGCTACTGTATTACGATCTTCATCGCCGATACCACCTCCCTTATAAACCGACCTCTTATGCTTGCCTTTGCAACATCTCCGTATATCGCCACTACATTCGCCGGTGGACCAGTCGCAGACAGTGTCATTGCCCATATCGGTTGGCGATGGGGCTTTGGAATCTGGTCCATCGTGACCCCGATTGTTGTCGGTCCTCTGGGTGCACTCTTCATTTGGAACCACGTCAAGGCTCGCAAGCAGGGATTGATTACATCGAAATCCGGCCGACTCACCTTTTCTGCCGTCAAGAAATACTTTATCGAGGTGGATATACTCGGTATTCTTATCCTTGCTACGGGCATGGCCTTGTTCTTGCTTTCCTTCTCCATCTACTCGTACCAAGCTGAACAGTGGCGTGCGCCAATCATCATTGCTTTCATCATTGTTGGCGGCATTCTAATCATTGCCTTTGTGTTCTACGAGGCATATCTAGCGCCTGTAAAGTTCATCCCAGTAAACTTGCTGATGGATCGGACTGTCTTCTTCGCGGGCATGATGTTCTTTTTCGTGTTTGCCAACTCGTCGATCTGGGGCAGCTATTTCAGCTCCATGCTGCTTGTTGTCTGGAACACTGGTATTACCAAAGCCACCTACATCGGTAATATTTACCGCGTCGGCTCGTGCTTCGCGGCTCTTGTCCTTGCCTACTTTACTCGCCTCACTGGGAGATTCAAGTGGACTGCGACTTTGTATGCGCTTCCTCTCACTCTTCTTGGCGTTGGGCTCATGATCCAATTCCGACAACCTGATTCGAGTATTGGCTACGTCGTCATGACTCAAATCTTTGTTGCTTTCGCCGGTGGTCCCATGGTAGTCGCTGGAGAGATGGCTATGATGGCTCCTTCGGATCACCAACACATCGCCGTTATTATGGCCATCCTTGACCTCTTTTCTAGCATTGGTAGCGCCATCGGATCAACGATTGCCGCCGCCATCTGGACCGGAACATTTAAGAAGAACTTGATCAAGAATCTTCCAGCTGATGCTCCTGTGGACGCAATCTATGGCAACCTTTACACCCAGCTAGGATACCCCGTTGGTTCAGAAATCCGGCATGGCATTGCCATTGCGTACGGAGAGTCTCAGCGCCTCATGCTCATCACGAGTGTTGTCTTTATCGTGGTTGGCTGGGCGTGTACGTGGATGTGGCGAGACATTAAGCTTCGCGACCTAAAACAGACGCGTGGCAATGTCATCTGATTGAGGCATCATCAAATACGCATACCGCTAATATTTGCTACCTTGGAAGTATATCTAGCGATTCCAATCTGAGTTGCAGAGCGTGGGTGTGTCAGCAAGTTGATAGTTGGGCATGGGCATGGGTTAAAGATTAGAAGTTTCCAGGTGCAACGGGGCTAGTATGTATAGAATCGATGAAAATAGAAAGAAGAGTAAAACCCCAAGGGCTACTAATATTCAGTAGGGTTTGAACCCATTCATTTAAAAGCAAAGTATTAGTATCGTGGCCACTGTTCATATTACGATCCTATATAATCTTGTACACAGCTTCTGCAAGCGGCTGAAGAGAGCGAACATCTACAGGAATATTCTATCAAGGTAAAAAAGCAACCATAGATAACTATGAAAAAGGGAGAGAGCAAAATTTTGCAAGAAATAGAAGAGTGACACTCTGTTGCCCCTCAACTCTTTTTTTTTTGCATCTCAAAATAGTAGCTTCCTTGGTGGGCTTTGAGCGTCGCTCATTCTCTTTCTCTCTCTAGTTCATCTGTCGAGAAAACGTTACGGTCTTTCAACCAATTTCTAGTATCAAGCATGTCGAACTATACCGTACGTTTACTGTCTCTATGATCAAAGAATTGGGCCCATGAAGGACTCAATCAATCAAAAACCAGTTTTAAGCCACACCACTTTCGTCACCATAAATGTATGCGTTAGGCTGCTATGTATACAGTTGAGTCTTGTCTTTCAAGGGTCGGTTTTTACGAGTCACTAAGCTTGCGTCGTATCCGATGTAACGTCAACGCTGGCGTGTAGAGTTTATAGTATCAAATTAATTTGCTCACATCAACTCTTCTTACTCTGGGTGGTCTAGTTGGTTCATGGCGTCTGACTGTAATGGATAACATCTCATCAGAAAGTCGGCGGTTCGATTCCGTCCCCGGAGAGTACTCTCTTCGGAGAAGAGTTACATTTTTGGCAAAATTCTCGAAATACATTCTTATTTGTCTTTTTCTTTTTTGTTAAACCCCTCAGCTCTGTCGCTGTCATTCGAATACTTGCGCTGCCGGCCCAAGTCTTCATCTCTCGCTTTGCGATGTTTTATTGCGAATCGCGCTTACTGTTCCTCCAGCGAAATTCCAATTTACGCAATCCGATTTTACACACCATATAACCATTCGCCGGGTATATATCATTGGCTAAGGGTCTTGATTGAGTGCAATCTATATCATGGCTCATATGCGCTCCAAATTGAAACAACTAGCTTCAGATGTGCATCTAGTGCCGGGTTTTCTGATTACCTCCCGACGGACTTTGAGTCTTTAAATACCAACCCCAAGCTTATTTAAGCAGAAAATAGCATTGCAAATCAGTCATCGGGTGACGGGCCGAGCTGACTGCCACTGGTCTTCGCCCGGTACAAATAGAGTAGTTATCCGCGATCTATAGCGTCTAAAATAGCCTATACCGACTGACTAAACGGCTTGTCATCCCGATGAAAACCAAATTCACGAATCGTAGCTCTGCGATTTAGCAGCAGTTGCCCGCCGAGTCTCAACCGGACTCTCCGGAAACGTCACGTATAAACGATCAGGTAGAAGCACCATTGCGGTGTGGGGTCAATTGAATTGTTGCTCTGGTATTCTCTTCAATCCAATGCTGTGTGCAACATGTCACTACCAGTAAGGAACAGGTTCTATCCTCGCGCTGGCGAGAATAAACTCCCTCTTTCTCATCCAGAGGTTGCGGCAGCAAGGCCCAAATTCTTTGGCGCAGCGTTGCTGAACTTTGTTCTGTACATTCTTTTGTTCTTCTGCCTCTTCTGCTATTTATATGGGTCCCTCTTTCAACAGGTTCCTCGAACACACAACATTCACATCTTATGGGTCGATTATGATGGCGGAATCATCGGGGATGCTGTGCGAAATGCGTACAGCTCTTTACAGTCACACCAATTTCCCTCTTTAATTGAGAGAACCGCGTCGCAATTCCCAACGCCGGGCGACTTGAGAGAAGCTGTATGCAGATCGCACTATTGGGCCGCCCTATATACATCTCCTGGGGCTTCTGTCAACTTGGCTCAAGCCATTGCTGGACTTAATACCTCTGTTTACAACACGTCAGATGTGCTCACATTCATCTGGAATGAAGTCAAATATCCTACTGTCATGGACGGTGCCATCTCGACGGACCTTCACACGCTGGCTGATGCCGCGCGCGTTTCTTATATTGCTCTTAATGGCACCTCTGCTTTCCTCACAATTCCGCCCAACAACACCGCTGCTCTATCTGCCTTTACGAACCCGTGGACTCTGGCGTCAATCAATATCAGGCCGACAACTCAGGGCACCCGTGCGGTCTACAATACGATATCCTTCGTGCTGGTTCTCATTGAGGATTTCTTCTTCCTTGCTACTTTCAATGGGCTATATAACCAGTTTAAAATCTTCTTGCGAATAGGACCTGAACGAATCATCATTGTTCGCGATGCCATCTCCCTTACATTCACCATGGTCAGCGCAATGGTGAATTCTGCAGCCATCTGGGCGTTCAAAGCGAACTGGAATGTAACAGCAGGTCAATGGGCCCTCAGCTGGCTGACTCTATGGCTATTTGCCCACGCCAACTTTCTTCTATTCGACACTTTCACCATTTGGATCCCCCCGCAGTTCGTGTCAATGTCCCTCGTCACTTGGATCGTGATGAACATTACTTCAATCGTGTTTCCGTTCAGCGTAATGTCGCCTTTTTATCGCTGGGGATACGCCCTGCCTGCACACGCAGCCTATGAAGTCCTTGTCGACATCTGGTCCAACGGCTGCAATCCGCATCTATCTTACGCTCTACCAGTCTTGTTTGCATACGAAGTCGTTGGACTTATCGCGACTAGTATAGGCGTATACAAGCGTTGTCACAATGCTGTAATCGTGGAAGAAACCACCAAAGAGGCGATGCGATTACGAGTAGAGGCAGCGCTCAAGGCTGAGCGCAGGCGCCAATCTTTAGCGAGGCAAGAAAGTCGCGAAAAGCGTGCTCAAAGAACCCCGACAGGAGAGTCATCCCATGTAACTGATGCGGGTACTTTGGAGGATCAAAGCAACGACGCCACTGAAGATGAGGAGGACTTTGAAGACCTTGAAGCTGTCGAGACTCAAATCGAGAGAATGCGATCGAGAGCATCCGCGCTGTCCAATGTTGGCCCGGCCTTTCGTCTTATCGGCTCAAATGATTAACAACAGTTTGTTCTTACGTTTCTTTAAGTGTTTCGCTAATCGAATGGACATATGATCTAGCTTATACGATTCTATGGATATCTATACCCTTTGCCTTAATACATCTTTATTCCTTAGTGGCTGTCTGTTTCTTGTGTCACATTTATCGCTCATAAGCTAAAAAACCGCAGTATTCGGGACCGAGAAAAGAATCCCACGGCCTCTTCAAAGCAGACTTATCCAACTAGAACGTTGCACATATTGTGGCGTGCTTGGAAAACGGCGAATGATGTGTCTTCAAATGCGGGCAGACACCTCTAGACGCTACGCGGACTATGTGTTTTATAACAAAATAAAGTGATTATTTAGAACTCTCTAAAAGTTCAGCAAGCAATGCGCGTTATCAGTCACTAGGATGAGATACGTCTCCTGGAGCATCTGAATTATAACTGCATAAAATAATAACCTCATATGTCGGCGCAAATTCGAGAACGGGGAATTCAGTCCAAAGATATCGGTGGATCTATATCTAAGTGAAGTGTTTCATAAACAATACGATATCAAAAATCGCTTGTTAAGCTATACTACTATCTTATTTAGTCTGTATACATGTGTTGCATCGTTGAGCTCGTATAAAATCTCCGCTTTCCGCTAACTTCAACGCCCCCACGTAGGAACCAAACGCGGCATAAAGATCTAATCGAGCTTCTGGAGAGCTAGAACAAGTTCTTTATTCTAGAACTCGTATTAAGTTCCATATCTAGTTCCATATATGTCATTCGAACCATGCGTCCTATTGGTGCGTTTTACAGAGCACATGTCGGTAGTATATTTCAAAGCAAACACATATCATAAATTTGAGATAATATATATACATTAACGTTCTTCATATATTATTACCCACAACTGTGTTTACTATATCTATGTATCTATACTAAGCTATTGACCAAAGCAATGTGTGAACATCATGTAAGGTATCTAAGTGTCTCGCTTTTTTGTCCATTTCAAGTTTGAAGCCAGTGCATAATTTACGAGAAAACGGTACTGTATATAACCCTCTACTATCTGTTTAAAAGCCTAGTTACGTATATACTTCTCTATTTCGACAACCAGATAGTTATTCCACACGATGTATGCTATATTCAAGAGCCGTTTACAACCTCAGTGGGAAGCTCGCGACAAAGCACATATCGTGATACCTCGCACTGATCCATCATTTTTATAGAGTTACCCTGCAATAAAAAGATATTATAGCCTGTATCATACCAACATGCGATGAGCTGATACTAATATACCACAGTCACTCTTGTGTTGATTTCTATTTACAAGTAGGTTGCATGGCCATGAAAAATAGGAATGTCCTTGTGAGTTATTGAAGAAGCTTTCTAGACAGCTAAATAACAAACTGCCTTAGATGGAAGAATTATTGAAGAAATCATGATTTCCAGAGAGAATAAATGACGAATAATGCGTACGAAGTAGACAATGCGTGAAAGAAAAGGCATTCTTAGGTAAGCCGTAGTTAAGCGGAACTTCTTGGCCGTTTGCCCAGACATGGGCCCTAGAAGCAGCATCAGAGCCTGTCGACCCATTGCCAGGCATTACCGCCGGGCTTTCTAGGCTAAAGTCCAAGCGGCTCGGTTTATTTCAGATAAATAGCGGGGAGATCCGGTACTTTTCTATTTACTCTATGCAGTAACTATTCTCCTTGCTTTGCACCAACTAGTATATTGCAGGGGGAACGCTTTACCTTGTAATGACCTTTTTCGTCCACCCCTGAGCAAGTACCAAAGTGCGTTCAGCTTTGCCAAGGATGTGCGTATGATGGATGATACCACACCAGGGGCTCTGATCTCCTAGCAGTTAACTGACTGGGGTTAGCTTACCTGTAGGAACACGCACTTGCGCCGAATTGACGCCGGCACTGAACCTCATGACGCTACACCTTTTGATGGTATATATCACTACCTAATTTAATTTAATCTAGATGAGTGCTGATAGTAATACGTTACACTGATTTGGTGTAAAGATGCTACGATGAATGTTGTTTATTGACTGTTTGACTGGTTGATGGCGCGTATTCGCCGATGGTTCTCTCTGTGTAAGCGGCTGACTGGCCTCGGTGTCAGCTGCATATAATAGCAACTCAACTTGGATGACAATGTCGCTTTCGTCACCTCGTAGACCATTTCAGAACCCGCCAAGCACCTAATTGCTTGGACAAATAAACCGCTATTTAGACTTCAGTCTTGGCAATTGTCTCTGTTGCTTCCTCCTTCCACTCCGGTCGCCAGCGCGTAAGCGGTGGTCGCTCTTTGATGATGTCTCCAGTGCTCCACAGCATTCGCTTTTTGTCTGTCTCCTCAGTAGTTTCATTATCTGGGCAGATAACATAAAATTTGTCCTGTTCCATCTTCTTATACAAGAAATCGGCGACTTGCTCCGGCGCCCACGCACCCGCTGGCTTCTCCTTGGTCTGGCCACCTCCAGTCTGGAAGGGGAAGTAAAAAGTAAGTTTCATGTACAGTAGTATGAATAGTATTGGCCTGCGAGAGATTGAAAAGGAATATGTTCGAATAGGAGCTACTCACCATGCCCGTGAAGGTCCAGCCCGGGACAAGAAGGTGTACACTGGTCTTGGTATCTCGTAGGTCCCAGCTGAGATGCTCTGCCAGGGTCTTTACAGCAGATTTAGACGCATTGTATGCAGCGTTTCCTGGAGGATTGGTGATGCCCTGCTTGCTGCCCGTGATGACAATAGAAGTGGGCCGACTTTTGGCAGCTTCTTGAACCACCGGGAGGAAGGTGTTGATACCGTTGACTACGCCAAATAGATTTGTCTCGAGGACCTATGTAGTGTGCAGGGCACATGGCATTGTCAGTGGTGGAAATATTAGCGTTGAGAACACCACTCTGCGGCTTTGTCTGCATCTAGAGCCCTCTAGTATGTAATAAGTAGTTGCAGGCACGTACAGTTCTAAAGTAGTCGTTATCTCCCCATGTCCCTCTTGCGCCCACGCCTGCGTTCAAAACAAGAAGCTCGATTGAACCAAACGTCTTGGCAGCTTGGTCGCGGAGTGACGCCCAGCCTTCAAGCTTGCTCACATCAAGGACCGAAGTGGCTACATCTGATGAGGATGAGCCAACTTCAGCTTTTGCCTTTTCCAGAGCCTCGGCGTTGCGATCTACAAGCAGCAGCTTCATGCCCTTGCTGCGGCAGAGCTTAGCAATGGCAAGGCCAACGCCGGAGGCACCGCCGGTAATCAGAGCGGTTGAACCTGGAGCGAAGACGGCAGCTGCGGCGGACATTTTACGCTGCTAAAAATGGGTCGGGAAGGATAAAGATGGTAAGAGCTTTGGTATGAAATGCCTTCGGGTATTATATCAGACTAGAATTGCAGTGGTGTGAAAGTTGAGGGAGTTTGTAACTCGACTATATCTATAAGAACTTTTTAAACATCTACAAGCTGCCCGCATACCAATCTGACGCCCGCTACAAAACGTATGACTTCATTCTGCAAACAATAGCCGCGTTAATAGTGAGGTCAATAGAAAACGCGGGGTTCATGGAGAACAAACGCCGATTTGTCTTCGGCGATAAGACGTCTTTTAGGGCCTAACTACGGATAATCCAGAAGTATATCAGAACACTTCGAGCCTTCTTTTAAGCTCTGCTAGCAAATATATAGCCTTGAAGCAAGCTACAATCAGCCTCGATGAGGATCAAAGTCGCAGCTGAATGATCTGCATTCCGGTACGATTGAATACTAATCATCATCTAAACAGGCATTGAAAATAACAACCTGACCCCATTCACCATGTGGTAAGCAGCAATGCTGCTCCAGGGGCCAGGGACCCAAGTTGCGATCCGACTTATGCAAAGAACTGCTTGAAAAAGAAAAAGGCACAGATGCTCATAAGCTGCCAAGCAGCTGGGAACCTCTGTAAAGAGCGAGACTCTCCCGAGAGCTCTGACGTCGGCGCCATGCGCTGTGACGCTCCGTCCGCAAAGAGCATCTAAGCTGACAAGCTGACCACTACATATACATGGAATACCATCCCAACGCAGATGCTGGTGCTGGGAGCGGAGACCTAATAACATGTGTTGCACTGCACTAGTAGCAATACGCAGTACATTGTCGGGATCCTGCATGTATCCGCGTACCGATGCGCAAGGAGCTCTAGATAAATGTGTAGAAAAGAGCGTATAGTAATAGTCAGCTCGCCCACCTAGGCAGGCGATATGCGAGGCTTGTTGTGGCAGCTTCTTCGATGGGCCACCGATCCAGAAGCGCCACAATCCGGGATTTGCAGCGCTTTGTTCATCCGGCGGCTCTCCTTTTAAACTTAGCGCATGATGGTAATCTGCAGGTCCCAGACAGCTTACATATGTATGTAAGGAATAGAGTCCAATACGCTGTACAGTAGAACTTGGGATGTCAATAGCCTCCTCTACTCACGGTTGGTTATGTCCCGGCATTGACGCTAGATTCGGGGATATTCTAACCGAGAGCGAGGGCTCAAAGTGCCGAGGAAGTCTGGAGAAGGGGCAGTATCCTCATCTTACAAGCAAGCATATGCAATACTAAACCCGGGGGCCATATACAAATCCAGCAGCCCCTTGCAGCAGAAGTCCATGAGGATGGAGCCCCTTGTCTTGTAGCGGCAGTCCTAGCCGACGTATTCTTTCTAGCATCATCAAGCATTGCAATCCTTCCATTGAGGCCTGGAAATATCAAGAACTTATACTATCACACATGCCGCCTAGCCTTAACGGCCATATGTCGGAGACAAAGACGGTCAAGGCTCAAGTGCCGGCTATTATCACCAGCTCTGCGGCTATGTGAGCCATTTCCAGCCATGGAAGTTGCCTGTCTGTTTAGCATCCGGCCTAGTGCATAGCGTGCTCATCTGGTCAATTCCTCATGCAGCCTGAACTATGCAGCAAGATGACTCGTGCCGAGCTAGCCACAAGGCAGCTACACATAACAGCCTCTCCGTAATATCAGAACAGCAGGAGAATCTTCCACCTGTTTGCTGGATATTTAGATGCTTCCGCCACTAATCTCAATGCGGGAGGCGCCAGACCACGCCGGACCCATGGCTCTGGCGGCAAATGCAGTGGCGCCGCGTGTGAGTGGTGTGGAATGAAAAGAGGGAGTGGAGTCCCAACAACACCCCTTGCTAACTAGTGGTGTTCTGCGGCAATGTCTCGCTGTCACGCTGATGATGAACCCCGGATTTTCTACTAGTTAAGAGGCAGCGTGACATTTCCACGATGACTACCTGGCACTCACGAGAGAGACGTGAAGAAGGACATGATCACTGTGATCGGCCATCATCTGGCTCCGACATTTGCAGTAGCTGGCCGCGCATTGTGATGTGTTTCCTTCATCACAAGCTCAATGCGCGATCGAATCATGTTAATGCCGCCTCAAACGCCGGTGTCTTTGGCCCCCTAGCAGGAGTTCGCGCGTAGTTTACATGTAGTTTCTGTACCCCAGACGACCCCTTGTCGACAGGGCTACAGCCATAGTCAGGCACCAGCCTTTTTAATTCTACCAGTTGCACTCTTTATTCCCTTCTTCGAACACTCGCCCTGTTCTGTAAATTATCAAAATAATGGGTAGCAAATAGAAACCCCTGTCTAAATGGAGCACGGCGCCAACCGGGCCAAGCTTCCTGTAAGAGCCTTGTTGACCTTTGGGGCTATTTGCCTATCTTCTCTACCGAGTCTCCTCAATAGGATAGGCCAAGAGGTGTGAGCATGAGAGAGATCTCCTCCGTTTTGTCGTTGAACTAAGATCCCCGACCTATACTCCGTACCTCGTGCACATCATCGAGCTGACAACGAAGAT
The DNA here is from genome assembly GCA_026401215.1 of Trichoderma erinaceum. Classification (NCBI taxonomy): domain Eukaryota; kingdom Fungi; phylum Ascomycota; class Sordariomycetes; order Hypocreales; family Hypocreaceae; genus Trichoderma; species Trichoderma erinaceum. The sequence continues at coordinate 445,410 of JALIRY010000017.1, read as the reverse complement.
CGCTACTCGTAAACGCAAGTGAATAACGGAGCATGGAGCGGGAGATTGTCCCGATCAATATCTCCAATCTCCAATCCACAAACTCTATTGTCTTGTATCCTGGCCGCATGGGAAAAGATTCAGCGACGGTCTACTTGAGTTGGAACAAAATCTCGTCCCACGTGTTCCATCCAGCCTATCGGCCCTTCCGTCAGAAGACGTACGCAGATTCCTCTTCGAGATAGCATCTCTACTCACCAGCCCTTGGACAATATCCCTCCATCTCCCAATCGAGTCTCATGGCGCTTCTCCACCGATGAGCCTGTCTCCCGGACATGGGTCCCCCCTTTCTGGAGCATGGCCACTTGCGAAGCTTGTTTTGTTCTGAGGCCAGACACACTAGAGCTCCGAATGGCCCTGGCCCGAGCCCATCTACAAACCCCTGTTGCAGTCCAATCATCGGCCCGGCCTCCTCCATTGTTATCGCGGGTGACGATGGCGTGTGGATGCTTTTCCTTGGTGGTTTGCTCGCATAGTCTCTTGGAGACTTTTTCACCTTCCAAAACGGCATTGGGTATGACTTGGGTCATTCGGCGTAACTTACATAGATCAGACTGACCTTTGTCATTCTATCTCGATCGATGGATATGATGCTGTATATTTAAAGGAGCAGATGCCTTCTCATCCACCGGATCTTCTGGCACCAGCATCAATATCTCGAGGATATCACAGCTTATTCTTGGCTCAGGAGCCTAGTATTGTCTCTCCTTTCAATCAAAAACCTCAGACTTCTGTACATATTCCCTGTTCTCAAGTTGTATATACAGCTTCATTACAAACGCCAAAATGTGGTCCCCTAAGATTGCTGCCGCTGTTCTCGCCTTTGTTGGAGCTTCCAACGCTTGGGCTCCTCCCTCATACTCCGGTTACAACCTTGTTTGGTCCGACTCCTTCGCCGGCAATGGCGGTACTTCTCCGAACACTGGTAACTGGAACATCATCACCGGTTACCTGAACGTCAACGGCGAGCAGGAGACCTACTCCTCCAGCACTCAGAACGTTCAACTCAGTGGTGGAAACACTCTCCAGATTGTCCCCTGGAACAACGGCGGCAGCTGGACCTCTGGTCGTCTCGAGTCTACCTACACCTTCACCCCTGGTGCTGGCAAGGTCACCGCTGTCGAGGCTTCCATTCGCTTCGGTACCAACGCTCCGGCCAACCAGCAGGGTATGTGGCCTGCTTTCTGGATGCTGGGCAACTCCATCCGTACTGGTGGCGGCTGGCCTGCTTGCGGTGAGATTGATATCATGGAGGTCGTCAACGACCAGTCTGTTGGACACGGAACCATCCACTGTGATGTCTACCCCGGCGGTATCTGCAACGAGGGCAATGGTATCGGAGGCAGCACCAACATCAACGGCGCCAACACCAACTTCCACACCTGGCGTGTTCAGATCGACCGTACGCCTAGCAACTGGCAATCCGAGACCATCACCTTCTTCCTCGACGGTGCTCAGTACTTCCAAGTCTCTGGTTCCCGCATCAACAACCAGAATGTCTGGAACAGCCTTGCCCACAGCCCTCTGTTCATCATTCTCAACGTCGCTGTTGGCGGCAGTTTCGTATGTACCCCCTACTTTGCCCGTTCAGCTTCTATTATGCAAGTTACTAACACGAGAACAGCCCGGAAACACCAACGGCAACACTCTGGGTGGCTACGGCAGCATGATGGAGGTCGGCTACGTCGCCCAGTACTCCACTTAAAGGAACTTCTATCTTATAGCATCCCTTTAAGAGATGCGATATTATAGTATATATGCCCAAGTCCTGCTTGGGCTCAGTGACGATGCTGGAACGATAACCACTCGTTACTACGCACATACACGCCCTTTTATGATGTATATAGCTTTTTCTCCATGTATATATTGAAACCTACTCTGCGGAGATGAGTCAATACCTATGAATTGATGATACTCATGTTTATACGCACAAACTGTCCCTATTCTGCCATCTCTAGTGAAGTTTATTGTGTTCATCCATTCAAACGCCCAGCGGATGTAGCAACATACACTCTATCCGACCGCTTGAACGTCCTTTTCCGCTTCAAACACGTCTATTTTAACTCACTTTATATGTGTAACGTATAACAAATCGCTATACTGTACCAGCACTACCCTCCACCTGCTCGACAAACTCAAATAACTCAGCTATCTTCTTTTCAGTATCCTGTTTTCGCTGTTCTTGCAGGTCAAACGTCGCCCGCAACTCATCAACCATGAACGGTTTTAAAGGGGCCTTTTTCGCAGCCTTGTAATCGTACACCACGATGTCCTCAAAGCATTTGGCAGCCGGTCGTCGTTGCTGCTCTGAATATACGACAACGTCTAGGTAGAAGCGATCGGAGCTATAATCTGGCTTCGTGACGAGTTTATGCAAAACTGTGATGCGGTCTGGGAAAGTCATCGGCTGTTTTGGCGTCAGACTTGTGGCGCATAACGCAGCAGAGACTATTTCTTATGCAAGGAATCACTAGTGACTTACAAATTTAAAGTCTGTTCTTATACTTGCCAATATGAGACCGATGCCTTTTGGTGTCATAAGATCAAACCATTCCTGCTCGTACTTGGGATCTGTGAATTGGGCAAGCTTTCGTGACCAGTTGACACGACCAGACTCGGCGAATCGGTTATAGATGACATTATTAACGTGACCTTTACGAAATTAGCAATTTGAAACAACCAGAAGACTGATATTGGCTGCGGTTTACCCTATGTTTCAAAAAATTAGCCAGATCAAGCAATAAAACGAATTCGTCTCATGATTTCAAGACTCACCATCAAATCCTTCATTCACGAATAACGAATAGCGAAAAAAAGTCAGTACTGCTCTCGATTAACACATGATCTGGCAAATAGCATATCCTCACCATATCTCCCCACTGTATTGCGTGGCCATCAACTCCTCTTCTCTCAGGCTCGGCTAAGAATCCTTCTCGACCTGCGGAAAGCATGAGCCAGTTCTTGTCCAGATACGCCAGTCGATCTTTCACCGATTCAGCTTTCTCAGGTGAAAGTTTGAGGGAGAGGGATTTTTTCAATCGACCCTGTAGCTCTGATAGCCATCTTGGATTGATTGCTCCATTTTCCGATGCTTGTGGTGGCGGCGTTGCTGCAGATAATCTAGCGCTTGTCATGAAGGAACGAGTTGACAACGGTCGCGCAGCCCGAGTTGCGGCATAAAAACTGAGTTTCGCAGCCGCGTTCTTCATCTTGTCTTAGTTTGTCCTTTGACACCGAAAGAACAACACAATGCAGCTCCTTATATGACGAGACTATACTAAAGGGAGAGTTTTCTCGGCTTGTTTCTTTTGTAAGTTTGACGACTCCGGCTAGCCTCGGTAATTTGCTCTTTGCCGTTGTCTGTGCTGTTTTAGCCTTTTCCAACTTGCGGGATCTACGGCTCATTGGATTTCTGCGCCTTAAAAAGAAAACAGATCAGTAATCTTGATATCCAAAACTATGAATATGCTGGCGATAATAATGAAACCACAAAAACGTGCCATAGATCAGCCACCTTGCGTTTACTTGCATGCAATGCACTTGGTATTGCGCTCACTCAATTGTGAGCCATGTAATTGGACGAGAGGGGTTCGCAGCTGGATGCAACATCCATTCGTGTATTCCCCAATCGGGCACTATATCTTTTATCAGATTTCTTATTAGATCAATGAGATTTTGTTTATTTATATACAGGTGCGGAGTCGTAGCTGGGCAGAAGTTAGTTCCTGAGCACTGCACCCTGCCAGGACCATTTTCCTTTGGCTTTTGCTTTAAAATCCTTGGTTGACGCCTTCATAGCCCGGGTTTGCCTTTGCCCACTTCACAAGCTCGCCTGCCCATGTCAATCTGGGTACCTTTTCTTCGTTGCGAAGTCCTTGTTCCGTAAGTGCATTGCCCAGATCCTTCTCAATCTCAAGGCGCGGCAGGTCTTCGTTGATAACTCTCCACTGCTCCTCCGACAGTGCCTCTTTGGCCAACTGATATCCGCGAAACTCGGTCCTGATGCCCAGTCGGACAGCCTGCGCGGCGCCTCCCAAGTTCTCTGGAATATGAGGGGTGGTGTGAAGTGACATTGCGAGCCAGGCCTCTCGGGCAGCAGATTCGCTTACGCCGTGCTTGAGAAGCACCGCAACTGCTTCGTCGCCGGCAACAATCTCAAAGCGCTTGGGGTTGCTGTCATATTTCTCAAGTGTGCTTAGGTCGTGGTAGATGCACGCAACGAAGAGCACATGGGGTTCGACGGGGATTCCCTTGAAGGCCTCGAAAGAACCGGGCAATCCTGCAGATGGATTTTTCAATAGCGCTTGAGCATAAATAAACAATCGAAAGCTGTGATAGAAGAGCGACGGAACCAGAGACTTGAGAGCAACGTCAAGAGCCTCGTGCGCAGCGGGATGATCGGGGACCAGAGCTCTGGCGGCGGCCGTCAGCGTGGCCCGCTCGGTGGATGAGGAATCGCCAGTTGCAAGACACATATTTAGGCTTATAGTACGTGTAACACGGTAGGTAGTTGACTTCTTCGAGTCTTAAGCTGTGGTGTATGACAAGGAACTGGGAGAAAATGTCACTGGCTTGGTTTATATAAATCAATGGCTTCTACTTGCCCAGAGTATAAAGGCGTTCCTTTTCGGCTGCTTACAAAAAGTAGCCACTGGTGATTCTTAATCACCAAGATTCTGCGCTCCGATGTCTCAAATGGCGCGCCTTTTGGCCCACATGTCTTCAATGGTGGCCCATTAATTCAAGCACAACTGGCTGCTATGTAGTCTGGCGTTCTGAGTTGGGTAACTTGATTAGCGGCATCGGGAGCTTACTTGGGTTAGAAACCAACTGCTATTGTACGCAAACGACGTAATGTGGGTGCATTAGCAATTACCCCTCGTGTGTGCGAGATGGCGGCGAGCTGCGGCTCAGTGTTATTCGCGGAAAGTTGCCTGTTTAGATTTTATACGCTATTAGTTTTCTGCGTTGATAGAGTATTCGCGAAGACTTTCTAAGCCGGAATATAATATATGTTGTTAAGAATGCTGATTCTGTGGTTTCGCGAAAGACAGATCAGCTACATGTACTCTTTACAAGTCAACAAGCAATCTGCCTAGTAACAGTAAATACCTACCTGTACCTACCTAAGCGCAAAGCTTGTTCCACAGATACGCCTGGGGCATTTTATATACCCAAATATCCAATTTGCAATGCATAGTGATGTTGCAATGCGTATTGTTTGACTCGGAGTAACTCTGGGCACATAAAGCGATGCTCAAGACGAGTCCTGCGAAAACTGCACTCAGTTCAATGAACAAAGCGCGCAACTATTAGTGCTAACGGATTCTGTTAAAAAGTGTACCTCTTTTGTAACGGTGCAACAAGTCTTCTCATCTCAATGAAACGGGCTTCTTCTTGTATTAAATATATGATTATAGGCTTTATTTACTCGTCCTTTGCAATTTTGAGGACAATTCGTCCCAAAACCTCGCCTCTTACGAGCTCTTCGTAAATCTTTGGCAAGTCCTCAAATGGTCGAACGACAACCTTTGGCTTCACAACTCCTCTTCTCACAAACTCAACGGCCTCTAGACATTCCTTCAGCGATCCAACCAGATTACCTGTAATGTTGAGGGCTTTGAGCGCGATAGTAGCGACGGTGGTCTGAAGATAGACTTTGTCCGGGGGAAGGCCCACACAATTGAGCGTTCCACCGATAGTAAGCATCTCTGCGGCCTGAGCATAAGCCTTTTGGTTGTTTGCTACCACGATGGCTGCATCTGCCCCGCCATTTGTGAGCTCTTTAACCTTTGCAACGACATCAGGCGTAGTCGTAAAGTCGATATAGCCTTGGATGCCATATTGTTTCAAGAACTCTCCTTTTTCGGCACCGCCGTCTACACCATAGACGATGGCTCCTTGTGCCAAGGCATATTGAACTAATACCCGTGATTAGTTATTATAAGTAGAGAGGGGCTTTTCTCGTTCAGAGTTTACCTGCAAGATGACCTAGTCCACCGCCAGCACCAACAATTACTACGGAATCCCCTGCCGTGACATTGGCATTTTTGACTGCCTATTCAATCTCATTGTTAATGAATGCCAGATGGCCATCTTAGCTGCATGCAAATCTGCGACTTACCTTATAAGTAGTCACCCCCGCGCAGAGAATGGGTCCCATGAGAATCGGGTCAATATCATCAGGAAGCACCGCTAGATAATCAGCGCCTATGACAATGTATTCCTGGAAACTTCCATCTCTATGATGCAAGTGGTTCAACTGTTTGGCGCAGTATTGTTCTTTCGCAGCCAAACAATAGTTGCATCGATGGCAAACACTGGCGATAAACGGGACGCCGATATAGCTGCCGACCTTAATATCCTCAGTTACTCCAGGGCCCAGGGCCACGATACGGCCAATACCCTCGTGCCCTCCTACATGGGGTAATTTGATATTATGGATGTACGATCCATCTGCTGCCATCGCTGTACCAGCTTGGGTATGGAGATCTGTTCACAATGTTAGAAATACCGTTTAAGAAATGCGTGCCACGGAGATTCAGCAAAGGGTTCAGGTGAGTTCCATCTTACCACTTTGACAAACGCCCGAATAGAGAATTTTGGCCAAGATTTCATTATGACCAGGTTGAGGAACCGGATAGTCATGTTTAAAGACAACGCCGCCGCCCAGCTTTGGGACCGTAGCTGCGGTCTGAGTTGTGGGAATCGCAACCATTGTTTTGAAGTGCTTAGCGGGTATAGATAGACGAGGTCAATGCATATAAAGCAATGCGCTTGTATAGAGTTACCTGGTTCGTCTTCTTGTTGGACAGCTACTTTAATTTTGCGACCGGCGATTACCGATCCTTTATATATTTCAAGATTCAAGATTCTGAAACCATCTCTTGTCTCCAAGAGCCCCAAATCCTCCGTCTTTGCCCGCTCGGAATAACGTATGCCTCGTCATGTGGGATCAGGTTTCCCCAACTTTCCCCGCCAAGTTTGTCCAGTATTAGTCCGAGCGAGGCAAGTCCAGATCGGCAGTATCAATTACATTCGGCCACAGTGTCGCATTTTACGTGAATACCCATTACTTGATAGATTCGGAAGCCAAGGCGTATGGCAAAGGAACAATTTGCCCGCTAGTGTTACTGCTTTAAACACGGTATATCGGGTGCCATATACTCCGGTGAAATGCTAAATTCAGGTAGTATCAACATTTTAATCCACCTAGTTTCGTTTTAGTCTGCACAACCACATTGTCAAAAGCGGTTGTGGGCTTTCAAATCCAGGCTCTGGAGATAAACCTGTTTACTGCCTGGCTGCTGCAATGGGGGCTGCTCCGGCATCACAGCATTACAACCAGAAGTGCTGTGCCTTCTGCTGATCATCGCAAATTCCTCCTGCTTTGTTTACAGCTTATCTTCCCGCGTCGCCTCCCGCCATCTTCCCGCTTATTCCGCTAACCGTTCCCCGCTCGATAGCCGTGCGTGGGGTAGCAACGTAAAGCTCACAGCTATCTCCTTTTTAAACATAAGTCTGTAAGAGGAGTCAAGTCTGAAACACTCGGTTGAAGCCGGAAAGTTGACAGCTTCTCTCTCTACATCGTGAGCCTTGAAACAACTTCCGCTATTTGCCCGGCGAGTACGGCACTTCCCGTCCGTCATAACTCCGGAGCCAGTGATTCCTTTTGGAGCTTGATAATCATATTCGCTCAACCTCTCATGGCCAAGAGGTCGTGCGATTTCTGTGTACAGCGCAAAACGCGATGCGATAATGGCCGCCCATGCCGCAAATGTCTCGACGCACAGCCTCCGCTTGAATGCACTTACTCGAGGCCGGTGCTGAAGCGCGGCCCAAAGACTTCAAAGCTCACGCAGCGATGTAATTGGAAATGGAGGCCCGAGGGACAAAAACTGCCGCGGTTCGCAAGTAGTTGCCTTAATCCGGATCCAGTAGGAACTGCAGCAGAGGTCTCGGCTTCATATTGTTTGAAGACTGGAAGACCAACTCTGTCAATACTCAAGCCGATAATCGAATGCTACAGTTCTCGGCTGTATCCGGTCTGGCCAGTCCTCTATGCCTCAAATCTTCTTGCTAGGCTTGAGGAGGTCGAAACAAACACTTTGGCGATTTTGCCGAGCTTGCCGAGGATAGATGATGTCTACATCATGGCATTGGCTCTGTGTTCTGCCACTATGGCTCAGCTGAATCTTGGTGAGATGGAAGATACGTCTTCTCATATTACTAGTGAATACTTGGAGAAGGAGTGCAACCGACTTCGCGCTCTGACAAGCTATCGGGAGAACCCATCAGTGGAAGGAGCTCTTACTTCCTTCTTTCTCCATGTCTACCACGCAAGAGCTGATAACAGAAATGCTTCCATGCTCTTCCTGCAAGAAGGCATCTCCATCGCACGACTTCTCCGTCTAGATCGAATGGAATCTGAACCTGGCCAGCTTCCAAACAGTTGGGCTGATAATCAAACCGCTATAATTGCTCAGCAACGACTAGTATATATTCTCTTGTGGGTGAGCGAAAGGTAAATAAATTTGACATGATAGCCTCGATATTCATCGAAGAAGCACAAAAGCTAATGCTCTGAATCACAAATCAAGAGGTTACGCTATTCAACATGACCTTCCCATCTCCATACTCGATACAGTCGAAATACCATCTGCCAAGTTGGATGCTTTTGATAAATATGGAAGGGGGTTAATTGAACTTGCCACGTTATTCGTAGCTTTTGACGCTTTCTTCTACCGTACCGCTCGCTATATGCATGAAACATCTCAACCTCATTCCGAAAAGTATCGTCTTATAACAGTTCAACAGTCTTTGAAAATGATTTCTCCAAAATCTTCCGAATATGATTTAGTACAACAAGCGGACTATACTATTACAAGGCACTGGATGCGAATTCTGCTTTGGCAGCAAGCCATGTCTCGGAGGCTACTTTCATCCTATGCTGAGCATGATTCAATGACTTTCCTCTTCCCGTCCCAAATAGCTCAGGAATTTCTTGCATCCATCACATTGAATTCTACGGAGCAATTGACATCATTGGGAAGAGATCAGGTAAGTGATATCTCAGATACGTGAACCTCAATATCATATTACTACACAAACATCAAACTAATGCAGATATAGTTGATTAAGTCTTTTGAAGTCACAAACACGCTGGCAGATGTAATATTGTGCACTACGAGTACATACAATCATTCTCCTCTCCCTAGCACTCACAATTCTCGACGCGAATCAAATTCTGCGACGCATAGAGAGAGCTGGAAATGCGGCCCAGTTGATTTTCTACATGCTTTGTATCAGATAATCTCGCCATTCTTAACATATGATAGGCGATTATACGATATGATACGACTAAAGGCGGCAGATGCACTCTTACAAGCGCCGAGCAGGATTATTCCGAGGAGCGTTGCCGGGGTGTTCAAAGATACAGAGTTAGATCAAGAAGAGGATAGAAGTATCGTTACAGAGAAAGTTTTCGAGCTTACAGCTGAAGCAGATGCTCACGATTTTAAACTAGAGGGCCTGGGAGGGCTGGATGATATAAAGGAACTGCTCTGGTAGCGGTACCCTAGAAGATGGTATATGACTTGAAACCTTTCTACATAGTCGACAATATATTTGCATAACTTTAATAGAGAAAATAGAAAAGCATTCATTTAGAAGCATTTTACAGATGATTAACGATGGCTTACGTGATCATGCTCAGTTATCACGTTGCTTCATCTGCTGCATTCACGCTTCAGTGTAATTGTCAATTCAGACATGCACAAGTTGACGGGAGAATTTCAATGCAGATCAGTAACTTGATATCTCAGTAGAGCTACAGAACTCCGCGGTTTCTAAATGACTAATGGTTGATCTTTCATGATTCTTCTACGTGATATACTGATCTCATTCTTTCCACACCCTTTCACTCCTTTATTTTTTTTTTTCTTTATTCTTCCCCTTTCAGAATCCTTTGGAAGCCATTCGCATTCATATCTAGTCCTCTTCTAGGCGGGGATTGAATGACGTGCGGGTACCCGTCCTTATCGCGATAGCTGACTAAGGCCCTGGCAGCCAATGTCTCGCCACCAAATGCCCGCTATGAAAAGTACAGATCGCTTGGATTCCTCCAACTCCGCCGACGAGCTCCGTCTGGCAGACCTTTTCGTCTGCGGTTTTGGCTTTCTTCTTGGATGATTGAAGAAAGCTGATATCAATCATTCGCTTGCATCGCCTTTCCATCTTCCTCCTGGAGGCACCGCCCGCCTCCAAGTCTGCCTGCCATGGCAGCCCTCGTGGACAACCCGCAGATTAAGCATGCGGAGCTGCTTCGTCCGCTGCCATTCCACTTCCACGCCTACATCTGGCCCTTTGCCATTATTTGGCCCATCTTTCTTCGATATTATCTCTCTGAAGACCTCTACGAGAAGCACATTGGCGGCTCGGAATGGACGTTTGTGTGGTGCGGAACTATCATTACGGCCCAGTCTCTTGTCTGGCTGAGCACGCACTGGAGCGTGGCTCTCGATGCGCGATTCACCGCAAGCAAGGCCAAAGACGTCCAGGATGCCCAGTTGATCAAGGTTCTTCCCATCGCTAACGCCGGCTCTGGCGAAATCTGCAAGCTGGTGCGAGATAAGGTGCGTCTCATTGGCAATTTCAAGGATTTGTATCGTCTGCGGCGACTAACGCAACTGTTCTCTCTAGGTTGGTGGCAAGACCAACACCTCATTCTTGTTCCAGAAGCGCCGTTTCCTCTACAATCCGGATACCAACTCCTTCAGCTGCCTCCGATATGCCATCGACGCCGAACCCAAGCCCACCATTGGCGAATTCCAAACATGCCGAGGCATCGATAAGCAGTCCGAGCTGACCCGCATCGAGCAACACTATGGTACAAACACTTTCGACATTCCTGTCCCGACGTTTACAGAACTCTTCAAGGAGCATGCCGTCGCGCCTTTCTTTGTGTTTCAGATATTCTGTGTCGGCCTGTGGATGCTTGACGAATACTGGTACTACTCGCTGTTTACTCTTTTCATGCTTGTCGCGTTTGAGAGTACTGTTGTCTGGCAGCGCCAGCGCACCCTGACCGAGTTTCGTGGAATGAGCATCAAGCCTTACGATGTCTGGGTCTATCGCCTTGGTAAATGGACCGAGGTCCAGAGCGATGCACTGTTGCCTGGAGACCTCGTGTCTGTTGGTCGAACAAAGGAAGATAGCGGTGTTGCATGTGATATGATCTTGGTTGAGGGTACTGCCATTGTTAACGAGGCTATGCTTTCCGGAGAGAGTACTCCCTTGCTCAAGGATTCGATCCAGCTGCGCCCGGCCGATGCTCTCCTTGAACCCGAAGGACTTGACAAGAATGCTTTCCTCTGGGGCGGCACCAAAATCCTCCAGATTACTCACGGCAACCCTGACCAGGAGAGGCCCAAGCTGGCTTCTGGTGTCCCTCCTGCCCCTGACAATGGAGCCTTGGCTGTTGTTATCAAGACCGGTTTCGAAACTTCGCAAGGTAGCTTGGTTCGAACCATGATTTACTCGACTGAGCGCGTGTCCGCGAACAACCTTGAGGCCCTCTTGTTCATTCTGTTCCTTCTTGTCTTTGCGATTGCGGCCTCGTGGTACGTCTGGGATGAAGGTGTGCGGAGGGACCGCAAACGCTCCAAGCTCTTGCTAGACTGCGTTTTGATTGTTACCAGTGTTGTGCCTCCAGAGCTGCCCATGGAACTTAGTCTCGCAGTCAACACTAGTTTGGCAGCCCTTTCAAAGCTAGCCATCTTCTGTACTGAGCCCTTCAGAATTCCCTATGCTGGACGTATTGACATCGCTTGCTTCGATAAAACAGGAACGCTCACTGGCGAAGACTTGGTCGTCGAAGGTATTGCCGGATTGGGCCTGAATCATACCGATGTCGAGGACAAGCGGGAAGGCGACGGCGCTCACTCTACCATTATCGATGTCAAACAAGCTAGCCTGGAGACGCAGCTGGTTCTTGCTACTGCCCATGCTTTGGTACGATTGGATGAAGGCGATGTTGTGGGAGACCCCATGGAGAAAGCCACTCTTACTTCTCTTGGCTGGGGCCTTGGCCGCAACGACGTTCTCTCAAGCACTCCCAAGGCCGGTACTACTCAGGGCAACGTTCACATCAAGCGCCGCTTCCAATTCTCCTCAGCTCTCAAGCGTCAAAGTTCTATTGCGTTTGTCAATGGAGTTCACACAAGAACCGGCCAAAAGATCAAAGGTACATTTGCTGGCGTCAAGGGCGCTCCGGAGACAATTCAGAAGATGCTGGTTGAGGTGCCTGCCGATTACGAAGAGACTTATAAATTCTTTACACGCAAGGGATCCAGAGTTCTCGCACTGGCATACAAACAGCTCTCCGTTGATTCCGAGCTGGGTGCAAGCAAAATCAATGACTTGAAGCGAGAGAAGGTCGAAGCCGATCTCACATTTGCGGGCTTTTTGGTCCTTCACTGCCCTCTCAAAGAAGATGCTAAAGAAGCTGTTCAGATGCTTAACGAGAGTAGCCACCGTGTTGTCATGATCACTGGTGACAACCCTCTGACTGCTGTCCATGTCGCTCGAGAAGTCGAAATCGTTGATCGGGATGTTCTTATTCTGGATGCCCCCGAGGATAATGCCGGCGGCGAGAAGCTTATCTGGAAGAGTGTTGACGACAAAATCAGCATTCACGTCGATCCTTCTAAGCCAATCGATCCCGAGATTCTGAAGAACAAGGATATCTGTGTGACTGGATACGCTCTTGCCAAGTTCAAAGATCAGGCTGGATGGCGCGACCTCCTCCGCCATACCTGGGTCTACGCTCGTGTATCGCCGAAGCAGAAAGAAGACATTCTTCTCGGCCTCAAGGATATGGGCTACTATACCTTGATGGCCGGTGACGGAACCAACGATGTCGGTGCTCTGAAGCAGGCTCATATTGGTGTTGCTCTCCTCAATGGTACCAAGGAAGATTTGACCCGCATTGCAGAACACGCTCGCAACACTAAGCTCAAGGAAATGTACCAGAAGCAGTGCGAGCTCATGCACCGATTCAATCAGCCTTCGCCTCCCGTCCCCGTTCTTATTGCTCACCTCTATCCTCCTGGACCTACCAATCCCAACTATCAAAAGGCGATTGAGCGTGAGGCCACCAGAAAGAACATTACCCCCGAGGAATACATCAAGCAGAATGGCCATCCCGTAGAGACCATTACTTCTCCTGGAGCCCAGAACATTTTGAATAATCGCCAACAAGATGTCAACAAGAAAGCCGCCTCCTTGGCTGACAAGCTGACTACTAGCATGATGGAAGCTGAGATGGGTGATGATGAACCTCCGACTTTGAAACTGGGCGATGCTTCCGTTGCCGCGCCATTCACCTCAAAGCTTCGCGACGTTATCGCCATTCCTAATATTATTCGTCAGGGCCGTTGCACGCTTGTTGCCACCATCCAGATGTACAAGATTCTCGCATTGAACTGCCTCATTAGTGCTTACTCCCTGTCCGTCCTGTATCTCGAGGGTATCAAATTTGGCGACACTCAATATACCATCAGTGGAATGCTTATGTCTGTCTGTTTCCTGAGCATTTCGAGAGCTCGAGTTGTGGAAGGACTTAGCAAAGAGCGACCTCAGCCAAACATCTTCAACGTCTACATTATTGGATCTATTCTTGGCCAGTTCGCCGTTCACATTGTCACTCTTATCTACATCGCTCGTTTGTGCGATAAGATTGATCCGTAAGTCCCAAGCATCTCTTTGCATATCGCATGATTTACTGACTTTGCTATAGACGCTCGGGAGACATTGATCTGGAAGCCGAATTCGCCCCATCCTTGCTCAACTCTGCGGTTTACTTGCTCCAACTCATTCAGCAAATTTCAACTTTCGCCATCAACTACCAGGGTCGACCATTCCGTGAGGGTATTCGTGAGAATAGGGCCATGTTTTACGGAATCGTTGGCGTTTCTGGTCTCGCCTTTGTCTGTGCCCTGGAGCTCATGCCCGAAATCAATGAGCAGATGAAGCTTGTGCCGTTTACCGAGGAATTCAAGACCAAGATGACCACAGTCATGGTTCTCGACTATGCGCTATGCTGGGTCATTGAAATTGTTTTGAAGAAGGGTTTTAGCGACTACCGCCCGCGGGATATTGCTGAACGCCGACCGGAACAGCTTAAGCGCGAAGCTGCGCGTAAGAAGGAGATTGAAAAGAAGAAGGCCGAGGAAGAAGAGAAGGAGAGATTAGCAAAGGTGGCTGAATTTGAGAGAAGAGTCGAAGAACGCAAGAGGAAGATTGAGGCATGGGCAGCTGGCCGTCAACAGCCGGCGACGAGTTCATGATTTCTTTCTACTTGGGTTCTATTAGGACGGCGACGGCGGCGAAAATCGTTTTAAAAGATGAAGAGGTATAATTATAGAGCTGGAAGCTGAATAATGTTCTTAGATGTTCATAATTGATAACGAGCAGCGTAGACCATGTAAGATACAGAATCTAATAGAGTTTCCTCTTTCACAATACTACGAAAGTTACTTAAAAAAAAAAAACGTAATGAATTAGAAGATATGAGAAGGAGATGGAGGAGGAGGCTTTGGCAAGTAGAATCGTCTTCTTGCCAGTATTTATCGTTTGTTTTGTCCAAAATGATCATCCCCATCGTGGCTCTGCTTTGTAGAGTTGGATATGCCGCTGAAACGTCTTTGCTCGCGCGCCACTTGCCAATCGTGATACCTAATGCAATAAATACAATACAATACATGTGACGCTCATTGTATTTTTGTCTTATTAATCATGCTACTGTATAGAGATTAATGATTTCATTTGTAACAAGCCCTTGAGCAGCGTAAATTGCTGCTTTCGGCATGACTCATCTAGCCTTCTTGATAAGTAGGTGCTGATAAGCCCGCCAGCTTGGAGCTTTTGGCCCCTCCAATGCTTTTCGGTGACGCTACCACCGAGCTTCGCCAATTCAACATTTACTGCTGCCGCAATGTCCATCCATCAGCTTTCTCGCTTGCTCCCTCTCCCAGACGATGAGCTGCAGCAGGTTCTCGACTATGCTGCAACTCTCTCCAAGCCCGAAGCCGTAACGCACTTTAGCAATCTCCTTGGCGACTCTCCCCCCGTCATTGACTTCATATCTACATTCAACGCCCGCCGAAAAGACCCTACAGTCCCTCAGCCTCATCCTGCGGCTGCTCCGACCCCTTCAGCTTCGTCATCTTCGAAAACTCAATCTAAAGCTCAGAAACCCGCTGCTGCTGCCGAAACGATAGAGCCAGTGCCAAGACATACTAGGCAGGCTAAGAAGAAGAAGGCGCCGCTGCATGCGCTCGAAGCTCGAAAGGTGGACGATTATGCCGGCCCGGCGGGAAAAGCATATAACAAAAAGGACTCTGATCTGGAATACATAACCCAGCGATCCAGTGCCCCCAACAGCAACCAACCATCAAGAGGAAATTCACCGCCAAGGCCTTCTATCAAGGAACCTACCCCAGTGAAGGCGCAGCCTACCAAGGTTGAAGCGCCGGCACCACAACAGAAGTCTTCTGCAGCAACTGGTTACCTCATATCTGATGGCCTATCAAAGAAGTCAAAACCAAAGTCTACACCTGTGTCTCGCACATCTACGCCAAAACCGGCAAACAGCGGAAATGTCACAAAAGTTTCAATATCAGGAGGCGTGCCAATGGCAGGCCAGTCTACGGCATTGGCAGATCTAGATGCGGCTATTAGGTCGCTGGAGATTACGACAAATCCAACGCTGGAGAAGGATGCGAAATCGAGGAGATGTAACTGCGTGGCAACGAGGCACCCCATTCAAGCAGCCGCGCCAAATTGTCTCTCGTGTGGGAAAGTCATCTGCCTGAAAGAAGGGTTGGGCCCGTGTACCTTTTGCGGAACACCGTTACTAAGCGCGGATGAGATACAGGCCATGGTCAGGGAGCTTAAAGACGAGCGTGGAAGGGAGAAACAGGCAGCCAATGCAGCGGCTCATCGCAGGGCAGACGTGGCCAAAACACCTGCACCATTCACGCCCCCTCGGGGCTTGGACGGTGACGCACCATCATTATCCGAAGCAGCGGCCAAGGCGCGAGAGCATAGAGACAAGCTGCTCAATTTTCAGGCACAAAACGCAAAGCGGACGACTGTGAGAGACGAGGCAGCGGACTTTGACGTATCGGGTGCCATGAGCGGAACGGGCAGCATGTGGGCAACGCCAGAAGAGCGAGCAAAGGAACTGAAGAGACAGCAGAAAATCATGCGCGAGATGGAATGGAACGCGCGGCCCGAATACGAAAAGCGACAGCAGGTAATCAGCATTGACCTCTCTGGCCGTCGAGTCGTGAAGACGGTTGCGCCAATCGAACGACCAGTAACACCAGAAGACGACGACGACGAGCCCGAGAACACGGGAGTTCTACAAGAGACGTCTGGAAACAAGACTGCCGGCGGGGCGTTTAGCACGAATCCGCTCCTTGGAGCAGTCGTGCGGCCTATTTACGATGCCAAGGGAAAAGGAGGCGAGGCTGAAGGGCGAGGCAGCCGCAGTAAAGGATGGAGGAGGGTTCAGGATGACTTGGACGACAACGAGGGCGTTATTCTGGATGGCGGGGCATATGGATTGCAGGGCGTTGGCGGAGATGAGCCTGAGCGTGGATGACGGAGGTAAAGCATGATTCGTAGAGTGAAATCATCAGCATGTATCTACTTTTTGAAAGCAGATACCTGAGCTACGCCTCACAATCGCATAATATTTGGCCTGCGCCGCGTCTAGTAATTTACAGCATCTAGACTAGTATGGAGTATCCGAGACCAAATCGCCTGCCAGATCCCGCACGTGCTTCGATTGCAGCATCGGAAACCCTTACCCAGCGCCCACTACGAGAGCCACGGGCCGAGTCATTTGACATGTTAAGGCTGCTGACTAAGACGCTAAGACGTGTCGCGTCATTCACGTGATTTCGTGTCATTGAAGAATTTCTCAAGTTCATCGAGTTTGTTGAAAAAGAGGCTTCTGGCCGGTACACGCCATTGCGGAGCGCTTTTGCCTCTAGACTCGCTCACGCCGGCAGCAAAGTTTAAAGAAAAAGAAACAGTTGCCAGCAAGCGAGAAAAGAGTTGGTTTCCATTGACTGGAGCCACTTTTGTCTCGCAGCTGAAATCTGGATAGGCATCAAGTCCCAAGGGGCAAAGAAAAGAACCCCCCAGTCTTACTTCTGCTCGCGGGGGTTTTTTTTTGGGGCGGGGAGCGCGCGAGGACAGGCAAAAAAGTCCTCGCTCGTGCAGCTCGTCCCACCACGCAACGGCCAAGAGGTGGTGACTAACGGGCGAACCCTGGCAACGCATGCCGTTTGAGGCTTTTCTGAGCTCTGCGAAGAGAGAAAAAATGCGCAGCCCACTGTGTTAGAGGGTTGCATCTTAGTGGGCAAAGGTGAGGAGGCGAAAGACGGAGGGAAGAAAATGGTGCCTGTTTGCCTCTTCTCTCTTTTCCGGCTGATTGGACGCACTATGATGATGTGAGTGGCATCTGCAGATGGTGCTGCATCTTGGCGAGCGCTGAAGATTCTGCGAATTAAAAAAAAGAAAAGAAAGGAAAACAGCCCGAAACCAGAGGGGTAGCATAAACCAAGCCGGCTTTCTGCACCATGTCTCCTCCTCTTGCATGGCATAAAGGTCCATCAAGGTTGAACAGCCTCTTCTGCCAAACAATTTTTTTCTTTCTTCCAGGCGTCAAATCTACGAGCGTTTATACTTGCACAAGGCGTTGGATCCACTAGAATCCACCTGCTTAGCGCTGCTGTAGTGCGCGTGATGCTCTGGCACTCTGGCAACTGGTGATGGCTTCGCGCCTAGCCTCAGTGAGGTAGGTCCGCTGAGACTGGAGGACTCAAAGAGTACATGTAGACTTCAAAGGACATGAAGGCTTCAGTGGCTGAGATTGAGCGTCTTTTGCGTGCAATCAAAAATTGCAGCGCTTAATGATAAAACTGTTCCCTTCAAAGAAAGAAAGAAAAAAAAAAAAGGTCAATATCAATCCAATGGCACTAAATCTCTGGAGCGTCCATGGGAACAGTGAAAGCGCTGGAGTTTAGCGCTCTTTGGCATTGATTGGGGCCTCTTTGGGACTTTTTGGGGGGATCCCGTCCTTGCCCGTCCCTCCCGCATCCGTCGCGACTGGACCGCGCGTAACCCACACACACAAACCAGAACTTCTTCTGTCCCGATAGTCATAGCCCAGGCACCTGCTCTCTTGCTTCACCGCACGCCATCAGCTCGACGTTTTGGATACAGAAGCTGCGCTCTCTGGCTGCAAGCCTTGTTTGTTACAACCCACGCCCGCATCGAGACGCGCCGACGCGTCCTTTTACCGCTGCTGCCGGTCGCTGGACCAGACCCCGATTAAAGGCCAACCCAGACCTCGCTCGTTACGCAACGGACGCCGTGTTGTCGCGCTCGTTCAGCACATCCGCGCGACATGCCTCCGACCATGGACGGCGCCGACTCCCGCTCGCCGCTGGGCCGTCAGTCGCCCATCGCCGCCTCCTCTATGTCCGCCACGACGGAGCTGGCGGGCGATGCGGCGTCCTCGTCGTCCCAGACCGAAGTCGTGGAGGAGTCACCCCGCGCCTCGTCGTCCCCGAAACAATCGCAACAATCAGACTCCCTTGACGCCCGCGGCCCCGGCTCCGCTCTCAGCATTCCTCTGACCGTCACCAACTCCCAGGAGTCTCACGTCACCAGCTCGTCGGCCCATGCCGTGACGCCTCCCGCGAGCGACATCAGCAGCGTGACGGACAATGGCATTGCCGGATATCTTGGACAGCATTCGGCGTCGGTTGCCGACAAGACCGACCACCTGCTGCAGCTCTCCACCCTTGCAGCCGCCCGAGACAGAATATCGATTGGCGCTGCCACTGGTGTGTCTAGGAAACGCATGGCTGATGGCGAAGTCAAGGCCGGCATGGCAAACGTGAGCCCTATCAAAGGACGCGGCCATGCCAGGAACCTGAGCGCCGTTAGCGTTGCATCGACCGGCAGCACAATAGGAGAGGTGTGTAGAAGCCAAATTTCAGAACGCATCAGAGCATATGAGAAGTAAAATAACTGACTGAGTTTCTAGCTGTCTGCCGAGCTCAAGACTCGTCTCTCTTACGCCATGGTCAAGGTCAATTTTGGCTGGCAAGGCCATTCCATCGAAGAGGTTGAATCAATGGCCGCCTCGCAAGCCGCTTCCCCTACTTCTGGCTCCTCCACTATCAGACGACACAGCTCCTCCACAAGCCCTCGACAGGATGTTACTGTGGCATCTGCTCAAGTACACCGCGCCCAGCAATCCGCCATCCGCCGCAAGTCAGACTCCCCCAACTTGTTGTCCAACAAGCCCTCTCTCGCTCCTCCCGCAACTATTCAGCCTTCTCTCAATGCTGCGCGCTCCAACCCGCGTCGTAACTCTAGCCCACGATATACCCCCACCATGCTCTCCCATTCTCATTCTGCATCTCCTCATACTCCTGCTCAGCCAATGGTGGTTGATTCACACCAGTCCCTGTCTCAGCCCGCGCGTATGGCGGATCCAATTCTTTTCCCGTCTCATCAGAATGTTAGGGAGCAAGATGCCATGGAGGCATTACTTTTTATGAGCAGTCCCAATAACTCTGCCAACTTGAAGCACACCTTTTCTCCCTCGGCCTCTCCAAATCCCCAAGTGGGTGCCTTCAGAAGTAGCGCTGCAAGACATGCGCTGCCCAGTGCACCTAGAAAAGGTTTGCCTGCCCATAGACCCTCGAATCTGAATCGAAGAGCCGGATTTGATAGGTCTCCAGGGCTAGTCCATCCTCCTGCATCTCCCATGGACGTGGACTCGCCGCAGCACCCATACTACAATCCTAATGGTGCTACGCCAAAGAGGCGTGTCAAGGGGACCAACAGCCATTTGAGGGGATCTCTTTCGCTCCCCACTGGGCTTGGTGCTGGCCACGCTACGGCTAGGAGAGTATTGCGAGATGAGGATATTGAGAGGATGCTTGACCGAGCCAGTGCGGAAGCGGCTGACTCTTCTGATGATGAGGAAATCCAAATTCCTCGCTTGAGGAATGAGGTCGCTGGCATAATGGGAGTCCGCGGTTGAATCAAGCTGCTGATTCTTTTTATGCCTTCTTCTTCTACATTGTGCCATATCAGGCACTTGAGGATAATACTGGTAGCGGCGCCCGGGTTTAGTCGTCTGGTATGACTCTTTTTGCCAAATAAGGCAAGCCACGCTAGATTCTCATCGATTGACAATGGGGTAGTGGCCACGTACACGGCCAACACACTACGTCAGTGCTTCCGTGGGCAACTGGCACAGCGACAGGACCCATGTTTGGTCCAGTCTTTGTACTTTGTCAATCTTGAACTGGCTACGATTCAGCATGTCTGCTGCACCATTGACGGCCGATGCTGCGGGACCATTCCTTGAACCTTGTTATCAATACGAGGCAAGCGCGAGAGTTTGGCAGCGCTCGGTGAATCCGGCGGCTCCGATAGGGCCACCGCTTTAGCGTCCGGTAATTCATGTCAGGATACATTTCTGACTGATATATCTTTGGGCGAGAACTCTACCAGCGATGCCCTGGGTTTGGAGCTCTTCGTCGAATATAAGATTGTTGGGATGTTTGACCCGCTGGAGAGCTCTTCTTTGGATACGAGCAGGCGTTAATAAGCATGAATTACATGCATTATCTGTGGGCCTGAGAACATGTTTCGATATAATGTGTCGGAATGTTGTATTGTACTTCTTGTTGGGCAGCTGAAGAGAATCCATCTTCCGACTCTACGTCCAGAGCAACGGAGAATTTACTTGAGAAGGGACGAGTTTGGTGCTGCCGCAAAGACTTTTCGCAGCCATGGAGACTGCAATGCATTATCTCGAGCTGTTGAACATGGCTTCGAGCTTTTTAGGCTGATTAGTGAAACAATTGAGACTTGTGATGTGTGAAACTTCTAGAAATGCCAATAGTAGCTTTATGAAAGACGCATTTTCTCTTCATCTACCCAAGGATTAGTAGCTTTTACTTGGCTTATATCGAGGCAGAACGAATACTTAGAGGAAATATTGAGTTGATACAATAAAAAACAATAAATACTGATCTGTGTATATTCTGTTATTAATTCTTTTTCAGCTGATGCCCGATTTTCGGTAGTCGTGCCTACCTGTATGGAAGGAACATTGAAGGAGCTCACGCGCTTGATAAGCTTGTGATCAACCAGCTTTTCAACGTTACTTCATTGCATTTCGATTCTTTACCTTTTCATTCGCACAAAGTATATGCAGGGA
Organism: Trichoderma erinaceum; assembly: GCA_026401215.1. Taxonomy (NCBI): domain Eukaryota; kingdom Fungi; phylum Ascomycota; class Sordariomycetes; order Hypocreales; family Hypocreaceae; genus Trichoderma; species Trichoderma erinaceum. The sequence continues at coordinate 424,046 of JALIRY010000017.1, read as the reverse complement.
AAATGTTCGAATACGACCACCCACATTTCAAGCTACGCTGGCTTAACGAATGTGATCTCGATTGATGCTTGCTTTGTCCAATTGGTACGCCCAGTCTTGCTCTGAAATTAGTGTCTTGATGCCAACGAAGAGTACGCGCAGATTTGACTTGGCACAGGAGCTGTCAAAATCAGTTCACCAGATCAAGATCCTACAGCCAAGCATTGACAGGACAACACATTTCTCGGTCAGCAGATTCTACTAATAGCTTGCTTGACTAGTTTTGGGCATAGACGCTCTCGTGTGTCTAGTGGCATTCATTGCTCTGGTCGAGACAATACCCCGAAGGGCACCAAAAGAGAATAATGGCTGCTTCTCCCCGCCTGCTAGAACAACTCTGGTCTTAAGCCGGCAGTAGCTCATACAGCTGAAATAGCGAAAGGGACTAGCCGGGCGCCAACAAAATGAGCATTTGGCGATCGTGAGCCATAGTTTCACCTCTTATGGCGCTTCTTGGACCTAGGGCCGCACTAGGTGTCAGCTTCCTCCAGACTACTGAAATATAGCCCAACTCTCCTGTCCATTGGGTTGTTGAAAGCATCATTCTGCATCTGTCTTCAGCTGCTGCGTTGCGAGCAACTATTGAGTCGGTCTAGCCGTGAAAGTCGGCATATGCGGATGGACAACAAACATCTCACTTTATCATCTATCACTTTCCTCAACTTCGCCGCATGCGCAGGCAGGCCTATGAACGCTGTAGGATGACGCGCATGTGCCGGCCCCAATAAGACATTGACTTATTAGCGGCTCTTCGAATGGGATGGCCCACCAATCCTGATTTGCAGCCACTCATCAAACCAGCGCCCGTGATCCGTTCCGAGACAGCCCATTATCTATTCCTGCTTGTTGATGCCCAGTTAGTTTCGGCCGCCGGTAGGATGGCCGTTGCGGACATGGCTTGACTCAGGTTAATATGTCAAAACTACAAAGTGGATGATGGACAGCACCTTAGACAGACAGACTTGTCCGAGACACGCATGCGATATTCTAGCCTCTCTCTTACACAACTCTCTGCCCATTATCAGAGACAGGTGTCTTTGGATGTATGTATTAGGCCCCTGGTTGTAGGTCTAGGCGTGTCTGGAACCTGTTTAGCCTCCGGTTGTTGCCTTTTAGACACCGCTCTCTCTGGCTCCCCTCGCCGCCTATCATCATGAACAGCCGCTTCAAAGGTTTTCGCTAGCTAGCGGTAGCTTCTGACGATCGACCGACAAGGGGCAATGAAGAACCCACCACCAAAGTTATTCTAATATACAAGAAGGCTGTGATCGCCCGCTCTTCCCACGGCTTGTTTTTCTGATCTTACGTAGCCTGGGCAGAGTAGGACGGCGAACATCTTTTCATTGGCCGGGCATTACATAGCGTCACGGATTGAAAGACGCCCGCTTGCGCAACGACTTCGCCTCTTTGCCTTACTCTCTTCTTCTTCCTCTTCTATTTATAATAATTACTCTTCTTTTTCTTCTCATCCCTTGTTCATTGTTACTGTTTATCATCATTTCCATCTTCAATTACAGCATTGCGCTCTCCAACGTCAGCATCCTCTAAAATACTCTTTTATCTCAACACTACCACACACTCTTACAACACATCAGCAACCGAGCGTGCTCCGTCTCACCCAACATCAACAGCATATCATATCATTGCTCCTAATACCAGAAATTACTCTGCCATCATGGATCAGCCTCGACCTCCTCTGCGGCAATTCACCGGAAGTCTCTCGGCTGTACGACCTGCCACAGCTTCGCCCTCACCACAACTGCGCCCTCAGCCTTCCTTCCGGGATCGTTTCTGGTCCGCATCCAGCTCAAACTACCACGGCGAAGACGACGTCATTCAAGAGCCACAAAATAACCTCACCAAAAAGGGTCCCTATGTCCCCCGAAATGCAGCCTCTGGCTTCTCAAGAACCGCAACTTCACCGCGTGAACAGCAGCTCAGACGAAAAGTTGAGAGACGGCCAAGCAAGGACTCCGTAATCGACGTCTACGCTAGCTCTCCTCTAAGTGAGCTAGCGGCGGGCCACTTATACATCCATACGGGCTCCGAGTCACAGTCCAGCACCACGGACTTTACCGATTTCATGACGACAGCCCAGAACGAAGAGCGCCTTCGCCGGGCCGCCAATGCCGTACATGCGCGAAGCCAGTATCGCGATAGCGGTTATTATTCACCATCTACCGGCGGCCGGACCGATGGGCGCTACTCACCATCTGTGCCCTCATCGGCATCCGCGGCCGGTTTGAAGAAGCTCAAGTCGCAGCCTTCGATGAGGACGTTTGGGCAGCGAATTGCGGATTATATCAAGCCTCCACGAGACGAGTCATTGCCGCCTATGCGCCGGTGAGGTGGATGGATATCAGATCGATCAACGACAATTTCGATCATGCACTGCATTTATAGAAACACAACACTTGGGTTATATAACATTGTGCTTAACGAGACTCAAGATAATTGATGATGCGGACCGAGGGCTGGGAGTCATTATGTAGCTTGACCCTTTTCAGTCTCATTCATAGAGCTCACAAAAAGGAGGCAGACTTGGCTATCGGCAGCATCAAATACTCAGATACTACCTGCGTACTACTGGAAGGCAAACACAAGGGCGTTATGGATACTATGGATGGATACTATGGAAATGGATTTAGCATATGCACAATTTCTTAATTGATTTGAAATATTGTAGCAGCCAGTTGGCGGCTCAATTAATTTCCTACCTCTTTTTTTTTTCTTTTTCTCTTTTCTTTTTTTCTCTTTCTTTTTCTTTCTAAAATGCTGGCCCCATTCATAAAAAGCCCCCCCGTTCAGTGTGCCGATCCTCACTTCAAGCCGCAAATAAAACTTGGCGATCAGTGGGAAGAGCTTTCATGACAGGAGTGACGCCTAAACCACAAGATAAGACCCTTTTCGTGTACGCTTTGGCCGCCTGCTGTTGTCTAATTTGCAGCTTCCATAGCCAAAAGTGGCTGCTTTTTATTGCTTGCCAACTTGGTTGGTAGTTGGTATGTAGAGAGCTATATACGATGCCATCTGCTGGAATGAAGGTGCAATAATTGCTTCAGTAGAAAGAACTCAATGCCCCATGACTCGATCAGATCAAAATTGAAGCTCCATCTTTATGATCTTTCACCTCTTTTCTGGCTATCATCCATCTTCTTTTGTTCTCTCCTTTTCTCTCTCCCCGCAGATCCCCATTTTCATTTTCATCTCGGCTTATGAATCATCAACGCTGAATACGGAAATTCCATTGGCAGATGGCTAAGATTTTAAATATCGGGACCTGCCGATCACCCTTCCTCCTCCGCCGGTTGGCAGGATTGGATATCCGTGCAATATAGACTAGACAGTCAGTCTAGCTAGGTAGTCAGTCTTGGCTTTTGCTTGAATGATCGCGACATCGGGCGTGCCTACCCCAGGTTGGCAGCTCGGAATCGAGACTCTTCTTGTACTTGCCGGTAGTCAAGGAACTTTCGATAAATAGCGTCCCATTTTAGTACTTTTGAAAAGAAGCATATTATCATAGTTTGGTAGCTCGAACGTCTGGGGTTACATCGTGTACTTGCTACCGGCCGAACGATGCAATTATCCCGCCAAGATGGCGCACCGGGTACTACTCAACCGTGCGTTGTGCGCGCCCACTCGTATCTATCCGCATCTCGTAATGCTGTTTATAGCTCCATGTAATGTCAAAAGATCCCTCGGATTGTTTGCGAAGGCGGGAGCGGGCTGGACTATGATGGCGCACTTCGGCAATGCTAACTGTATTATCACGAAGCTATCCTCTTGGCGAGCATGGTTCTGATCCGACCTGCCCTTGTGGTTGTCTCACACGACGGCACACGCGCCGTGATAGACGGGGACGCAACACAAGCTGTCGTCCCGCATCTCCCTAGAAAGGTGAGGAGAAGGGGCATCATGTCGGCTCTATAAAGTCTAAGTAGCGCCACCTTTGGGCTCTCAAGAGAACACACTCACTTGGCTACTTCATCCAGCACAGAAATCAGCACATCATGAAGTCGTCAGCACTGCTATGGGCAGCACAGCTCTCGCTCTTCGCGAGCCTCGGCGCCTGCGCGAAGCAGCTCGAGCAAGTCTTGACTGTCCCGACAGGATGGGCAAAGTTGAACGAGGTTGTGAACCCTTCGCGCCACATCCGAATGTCAATCGCGTTGCGGCAGCCCAATATTGCCAACTTGGAGTCCAAGATGACAGCCAACGGCAACAGTCTGTCTCTAGATGAAATCCGCGAATTGCAAGCTCCGGCGCAAAAAGACATTGACGACGTGCTGCATTGGCTCTCCCAGAATGGCATCTCTGGCACCGTCAAGAACGATTTCATTCACGTCAGAACGACAGTTGCCAAAGCCGAGCCCTTGCTGAATATGAAGCTGAGCCGTTATTCGTTCGAGGGCAAAAAGCCTGTGCTTCGTACTACCAAATACACGGTCCCCGACTCCATTGCCGATGCCATCAGCTTTATCCACCCCTTGGCCAACTTCATGTCGGCTCGCCATACGGCACAGGTCGTGTCTGCACCAGCAGTATCAGCGTCCAAGGCTCTACAACATGCACAAGACGAGGCGTTTTGCGCCGGTGGTGTCGATCCGTCATGCCTCACCCAACTCTACAACATTACGTATTCGCCAGAGAACAATATCTCGCCTGTCATTTTTGGTGTGGCTGGGTTTCTCGAGGAAAATGCCAATCTACAGGATCTGCAGCAGTTTCTAAGCACAGCTGCACCTGAAGTCGCCAAAGCCGGCCGCTCCATCAACGTTGAGTTGATTAATGGAGGAGTAAATTCACAAAACATATCTGAGGCCGGCGGAGAAGCTGCCTTGGACGTGGATTATGCTGTCTCTATTGGCTTCCCTACAAATGTTACATACTACATTACCGGAGGACGCGGAGTCAAGCTGAATGATAACGGGACCGCCATCATCGGAGAGGATGACGATAACGAGCCCTATTTGGAGTTTTTCGATTACCTCCTCGATAAGCCCGATGGCCAGGTTCCTCACGTACTGTCACTCTCATACTCGGATGACGAGTTGACGGTCCCTCGCGACTATGCAGAGCGCGTTTGCAACTTGTTTGGCCTGCTCACGGCCCGTGGAACATCCATCATCTTCGCATCCGGCGACGGCGGTGCTCGAGGAGGTCGCAACTCCAACTGTGTCACCAACGATGGTGCACACCGCCCAGTGACCATGGCGACGTTTCCTCCCACCTGCCCCTGGGTGACTTCAGTCGGTGCTGTGGAAAACACAGCTGAGCCGCCGAGAGGTGCCAGCTTCAGCACCGGTGGATTCTCTCAGTATTTCTCTCGGCCAGCGTGGCAAGAAGCTGCGGTGACGAGCTACATCAAGGCTCTGGATGGACACCTAGATGGACTCTACAACCCGTCGATGCGTGCCATTCCCGATGTCGCCGCGGTTGGCACTGATTTCATGGCCATCGTTGGCGGACAGACGCATTATCTGCAAGGCACCAGCGCCAGCACTCCTTTGTTCGCATCCCTCATTGCCTTGATCGACGACGCCAGGCTGCGTGCCGGGAAGAGGCCTCTGGGGTACCTCAATAGTGTTCTTTATTCGGACAATGTCAAGTCTGTTCTGCAGGATATCACGTCGGGGCAGAGCGCCTCATGCATCGTCAACGGAACGAGGCCTGGAGGATGGCCGGCGGCCATAGGCTGGGACGCCATCACCGGGCTTGGGGTGCCGAAAGAGTTTGACAAGCTGTTGAAGGTTCTGGTCGATGTATAATAGATAGGTAGCTTTTGTAGTTTTTCTTCTAGCTCACATAAGAAAGAGCGCCATATTTGATCTGATGTCGAGATAAAGAACGAAGATGGTGTGTACTCCAAGTTGGATGCGTGCCTGTGCTAGCCGCAGAGCTCCAGGGCGCCAGGTACCGGCCGAGTTGCTCCATCGCCGGCAATGATGCGCAGCGCCCAGCGCTAAATCGCTAAATCTAGACCAACTGACCCGCTGAGGGTCGCTGGCCGAGTCCGCTGCCACGCGCTCCAGGGCCGCTCCAGGGTCCCTCCAGAGCCACTGACGGGCCTGTGGCAGGCCACCAACGCCGCGCCGCTAAGCCGCCATTGGCGATGGACAACAGCGCAGTGGGCCAAACCCGCGACACCATGAATGGCTCGCGCGTCTGATGCTTCTCACCGACATCGACCGGGGGCTCAGCTCAGTTTGACCTCAGATTCGCGCGTTTCTTCTTGCATGGACCGGCAGCGTTTTTGTTTTTCTCTCGCCAGTGAACTGTTCTGTTTCGGGTTCCTTTTCTCTCCCCCCCCGGTTTCCTTAATAGCCACAGATTGATCGCATTCTGCACCGTCGCCCGTCTCTCCTAAGCTTTTTGCCCCAGCGGCTCATCCAAATCCACGTAAAGCTATCGCGCGCGCCATACGAATCCTCCTCGGTCAATACTACTTTACATCCATATCAGATTACTGGGCAGCCTCCCGAAAAGAGAAGCTGGAGCCATTCCTTAACGGCTTCACGCTTACGGTCCGGTTCGGCCCAGCGGCAGGGATATCGCACTACCGCTTTCCTCTCCGCACTTTTGCATCTTCCATTTGTCACGATGCCGATTCAGGCTGTCTGCTGGATCAACTTGATAGAACCCTAAGTTTTTTTTACTTCTTTTTCGACAAAGCAAGTTACTTTCAGCCACCAGAACGCGGCGCCGAGCTTGATAGCTCGCACGCCTTGGACCCAGCGGGCGTGCGATACGCTCAAACCTTCTTTTCCCATTTCTACTGTTTATTTACCGGTCTCTGGGCCACCGTAAACATCAGGAGTCGCATCTCCATCTTCTTTTCCGGCAAATTCCTCGCTGGCAGCTGGCCTCGCTCATTCTCTCAATATGCCTACACAACACGTCGAGCCGGAGTCTCACGATCTTCTTCAAGATGTGGCTAACGCGCTGCTCAAGGCGCGAAAGGTGGTTGTTGTGACTGGCGCTGGAATCAGTACCAATTCTGGCATTCCGGTTCGTCAATCGACTCGGCAGATGTGCTTCATGTCTGGCGGATACTGACTGCTGATCCAGGATTTCCGCTCTGAGAATGGACTCTACTCCCTTATTCAAGCTCAATTCGATGCTGCGAATCAACAGATACGATCGGTCGAGCGCTCCCGGACGGATGGTACTGGCGCCGGCGCCGGCGTGGAAGAAGACAATTCGGCGAAACGTGGAAGGAGTATATCGCGGGAGCCTTCTCCAGACATGGATGAAGTTGCTCAACAGCTAAGAGAAGATATCAAGGCGCGCGCAGAATCCGAAGCTCTGGCATCCGGCAAGAACACTGATACACAACGAATCGAGCCCGCCCCAACTCCCGACGCGTTGAACGAAACCCATTCAATCACTTCACATCCAAAGTCTGCGCTTCTTCCTGCGCCACAACTGACAACATCTCCTCCATCCTCTCCTCCGAGAGAGGCTTTCATACTTACTTCGTCATCACTTCGAGCTCAAGATGGCAACCATATTGCCGGCGCCTCTCATAAACTTGTTTCATCTCCTCTCTCTTCGCCTCCGCCGGTTCTCTTCGACCCCTTCCATCCATCGTCTCCTTCAGATGAAAACATGAGTCGCCGCAGTAGCACCACACCGTCTGAAACGGACGAATCTCAGGAGTTGCCGTCCGCTTCCCAAGCGTCCAATATGGCAAGGACATCTTTGCCTAACATGAAGGGCAAGGATCTCTTTGACGCCTCGATATGGGCAGACCCTACGAGGACATCGGTGTTTTACCAATTCGCAACATCATTGAGGCAAAAAGTCCGGGACGCCGAGCCTACAAGCTCACATAAGTTTATCAGTCATCTTAGGGATCGTGGCAAGCTCGTGCGATGCTACACGCAAAACATTGACCAAATCGAAGAGAAGGTTGGCCTGTCGACGTCTCTTCTAGCCGGCCCGGGCAGTAGAGGCCGCTTCTCACGCAAATCAACCGCAAACACGGCACAGCTCAATAAGATGGTTGAAGAAGTATCCAGCGGTGAGAACAGCGGCGATGCTGCTCCTTCTAGTAGCAGCCAATCACCGAGCGAGACGCCAGCAAATGCACCGGACCAGCAATCACAGACCAGCAACACATCATCCCAGCCCAGTGGTAAGACGGAAGATGAAACTACCACACCGCCAGATCAACCCAAGCCAATCCCAAGAAAGGAGGCGCCAGCGCTGCAGTCTGGTGTGGAGTGCGTCTTCCTGCATGGCTCTTTACACCTTCTACGGTGCTTCCTTTGCGGACGAGTTTGCTCTTGGGACGACGATGACCGCGAAGTGGAGACGCTTTCTGGCCAACAGCCTGAATGCCCTCACTGTGTTGGCGCCACTGAAGCTCGCCAGGAAAGGGGCAAGCGAGCGTTGGGCGTGGGCAAGCTACGCCCTGACATTGTGCTCTACGGTGAGGAACACCCAAATGCCCACCTTATCAGCCCCATCGTGACGCATGATCTTGCTTTATATCCGGACATGCTCCTGATTCTTGGGACGAGCCTACGGGTCCACGGCCTCAAGGTCATGGTCAGAGAATTTGCGAAGACAGTGCACAGTAAGGGTGGCAAAGTGGTATTTGTCAATTTCACCAAACCGTCAGAGAGCTCCTGGGGCGACATTATCGACTACTGGATCCAATGGGACTGTGATGCTTGGGTGGCCGATCTCCAAGTTCGCATACCGAAACTTTGGCAAGACCCAGAGCCGCCAAAGGTCAGGAAGAGGCGTGAAGTAGGAGGAGCCGGCGAAGAGAACAAAGAAGAGAAGAAGAAGCCACCCGCTCAGAACCCCGTTGCCTTGCGAGACACCAAAGTGAATGGCGCGTACTGCACGTTGAAAATCTTGAAAGAGCTGCGAAGAATCACGGGTAGTTCGCCACCACCACCATCGTCCTCTTCTTTACCGCTTCCTCTACCACTATCTCTGCCGCCATTGCATCGTACCACAGCAGCCATTGCCGCCACCCCTGAGCGCCCTATTTCTATCGAAGTCATCCCCGAAGCCGCCGTTATAGACGCTCCACCTGTCAACGCGCCAAAAGCAAAGCCTAGGCGTTCGCGTAGGTCAGCACCTGGAACCATGGACAGGTCAAAGAGGACACCATCAACATTAAATCCAAATCATGGCCGGACAAAGAGGCCCGCAGAAGAGGCCAAACAAGAGGTGCCTGAGACACCTAATCAACCCCCTTCTGTCAACACGGTGGAAGAGTTCAGCTCCATTCTGCACTCTGTCAAATCGAATCCCCGTATTAGGAAGAGGAAGATGATTGATGGAGAAGAGTTTGTGTTCCCTGCGGTTGGGAAGAAGCGAGCTGCATTGGATAGCCTGTATAAAGGCCCTGAGGAAGAGGACAAGAAGACGTTGCCCCCTCTACGTCCGAAGCCCGAGCCAGCAGTGTCATTTACATCGTCGCTAGCTGGATCTGAAGGATCTTCGGAGGACGCTCTCACCTCGATTTCGGTAAATCTACGAACTGCGACGGCATTTGCAATGCCGGAGGCATTCTACATTCAAGACCCACTAGTCACATTGTTGGAAAACCCACCCCAGTGGAAAGCTCTGGAGATGAACCTTGGTGAGGGTAAACGCAGCAAGCGTCGCACGTCCAAGAGGTTTCAGACGACGCAGATCGAAACGAAGGCGCAAGCAGAAGCAAACGCGGCACTAGCACTGGCAGGCCTCAAGACAAACAGCCCTATGGTGACGCAGGTTGCCCATGCCGTTTCTGGTAGCGGACTTTCAGAACTGGCGGACTGGGCGTCCCACTGGGATTGCAGGAAATAGAAAGATGAACAAGAGACCATGTGGATATGTGTCTTCTTTAAGAGCTAGCCTTTTCTTCGTCCGTTTTTTCTTTGCTTTTCCTTTTCATCCAATATCACTTATTCCTTTGGTGGAGAATTATGCCTTGATAGATGCCTTGGATAGGGAAAAGGTATTATAGAGAGTCGGCATATATGATGAGCATTTACACGGGTGTTGGTGGTCATGATGATTTAATACGACAGCGCTGGGAATATTGGGACTGTGCCTTTTTCTTTTCTCATTTTTTTTTCTGCCAGGCACACATTTGAGTCACAAGAATCGTTTAGGAGTTTAAACAACGCTCGGCGTGATTCATGCGTTTTTCTCTCTTTCTCCTGAAAGTATACATTAGGGTGGACAATTCCATATCGGCTACAATGACATGATTTTGCACTATCAATCTGATTTATGTTTATAAACAGGCCGCTACCGGCCTTATTATCGCAAATTGTTCATTCCCCTCACCAAAGGGCGCCGTTGATGTTTTAGCCTAGCTCAATACCCCAGTTGCCTAGGAGGTTTACGGGTATTGATAACAAACTTGGATTAGACTCAACACATAAGCATAGGTACAATAGCGAGTCATATTCATGTAGTATTGAGTCAAAAAGCCACTGATGCGTGAACACCGGAATTTCATCGCCGTAAAACTAATTTTACAGAGCTAACTTGGAGTTTTCAGCTTGGTGGAGGCAATCCTTAGCCTACTGAAGCCTGCTCAAATAATGGGGCAGAAAGGCGACAGCAATAGGACCAAGAGTCATATTAGCTGCGAGCATGCATTAAGAAGTTTTCTATTTTAGCGGTTCATTGTAGTTTGGAGCAAGTGACTCAACTAGAGGGTTTCCACGGACCGATTTCCGGAAAAGAGGGTTGTGTAGCAACAGACTACAAAGAGAATGAAGATAGATATAGTCTGGGATAAGCCGAAGAGACAGTACTTGCTGTATCGAAAAATTTGATATAACTGTACTCTTTTTACTAGCGTCCAAGTAACAATGGGTTCCGTGACGGTCCAAAAGCAAAATGGCTTGAGAGAAGGAGAGATTGGAGAGGACGGTTACAAAGTCTTTGGAGGACAGCTGAAAAAGGATTTCCCATTCGCGCCTGGGTGGACGAATATCAACCATGGTGAGTTGTCTCATACAATAACATTCAACTATTACAACCAGAAATTAACCATGTCACCCATATATATGTGTTGATCAGGCTCCTGGGGCTCCATCCCTCGAGCCATTCAAGACAAGTTGCGTCACTATCAGGACCAAGTCGAGGCGCGACCCGATTTCTTCATTCGCTACGAACATGGCAAGCTCAGCGATCAATCCCGCGCAGCTGTCGCAACTATTGTTAATGCACCGGTCGAGACAATCACATTCGTCAACAACGCAACAGAGGGCGTCAACACTGTCTTTAAGAACATGAAGTGGGACAAGGACGGCAAGGATGTGGCCTTGTATTTTACAACCGTCTATGATGCGTGTGGGAGGACAATTGACTTCCTTTACGATTTCCATGGCGAGGGCAAGTTCACCGGCCGCGAGATCAAAATTTCCTATCCCATTGAGGATGAAGAGATCCTGCAGCGGTTCCGCGATGCTGTCAAGCAGGTCGAAGCAGAGGGCAACCGCGCCAAGATTTGCATCTTTGATACCGTCTCCTCGAATCCCGGTCTTGTCTTCCCCTGGGAGGCCATAACCAAGGCTTGCCGCGAGCTCGGCGTGCTGAGCTTGGTGGACGGCGCGCAGGGCATTGGCATGGTGCGGCTGAATCTTTCAGAGACGGATCCTGACTTTTTTGTGTCAAATTGTCATAAATGGCTGTTTGTGCCGCGTGGCTGCGCTGTGTTTTACGTTCCGGTAAGGAATCAGCATTTGCTGCCGTCGACGCTGTCGACGAGCCATGGGTATATACCTGAGACTGGAACGCGGAGCACGCCGCCCGAGATATATAGTTCGAAAAGCTTCTTTATCAACAACTTTCAGTGGGCGGGCACAAAGGATTACTCGCCAAACTATTGTGTCAAGGATGCTGTGGCCTACCGCAAGGAAGTTCTCGGCGGAGAGGAGAGAATTTTGAACTACCTTTGGGATCTGAACAAGAAGGGCAGCAAACTCGTTGCGGAGACACTGCACACGGAGGTTCTTGAGAATAGCAAGGGCACGTTGACAAACTGCGCCATGGCCAATATTGCGTTGCCGGTGTGGAAAGGAGAAAAGGGGCCAGAAGCCAAGGAATTGGAGATTGTGGTGCCGGCGGAGGATATGAGTTTGGTTGTGGCGTGGTTGATGAGAACTCTTGCGGATGAGTATAAGACGATTGTGCCTATGTTTTTGATGGGGAATAGGCTCTGGTTTAGGACGAGTGCGCAGATATACTTGGATTTGGCGGATTATGAGTACCTCGCGGAGTCGTTGAGGGTGTTGTGTGAAAGGGTTAGGAATGGAGAGTACAAGGGCTGGAAACCTGATTGGTGACGACAGCACATGTATGTGTACATACGTAGCTAGGTACAAAATATCTTTAGAGATCAGTCACTTTTCAGCCTTGCGAATTAAATGATTACTGAAGATGGTTGCATGCTCCGAGGATTGATATTGTGATATTTGACTTACTCTCATATTAAATACGAAGTTACCTACTGCCTAGGTACGTAAAGAGAGCCTTGTGGGATTCACAGTTTTGACAACACCATCCTTCAAGTGATTTATCGAATGTTCAGTCATTACGGACAGGCAGCGATGCATGTCCTATGCCGGCTAATTGTAATTTCAACTGCAACGCAAGCGGCAACGGTATGGTAGAATTCTCCCAATAAAAAAAAGAAAACAGGAAAAGAAAGTGACGCTGCCACCCGATGGATCTATTTTTCTATTCGTTCTTTCATCAATTCGTCTATCCACACATCCATCCATCTAGCAGCACCGAATAACGTAGCCTTGGCCGGCAAACATGAATTGTTTAAAGTGAGGCTCTCAGATAAATTTTAGAGGCTTACATTCATATAAATACCCACGTCCGCTGTATAGGTAGATGCTTTAGCTGAAGATGCCAAATACTTTGGAAAAACCATGGTATAGACGTCAATAAGTCTATAGTCATTATTCTTTTTCTATCAAGCATGAGTTGTATAGACCTTAGGCTGGTCGCCGATGATACGCCTTCTGAAACTGGAGACGGCACATGTTCTGTGTGCCAAAGACTCAATTTCAACTGGGTTTGGGAGTGTCCCAAGCCCCCTATTCGGCATGGCGCGATACATTTCCATATAGGCACAGTAGGACGTCTTCTTGAAAAGCCTTCTTGTCCAGGCTGTCGACTCATTCTTTCATCCCTCGAAATACCAAGACCGAGTCAACCATCCCTTCTTGAGCGGGAAATACAAATTTCCGCCGGCAGACTAGCAAATCATGATGAGTATCCTCAAAAGAACGAGGAAGATTATGAGAGCTTTAAATTTGCCGGGATACTCAGCAGGGAATCCTTCGCGTGCGAAACATTTTTCGAAGTAGTTTTGTGGGGCTCTCGCAAACATCCGAATTTCATAAAGCGTGGAAGAATCGTCAGAAATGGTCCATGGTATGCTGAAGGACGAAATAAACAACGTCAGGGAAGAATTGTGCGGTCGCAATGTTTCTCCTCTAATTGACCTGAGTATAGTCAAAGAGTGGATGAGAACTTGTGAAGGGGGCCACAGCCGTTGCAAGCTCTTGGCACCACTCTCATCGAATGAGAAAAAATTTCGTTTGATTGATGTTCAAGAGCATAGGATCATTAACTCTACACATTCGGAAAGATATATTGCTTTGTCTTACGTATGGAGGCCCGCTACGCTTGCAGTTCTCACAAAAGAGTCCCTTCCTCGGTATTCTTTAAAGGGGGGGCTAGAAGTCCAACAGCTACCGCAAACCATAGCCGACTGTATGCAGCTCGTAAAAATTCTCGGTGAGCGGTATCTTTGGGTGGATTCTCTTTGCATTATACAGGACGACGATGACGACAAGCTGGAACAATTCCGTACCATGGATAACGTATACCGCAGTGCAGCTTTGGTTGTAGTTGCAGCTGCTGGCAACAACGCTCACGCCGGCCTTTGTGGAGTTGGCCATCTAACGCGCCGTGAGTGGCAAAGAAGAGAGACAGTATGTGACCTTCCATACATTACAGCTCAGTCACCGCTTCGTGATGTCTTGAAGGAGGCTACGTGGAGTTCACGAGGCTGGACATTCCAAGAAGCAATACTCGCGCGGCGTATTCTCTTTTTAACAGAAGATCAGATGTACTGGAGCTGTAAATGCAACAACTGGCGGGAAGATATGGCTTGGGACACCTCCGAGGAGGTGTGCCTATATTCTTCATCTGACTCATTTTGGGAGACGCAAATAACGCAGTGTCGTACAGCTAGATACTGCCCAGATGTGGCAGCCTTCACGAAGAGGAAAATTAGAGAGCAAAGCGATGTAATCTGGGCATTTATGGGCATCATTAAATTGTACTCTTCTCGGTTTCCAGAAGGCTTTATCTGGGGCCATGCACTAGAGAGGCTGGATGCGGTTAATCACCAACGGACAGCGCAATATCCTCTAAGTTTCAAGAATAGGGTGCAGTCTGTGGAGTATCCTTCCTGGTCGTGGCTTTCCACAGACGCTGCAGTCGAGTTTGAGAGTGAATGCGGAGATTGTATAATCTCAGCAGTCAGCTGGCATGAACCTCCTTTTCGAAGAGTCCATATGGCACTTCCACCCTCGGTAACCATGCGAAAAGACTTTTCTCGGGCTCAAGAGACGATGCTACAAAATATGGGCTGCTGCAATGTACAGCCGAGACGGTAGAGCTTTCTGTTGTTCGAAAACCCCAAAAAGTGAAACAGAATGACCGAGGCTCAAATCCTTTGGGGATACATCCAAGCAGCGATTAACAAGCCTCTAATTATATATTACGCAACGACGGAGTTGAAACTACGGTATATGTACCGTCTGGGGAAAGCACCGGTACTGTCTTCGTCTACAAAGAGTTCTTTGAAGGCAATGAGCAGCGATTAGGGCGATTCATTTTACTGTCTTCAAATGCGAAGAAGGAGGCGGACGAGATTTGTGTTAAAATACCTAGTGGGCGTGATTGTGGTAACATATTACATGGGCATGCCTGCAAGCATATTGAAAGCTACAACCTGATGTTAGTTGAACGGCGGGGAGAAATTACTTATAGATCGGCGCTTCATAAGGTGGAAAGTGAACTATGGCAGAAAGTGAAGACGCGCAAGGAGCATTTTATATTAGGATGAAATTTTAGATAGTATATTTACGGGGAAGTAACTGTTTATTCAACCAACTTTGTCTGAAACACACGCGCATCTATGCTTTGTGAGTATGCTTTGCCTTCTCACGTT
Organism: Trichoderma erinaceum; assembly: GCA_026401215.1. Taxonomy (NCBI): domain Eukaryota; kingdom Fungi; phylum Ascomycota; class Sordariomycetes; order Hypocreales; family Hypocreaceae; genus Trichoderma; species Trichoderma erinaceum. The sequence goes on along the minus strand of JALIRY010000017.1, from coordinate 408,784 downwards.
TGATACTCGCCGTGCTCTGCCCTGCACTCAGCTGAGATGCCAATATCGAGTCAAGGCTACGGCTGGAATTACTCCGCAAACAATGCCATCGCATCTCCTCGCGGCAATTTCCATTATGCTGTACATCTTCGGCACCATCAATCCATCCGAAAACCCCGTGTCATACAATGAAACTTAATGTTTCGATCCCGATGCGGCAGCCTACGCCGTCGAGCATTGACTGACGATCATTGTCAGCTGTAAAACTCACTTTCACATGAACGGGTATATGTAATTTTCTAAGAAGGTTGTATCATCTATCATCCCAAACACTTTACAAAAAGCCCGAGAACAAAAAGCAAAGAAACGGCGAGATTGCCCGTCTCCCGCACCCCCCTATTACAGTAGAGGCGGATATTCACGATTGAATGTGGCCCAAGTGGGCGCTACGCTGCCTGTTTCAGAAGATGGGGTCTCAGCCACCAGGCGCCGGGATCTCGCTGTTTCAGCGCCATGAACAGGGCGTCTCAACCCCTGTGAAACGCCAGCCGGTCTCCGCAGCGGCGTTTTGAGGCTTTGGTTGGCTATGGGTCCTTTTGTCTTTGAAACGTCGTGTTTGAAGGAGACCAGAAGAGAAGAGAAGGGGGCAGCAGCTGTTTTTGAGCATTTGGCATTGCGTTACAGCGCTTTCGGTGTCAATAAGACGCTTCGTATTGCGATTACTATTTGTGAATTGGAGTCCGTGCCATTGCATTGTATGGATCTGAGGAGCGCGGCAGGCAATGATGCCGAAATCGTGCAGAAATAGGCTCTCAATGCACTTGAAATGAAGACTTGTATGCGAGAGGGTCCGCTCGTAATTGATGAAATTAGATAGCCGAATGTACCAGCTCCGGTCGATTGGACGATAATATTTCCGCGTCTTCGATCCTTTCATGCCTGTCGCCGAAATTGAGCATTGACTGCTGGAAATTAACCAGCTGATCATCCGCGGCCAAACATTGTGCTCTTCGCCGTTTGTGCTTACTGGCGTACTTCACCTGGTAGCATTGGCCCCCTTGTAGTGTAAACGCGCTCGCTTTGATCATCAAGATTCAAAACCTCAACACCTACCATTCCCGGCTTAACGGCTGCAGGTTCTCGGCTGATCAGAGTGGAAGAAACAACAGCTAGCACCGAGTCCGTAGCAAGACAGGCCGGGATGGCGTTATTCCAGCCAGTTGCCGGCCCAGAGCCATCGCGGGCCCACCTATTGTGAGGCACCCTGTGTCTGAAGCTTAGCCCCAGTCACCATCTCCACGAACCGCCTGCAGAGATCACAATGCATGGAAATGAGGAGGCAAAAAGGAAATCTCCCGCTATTAACAGCAACTATGGGGAATCGCTGTATGGGCCCAGGCTATAGAGGCAGACATGGGCCTGGAGCTTTCTCTTGCTCTGCCCACTTGGGCAAGGTAGCAGATCCTGAGACTTATCCGCGTCTCCTGGGCCCCTGTTCCCGAATTCCATCGAGATGGGGGAATGCATAGGTATATATTCTGCCCATCTCTTGGCTTTTTTGTTTCCTCTTCTCTTTTTCTTCTCCAGCCACCTCTGTGAGGGACGAAAAGCAAAGTCATTTTTTTTATTTTCCTTTTCATTTTCTTCTTGTTCAGTTCTCTTTTAACCACCTGGTGTGGGTTTAATTCGCTTTTTTCTTGTATATACACAAACCGTCAAAAACAAAACTACCCTCTCTCTTTATTTTTCTTATTTTTTTTTTATTTATCTAGAGGCTTCGTTTACTATGCATTCACGACTTCTTTTGGCAGCCCTTTTCCTGGGCTTCATTGCCCTGGTTTCGGCCGTGCCTGTGCAGAAGCGCTCGTTCAAGGTGGAGCGACGAGCCAACCCCAACTTCACTGGAAACGATGGATTGAAGGCTCTGGCAAAGGCCTACCGCAAGTTCGGTATGGAGATGCCCCAGAACATGAAAGATGCTATTGAGGTTCGCAAGGCTACCGATGCCGCTCGCCGAGCTGTTGCCGCCGCCGCCGCTCCTGTTCAGGAGGCCCCCAAGGCGAAGCGCCAGAGCCTTGCCGATATCCTTGGTGAGCTTGGCCTTCTTGGTGGAAACAACAACGCTGGAAATGGAAATGGAAACGGAAACGGAAACGCAAATGGAAATGGAAACGCTGGTCAAGGTCAAGCTGGTGGACGACACCACAAGGGCAAGGGCCAGGGCAACGGTCAGGGCAACGGTCAAGCCGGTCAGGGTCAGGGTCAAGCTGCTGGAAACGGAACTGGTGCTGCTGCTCAGCCCGCTGCCAACCCTACTGGCCAGACTGGTAGTGTCACCAACACTCCCGAAGGCAATGATGTTGAGTTCCTGTCTCCCGTCAACATTGGTGGCCAGACCCTGAACCTCGACTTCGACACCGGCTCTTCTGATCTCTGGGTTTTCAACACCCAAATGTCCTCTCAATTCACCGCTGGCCACACTCTCTTCGACCCCACCAAGAGCAAGACTTTCAAGGCTATCCAGGGTGCTACTTTCCAGGTCTCCTACGGTGACGGTTCCGGTGCTGAGGGCAACGTCGGTACTGATGTTGTCAACGTTGGTGGTGCTTCCTTCAATGCCCAGGCTGTCGAGATTGCTACCGCTGTTACCCAGCAGTTTGTCGACGACCAGGCCAACGATGGTCTGATGGGCCTTGCCTTCTCTAAGCTCAACACCGTCCAGCCCCAGCAGCAGAAGACTTTCCTCGACAACGTCGCCAGCTCTCTCGCTGAGCCCGTCTTCACCGCCGACCTCAAGAAGGGTGCTCCTGGAACCTACACTTTCGGTGCCATTGACCAGACTGCTTTCCAGGGCGATCTCACCTATGTCAATGTCGACAACAGCCAGGGCTTCTGGCAGTTCAGCAGCGAGTCCTTTGCCGTCAACGGTGGTTCTACCCAGCAGGCTACCAAGGGTGGTCAGGCCATTGCTGATACCGGCACCACTCTCCTCCTTGCCGACCCCATCATCGTCAACGGCTACTACTCACAGGTTCAGGGTGCCGAGAACAACGCTCAGGCTGGTGGTTTCACCGTCCCCTGCGATGCTCAGCTCCCCGATCTTGACCTTGACGTTGGTGGCAACTACGTCGCCCGCATTAGCGGTGCCGACCTCAACTTCTCCCCTGTTTCTGGAAACAGTAAGTTTACACTACCACTCTTACCTCTATTAAAATGGATTTGATGGCTGACATGTATGGTTACGCAGCTTGCTTCGGCGGTCTCCAGGCTACTACGCAAGGTGGACTGGGTGTCTACGGTGACATCTTCTTCAAGTCGCAGTTTGTGGCTTTCAACATTGGTAACAACACCCTGGGATTGGCTCCTCACAACTAAGCGAAATAAGCGAGAGGGAAGAAAAAAGAAAAAGAGAGCAGTTTAATCATAGAGAAGAAATGGGAAATATTAAGACTTTGCAATAACATCCGTGCTCTGGTCTTTGTAATTTTTTATACGTGAAAATGATGTTATGATTGGAGGCAAAATCCCGGGTCCCACAATGAAATCTCCGATTATGTTTCAGTGCCATGACAATTACACCCTCATTGCGAAAGAAAGTCGTATAACAATACTCTTATCCTGGCCCTTGTGTGTGGGCTCTACATAGCCGACGGGTAATTAAAAGACCTTTTATCATTTCCTATTTCCTATCTCTTGCTTTTCGGAATCCCTTATGCCTTTCCTCCTTGGGCAATATATAGAGCAACCAATGGTGCCATCCAGGCCGACTTGGCAGCCCGGTTTTATAACAGATTGGTAAGAGGCGCGTTGGACAGAATGCCCCGTAGATAAACGACGATCATTCCCCACAAGCCAAGCGCTCAATTCTATTATAAACGCCGCTCTATAATAAAGACCATTGACTGCTTGCTGCCCCTAGCCCGCTTGTCGAATAATCTTGTTCGGCACTACTGGGTAATATAGGAGTGGCAGCGATTTACAGACCTACCTACAAGATGGAAGATCAGCCAGAGCAGTCAAGGCGCCCCGACACCACACGCGACCAACGACGCGATGCTCAGCTGATGCGCCGTCTGGGCTACACTCACGCCGCCATCAGCGCAGAGCTTAACCTGTCTCTCAGCCAGGTCCAGTACGCCCTTTCGCACACAGAAACACCTATCACTCGGCCCGGTAGGCCTTCAAAACTCACGGAAGCGCAGATCCAGGAACTCAAGGCATTCATGGAGGCGTCCAAGGAGAACGAGTTGATGCCCTTTGGCAAGATTCCGCAGGCGCTTGGATGGGATGTGGGCGAGTACTGCATCCGCCACACGCTGCGGAAGCTGGGCTATAGACGCCCTGCAGGCGGCCGGAGGAAGACGATGGTGGCTGTGAAGAAGACAAAGGAGGGCGAAGCCGGCAAAGAGACACCCAAAGGGGCACACACAGAGAGACCTACAGAAACACCATCAGAAGCACCCGCAGAAACACCTGCAGAAACACACACAGACACGGCTGAAAATACACCCAAAGATACGTCTACCAACGGCTCTGCACCTGTCGAAATCTGAGGCTGCCTCGGCTTCGGCTTGAGCCGATGACAGCGACCTTTGACAGCATCTTGGCAAACGGAGCCATCGAACTTTTGCTTACCTATTCCTACCATTGGGGCGATGGCCCATGGGGTAGCGGAGCACTCGACGATCCCGACGAAATGGTGGCGCTTAGTCCGCGTAAAAAGTGCGCCAAACCAAGGCACAATGTGAGGCTGAGCTGTGCTGTGCTACGAAAGGGAACGATGCATTCCATCGGCCCGTTTCTAAACCCCCGCATTTTTTTTTTTTGAGGCGAATGAGGCGAGTGGCCACGAGATTAATGATCAAATCGGTGTCAAAATCCGAGTATGTTTATTTCGGGGCCTGGACTAGTCGATCATGACGGTGGGTGACTGGCTTGGAGACGAACGCGTGATCTAATAGGCCTACTTGTTAGTCTGCGGCTGAGAAACATGGCGTGTAGTACATGATTTATATAACTCGACCCGATCTGCTTTCCCTGCCTTATTTTCAAAGCAGAATTTATCATCAGTCAATCTGTGTTTGATCGTTTCACTCAACTACAAATTATAAACTACAACACCGAATTACAATCACAGCTCTTCAACACAACTCGCTCACAAAGACGCATTCACCATGGGCAACTCCAATTCAAGCCCCGATTCGACAGACAACGCCGAAGGCAAGAAAAGCCTCTACCGGCGCTACGAAGACAAGAAGCGCGGCCCCGGCGTCACTGATGAAGACATCCTCAAATACACCGGCAAGACGCGCGACCAGCTTAACGCCTGGGCCGAGACTGCACCCGGCGTGGCGGGAAACCAACCCGCTGGCAAGCTCGCCATTGGAGCGGCATCGGGTTTTGCTGGCGAGGGCGCTGCTGGAGGCCTGGGAGGCTGGGGAGTTGAGGGGACGAGGAAGATGAAGTTTCCGCCACAGCAGAAGCCTGTGAAGACTGTTGAGGATTCGGAAGAGGAGGATTAGAGTGGCTGATATTTGATACCTATTGAGCGTTTGGATTGAATCGGGCTAAATGTAGCCATGGATTGTTTACTTGTTTTTCTCTGCGTACACTGAGAGTCCGTTTGTCTAGATATGAAGAGCTGAAGACGAAGAGAGAGACACAGCCAGCAAAGTCTTGATATTTTACTATAGAGACACTCAATATCGTTTGCCAATTTAATTCTGTTCTGTCCGATTAAATGCATTCTGCCATGCGCCACTGGGCCATTCGATTTCCCAGATCTCTTCTTCGTAAAATATTGCTGGGGAGTTTCGATCAAAGACAGAGCGCCTTGAAATCCTTGTGAAGGAGACTTCTTCTAGCATGGACATGGCTTCGTCATCTTCTTCGGCTACTTCCATGCCACGGTCATCTTCACCTTCGCCTAAATCCATGTAGCTAACACTATTTGCATCCTCATGTTCTTCTTCATCTTCATCATCATCGCTGTCTTCATCGTTGCCTTCGAATCCCAGCTCATCATCAGTGCTTTCTTCTTCAGACACAACGTCAAAAACAACATCCTCGTCATGAGAATATTCCTCTTCGGACTCAACTATTGCCCTAAGTGCGTAATTTCCGTCTTCAGACATATCTGTGAAAGCTATCGGTGGGGCCCCTGCTTCATTCTCTAGAGAAATAGTATGTCCATTTATATTCAGCCCCGGATCAAGCCTATTGCGGTAAGAATTCGAGAATAGAATTTGCCGCATAGATTCGTCGGGAAAATCTGACAGGTACTGGGGCTCGTCTCTGAATCCACCCACCGAGCTCTCAACCCTTGTATCGGAATTAGAATCCCAATTGATGAATTGTGATTGATGCAAATGCTCGTAGGCTTCATTCATTCGTCTAGCATGGTGATAGTGGAAATCCTGAGTGTAATCATTTTGAATGCTAATACGTTGTGCAGCCGCCATCTGGTGTGCTTCGTAGCGGTCATTTGGTGATGGTAGCGATATAAACGCCTATGAAAACGTTAACCCATATACAACCTAAATGGCTCGAATAACGCAAGAACATACTTCTACGTCAAGCTCGAGCAGGCGCTGCCATTGCTCAGATTCTGTTTGAGAAAGGTTGAGCTCGTCTTGGGCGGATAGTAGTAGTGACTCAGACTCGAAGCTAAAGCCATATAAAGAGTAATATGCCATTGGTATATCCTGCATAGTCGGTTCAAGACGATGAATTACAATTCTCCATGAAACTGGCGACGAAACCTAAGTTTTGTTCTTAAGGCGATGACGTTAAACTTGAAAGCAGTGAAGCTCTCATGGCTACTATCTGTGAGCTACTGCTACATATATAAAAGACTACACAGAGAGCTTATTCACTTAATCCTCGTTACTCAAAGGAACATAAACATGTTCAATAACTGGGCAGTCCAGTAGGTTGCTGTGTAACCATGTTGTGTAACGACGCCTCTTTCGCCGCCATTATACCAACTCTTTAGCCATCTAATAGCAGTGTTCACGAAAAGCAGTGTTCATGACACGACACTTGACAAAAGCCGAGGAAGGTGACATGGCATCTCGGATGCACGCTGCAACCCCAGCCAAGTGAACACTATTCGGGGCCGCAGGTGAGATTAACGAGGCATCGTCATTATATCTGACATTAGGGTAACAAATCAGCACTATTACTTGAACTGTCTATGCACAACATTCTAATCGACGGCCCCCTGCGTTGTTGACTCCGCCAAGACGGGTGAGATTGCAAGATTACGCACGTATCCTGCCAGGTGATCGTAACCAATAGGGGAAATGCCGTGTGCTTTGCCATTATCCACATTCATGGCGAAGTAACCATTTGTCACACAATTAGTCATGCGTCATCGATACGAACGGCATGCATCACAATGAGCCGTCATCTGCATTTGCAACTCAGAAAATCAGCTGAGAAAATGTGAGTACTGTGTATTTTATGTTTATTCTAAAAGTCCGTTTCAGAATATACGTCTCTCCTATTCAGCACGATTGATAGACCTAGTTCTGCAAGAGCTGCTTGAAAATGTCCTTAATCTCCGCCTCCGTCACCTGCTTCAACCCCAGCAACTCATTGTCGAGAGTCTCAAACTTCGGGCCATACCGAGGATCATTAATGGCGCGGAAAAGATAAGGGACAAAGGTCTCCTGGTCCAACAATCCCTTTGCCAACCTGTCGTCCGCAACACGAACAATCTCGTCGATCTTGACCACCTCGGGCTCCCAATTTCGCTGAGGCGCAACCTCCTTGGCCAGCGCGAGGAGCCCGTTTTGCGAAATGGCCGCGCTCTGAAACCGGACCTCGCGATTCTTGGTCTCCTCGGGCTTGGACAGGATGGCCAGGACGGCTTCGGCCACGGTGTCCAGTTTCGTGGTGCTGAAGACGGTGTTGCCGCCGTCAAAAAGCTTGGGCTTACTATCCACAGTCTTTAGGAGGAACTGGTGCTCCAAGCCCCAGTCCAAAAACGGGCCGCTGTATGCAAAGGTGTACGTGAGCGGGGATGACTCGGCTTTTTCCTTGAGATATTTCTGGATGGCAATCTTTGGCGCAAAGACGGGCAGCGCTTGAGCAAGCTCATTGTTCAAGTCGCAGCCGAACTCAGAAGGCACAAAACGCTTGACACCGGCGGCGATGGCAGCATCGATGAATTTCTTCTGCGTGTCGACGGGCGTGGCTGGGTTGATGGCGGATACAACTGCGTCTTGGCCGGCAAGAGCAGCCGTCAGAGAGTCGAGAGAGTCATAGTCAACGTCGACAACCTTGAACTCGCTGGGGTAAGTGGCGCTGGAACTGCCACGACGGAGGACGGTAACGTTGAATCTTTTATCGTTGAGGAAGGCCTTGACAAGGACCTTGCCTACACTGCCACTGGCGCCGATGAGGGCAACGTTTTTGAGAAGAGCAGCCATTTTTCTTATCAATTTTTTTTATTAGTAGTTATTCTTGTTTGGCAGAGGAGTGTAGGAGTCTGATGCTGGGTCTGTTATGAAAAGAGTCTGTTGTGTAAATGGACATGAACATTGCTAGCTCTCTCTCTTTTAAACCTGAGCTGAGGCATCATGAGCATCAGCGTGCTGCGCATTGCGTTCTACTTGCGCCATTTCATTCCGAATTACAAACGCCATTTTACTCAGCTTGAAGAGGGCTGTGATTGGCAAGCATCGCCAGAGTTGGTAGTTGCTCAGGTTGCTCCGCGATTATGCAATCTTTTAGTCTCTTACAAAGACTCGGCTGCCCCCATAATTGCCACAGTTTACTGGTTGATAGATGGCAAGCGGGCAACAAAACAATGGAGAATATTAATCTTTAATATGGTAGAGCTGTAAATAAACATACCTTCATAGCAAGAATATCACGCCTCTGTTAGTGTATTCTACTCTATTAACCGTATTCGCCGTATTCGCAATATTCACCGTAATCACCCTAATCACCGTACTTACCGCCTCATCTGCTTCAACCACTCAAGCACTCTACATATGTACCACTACTGGCAACTTCTGACAGCTTTAGTGTTCGCGTTTCTGCCCATCTGCATGTGCATTTTCATTTTGCTCAGGATGGGTAGCATCTGCAACGGCGACCCAGCTTGCTAATTCCTTCTCCCACCCTGCCACTAATTCCGCTTGGCTGCGAATCCTGCTAATCCCGGCAGCAATCTCTCCATCTCAATGGCCCGAATCTCCAGGACCACACTCCGGGACAGCCTCCGAGGGGTGAGCCACTGCGAGCCTAGGCTGGAAACAGCACGGCTTGGCGGATGACATATCTTAGGCATCGCAGCCTAGGCCTCTTTTGGAGTGGGAGATGCCGATGGGTTTCTTGATCGAAGGGCCTGATTCCGCCATGTCTTTCAAAGTGGGATGGCCGAGGCCAAAACTCCCAAGGCCTTGGATAAAGAAGCAGATTTATCATCCTCTGGCTACTACCCCGGAGCCTTGTCGGCCACGCGCCCAGATATTCTGTTCTTTTTTTCTTTTTCCTTTTTTTTTTTCTTTCATACAGGCTATTTCTGAGTAGTTTTCTTAGATCTCTTTTTGATACCAACGCTGATTCGCTGTTTTTTATTTTCCATTTGCTGGCGCCATTTTTTATTAACTTTTACGTGTCTCTTTTTGGGTTTTAAATCAACTACACATCTTATCCCACCCACCGCTCCGATCTGATCTGATCTCAACCGCCAAAAAAGCGTATCGCGCCCGAGCTGTTGGTTGCTTGGTAATTTCATAAACCCTCCTTAGGGCCATTCGCCGAACTGCTTTTCAATCTCTTGTTACCAATTCCGCACACTCCGCTACTAGATTTGCGGAACCGCATCTCGAGATCTCGGCTCCGGTGGGAGGAAAGTTCGTGGAGTTTGAGTGGGTTTGCCGCCAAAGCACATTCGAGATCTCTCTCCAGGTTCGAAATACACACTATCGAGAATTCTAAAGAGACAAAGGGGAATTTGGATGGGCTTTTGCCCCAATCGGGACTCGTTCATTCGTTCAGCCGCATAAGCGGATCTGTTAGACAGCAGGCCTGGCTAACGAGATCCCCCGGCAAAGCCCATCGCATACCCAAACGTGATCCGTAACGACGTCGCAAAAGAGTCCACCTTCGGATGGGAAGTGGGAGACACCAATAGCCTCAGGAGATGGCACCCCCATCAGGACAGCGTCACGTCTGCCACTGCGGAAGAGGCTTCCTTCGCAAAGAGCACCTTCGCCGTCATCAGGCTATACATAGCAGTCCCTCTTTTACGTGCCATGTGTGCTCTCGATCGTTTAGTCGCAGGTGAGTCTAGAGTACCTACTGCTCCCCCTTTTCCTGCCAGAGTAAAATGAAAAGGAAATCAAGCTCCTCCCTTGTGAATCGACCAAAGAGACGCAGGCTAAAGGTTAAAAAACCCGGTCGTTATAGTGATCTTCTTCGCCGCCATTTGACATTACACGATGGCCCTGCCCACTCAGATTCTAAACGGGTACGAGCCTGTGATGCTTGCCACGCCAGCAAGATCCGGTGTGATGGAGGCACCCGGTGTTCTCTATGTACCAAGCGAGGGATAGACTGTGCTTTCACAAGAGGACCTGGGCCCAGTAGTACGTCCACCTTGCAACGAAGAAGCGTTTCTTCATTACCATCGACTTTTGAATCCCATTCGCCCGATACTCCTACGCCCAGCATACCGACTTCAGATCCCGATGGCACTCCCAAACTTGCTACAAGTCAACTCGTACCCACTCAGTTCACGGATATCGTGGGCCCTGCAGATCAGGGAACACAGCATCTAGATCCATCTATCGCCACGGCGGGGCTGAAACTAATCCTCAATGTCATTTCTAACCCCCTATCATCGGAAACGATGTCAAGAAATCGACTACAACTGCCTGAACAGGTAGACAAATGGTCCTCAGAATGTCTAAGAGCATACATCACACACTTTCATGACCGGTGGCCTATATTGCACATCCCAACTTTTGAGCGGGAGGTCATTTCTATTGGGCTGAGAAGCACCGCCATCATGATAGGCTCATGGGTACGTAATGAGACTGAAGACAACAGTCTCGTATACGACATCCACAGCATCCTTGTTAAGAACCTCCTCGCTGATCTTGTAAGTCGCCCTCTCAAATATATGCAGAGACAGTATACTTATATAACTGAACTAACTCTTCGCAGACGGAGTCTACTGTCGACGCTGCCGGCGTCTGGCCTATCAGAACCCTTCAATCAGCCTTGTTGAATGTTATCTTTGCATTCGAATGTGGAGTATGTTGTGCTGCATGTTCAGAAGATATATGAAAAAGGAATTCTAATTGATGATTATAGAATGACAAACTCATGAGAAAAGGACGCCTCCTGTACAGCCTTCTTGTCACTGTATTTCGACAACTCAAAGTCTTCAGCGCCGAGGCCGTGGAGCATCAGATAAGGATTCATTTCAGCGGCGATTTTCCCCCATGGGCGTTTGCCATGAAGGAGAAATGGAAAAGGTAAGAAATAAGGCCTCATGCAATTGAGTAGTCGAAGTGCCACGCTAACTCCTCTATCAGGCTTGCCACCAATCTCTTCAAGCTCGATACGTATATATCCTTATTAACGCAACAACCACCCTCCGTCCAACGAGAAGAAATGAGCCTCGGGTTAACGTCTACATTCGCCCTATGGAACGCCTATGGCCTCGACGTCTTCTTCAGGAGATGGCCCTCCGAGCCCCTGGAACGATCATCGTACAAGATATGCGATCTCGCGCTGGGATCTCAACAGCCAATATCACCCGTCATGCTAGTCGAAGACATACAGATCCGTATGATGGGTGTGACAAACTACGTATGGATCCTTAGCAAGATGCGAGGGAACCCGAACCCGGCACTATGCGCATCAGCCGATCAGAAAGAGCTGATAGCCACGCGCCTAAAGCGCTGCAAGCTACAGTTAGACGGCATGGCTGCATTGTGGATGGATCCAGAACAACACAAGATGCACATCGAGTTTCTGCTCAGAGCGTACATGGGCTCAGAAGAGCCTTTCCACGATGACTGGGAAAAATACTCACGGGGCCGATTCTTTTCCTACATCTTTAGCGCCACCATGATGTACCACCTCCTCAGCATGCACATCTATGCCGATGCCCAAAGCTACATGCAAAACCTCCCAGGCATCACATCGAGCTTGGCCCCTTGCGGCATTACTCTCCCGAACCCCCCCAATAGTGCTGAAATCGAAGAGTGGGCGATGTCCATGGATAGCAGAATCGCAGTCTCACATGCCATCGTCGCATACCGCGTCTATAGCGGCCATGTATCCCCTTCTGAACTGAAAGCGGAAGTTGTCGATCCCATCGCCCACATGACTATCGCGGTAGGGGCAGGCATTTTATGGACGTGGATACAAAATAACGGCATGACGTGCACCTGCGATTGTATGAATGTGCCGCTCGGGCTGGACTTTGGCTTTGTGCGTCTAGAGACAGGGAAGAGCCCCGAAGTAGAAAACTGGATACGAAATGGGGGTGATATCTGGCTAAATGGAGTCCAGGTATGTAAATGCAACGTAGGAGTTTGGTTGTCGCCATTTGCTGCGATATTGGCGCACGGAGCACGGAAATGGGAAATTGGTAACGCATTTGCGCAGAAGCTGTGGAACCAGCTTGGACTTCAGCGATCTGTTTAGTATATGTTAAACTTCATGAAACTGGGACAAGGGAATTATTTTTTGTATAAGATCATTGTATAATTGGCTAGGAAGCAAAGGATCTGGAATGTATATAATTAAGCTGCATATAGGTACTCACGGTGTAGTCGATAAGGTACTAGGCATGCATTATTGCCAAGGCAGAAGACCTATATAAATAAAACGGTCAGAGTAACATGGAGTATTTTCAAGGAAAAATAGAGGCCAGGAGCTACAAAATAGTACCATTTTGTTTCTTCTTTCAACATGCAATCAGTAACAAGCAAGGGCTAATATCCAACGCTACTACAAATGAAGCTACTATGCAAGCTTTCGCATACAAAATAACTGACTTCCTTGTCTCTTTTTTACAGGCCATCATTTCCACGCAAGATTGTAGCCGCCTGACGAAAGAAAGAATCCAGTCGGAGTCGGACAGGTCGTAGAAGCAGTCGTCCAGGCTTGTGAGTGGTCTCTCCAAGGCGCTTCAGAGCATGATGAAAGTCCTGCAGAAGCTGATATGCAGCTTCAATGTGTGCCTGGTCAGAGGCCAGCAGGAAGAGATAAATAAGAAAGTTGCCACATAAAATCAGCTGAGATCGAGCATCTGTTTTTTTTGTGTGTGTTATTGTTAGCGAAATTACACCTTTTTTTTTTTATGCTGTCATGGCTGTTAAAACTTACGGCGGCACCAAAAACCACGTAAATCTTCTTCACCAATGGAATTGAAAAAGCTGACAAAGCTCTGAAATTCGCCAAGAGCGTGAATAAACCACTTCCGAAGATTTGACTCGGGGTTGGCCTTGGCTGCTCTAGTAGCAGGATACATCAAGCCTCGGTATAAGAGCGCTTGAGCAGCATAATACGTGAGATGCAGGGGACCTGGGCACACATATTAGTATCTCTTTCAAATAAGTAGAGTCCATCTACTAGAATCCCCACTCACAGTTGCTAGCTACGTCCTGTCCTCTTTCAGGGCCAAGAGCAAGGCATTGCGGAAGCAGGACATGCCAATCTTTGAATTTGTCTCGTAAGGTGTTTAATTGTGCTGCCCTCTCGCCCAATGTTGATAGGCTAGGTCGAATTTGACTGCACAGAGGATGTCTTGTTAGCAACTACTGGTGCAAGGTGATATTTGTTGTAGAGAAATTGACTTACAAGCTGCAGTCTAGCACATCTCTCAGAACCATTGTGAGGTTAATAAATTGTAAGAATCGAGCACCAACCGAAACCTGAAAGACGGCATCTTCAGGCTCGACCATGTGCCGCAAATCTTCAGGAACAGTCTCATCAGCTCGAATATCGTCCATGTCAGGCGGAGCTGTACTGAACGACGAGTGGCTTATGTGTGGAGGGTTCCCATGGCATATTGCAGACCAGCAGTCCGAAGCGTATACTGCCCACCAAAGCTTCTTTCTGACTCGTTTCTCCCACGGTTCGATGCTCCATCGGCTGGGATCTTGATGAAGGCCTATTGTTTGGGCACATGCCGTGGTCTGAGCCGTCATGGTCCACATGCTCGGCGTTTCAACGCTGTCGACATCGGGGGGTGTGATGTGGTGAAGCAAAAGGCCTGCTTGGAGGCTGAATAGATTCGGGTTTTCATGTTCGCGCCTAAGGGCCTCATGGGCGTGGTCGATGCATTGGTGCTGCTCGAAGGGACAGGGCTCTTTTATATCCCAGAAGACGCTCGCCATGCCATAGATTGCACCGCGCAGCGAAGCGGGGATCTTCATCTTATTGGTCTTATACTGACGTAGGAAACGGGATTTGGTGACCACGGGGTATATAGGATGGACATGCTTGAAATACAAGCGCACCAGGTGATCGCCGTAGGGCCATGCCAACGTCTCAGTTTCATCCGAGGCGGCTTGCTTTGCTTCATTGGTGAAGTCGGGGTTCTCATTTTCCAACAGCAGGAAATGAACCGGACGATCGTCTGCCGTAGGGCCTCCGGGATACACCTGAATGATATTGGCATCGAGCTCATCATTCTCATTTATGATGAGGCATCTGAAGGCATCCAGGAGGTATATGTCTTGTTCACCTGAGGGCCCCATTGAGTGTGCCGTCCTGTTGAAATTATCTTCGAGTGTGTGAAGAGGATAGTCAGAGGCCAGAGGGACTGGAGGAGAGAGGCCATATGAGGTTTGCTCCAAAGTGTTTTCAGAAGGCCCGTTCTGGCGAATCAAGCCCTGATGTACAACTGCCGAGGGTGCGGATGACTGCTGCTCCAGACTCAGGTCTCCAGCGGCACTGAGTCCTGCGGACGACTGGATAGTGTCCGCCGGGCTAGAATGCGAGACGCTGCGGCGCGGTAGAGCCGGCGAAGAGCCTATGGCTGGAGGCGTGACGAGCTCGGCTTCAGAGACTCCATTTTCAGTGGCACTCTCGGTGGCGCTCTCTTGTTGAGACGAGATCTCATCAGGGGTTGGCGAGGACTTGCATACTATTCCCCTGCTCTTACAGAATAGACCTGCGAAGTTGAATTTAGCACTCGGTGGCGCCGATAAGTTTAGGAAATCGGGAAGCGGGATGGGACAAATCAAGATGCTGTGGAGAGATGCAGCATGCAGATGCGTAGTATCGGCCAACGGGCACGCTTCACATACACATGCATACACATGGCGGAAATGAAGGGGGTGCGTGGCGTGTATAGAGTACTGCTCGCCATTGCTGAGATGTGTCCGTCATGCAGCAGCTTCATGGCTGCCCAGCACCGACACGTGTGTCCGTCTGAGTATCATTCATCTTAAGCATGCCGCAACATCGCCCACACGCAACAACGCATCAGACCAAACAACCCCCACGCCCTCATTGACGCGTGGTGAGATCTGGCGGCTCGGCTGGAGACCTCTGGCGGACAGCAGCAGTAGCCTCCGGGAATAACACAGCCGGAAGGGGAGAGAATAGAAGATATGGCAGCATAGAGTCACTTACAGGGAGGCTCTGAGGGGATCACGCAGGCCGTCTTGCGCCTCCGGCAGGCGTCGCAGGGCCGGTTCTTGCGGCTCCGCGGCTGTCTGGCCCGGCCGAACTGGCTCTGGATGGTGAACTTGCGGGGACGGGCTTGCTGGCCTTGGGCCAACGGGTCGGCGCCGCTGAGCATGTCGTGCGTCACTCGAGCGTTTCACGGCGAGCGAGTCGTGCGGCGTCCGGGCTTTGGCTGGACTGGACTGGCTGGACTGGGCTGGGGGCTCGTGTCTTTCGCCGCCGCACCGTGGGTGGAGATGGTGAGAACGAGACAAACAAAGCAAAAGCAGACTCGCGTGGCTCGGCGAACACAGCGGCGAATCTTCTTTTGCTGCGCGTCCAGGCTCCGTTGCAGACTTATCCGAGTTGGCCGACACGTAGCGGGGAACGGTTTCTGGGCCGCGTGTCGTGACTTGATTGAGGCCAGCTGGCTGGGAGCAGCGAGTAACGTGACTGGCCCTGAAGCCCGCACTTCGCCTATTGCGCCTGGACGGCTGGATCACTGGCGATTTGTGCGGGTTTTGGCGCACGGGGGCTAGCGCGTTAGTGGCCGCCTTACGGGGCACAGTGGACAGAAGCCCCTAATCCGTAGCGCACATCGCTTACTCCAAGCTCCGTTCTGTGTGCTACAGTAACGATTGGCGATGGATTCCGCATACATACACATGTGCATATAAGAGCTACTGTAGGAATATGCTGGCGGGTCATGGAGGTGAAATGGTGTAAGACGAATGGCTGCTCGGGCTTATCAAAGGCCTTCTGTTCCCGGCATGGCTGCGGCCTATGTCTTACTGTCGGCCAATTTTCGAGACAAGACTACGACAATGCCTAAATTAAAGGTTAAGTTGGGCAGATATTCAGGGCGCCAAGGGTCAAGATGCAACACATGAGGATCGGGCAACTTAATTGCATGAAAGACACACGTAGGTTCGGGGAAGATATATTCCATCCATTGAATTCACACGAGCATCATTCGTCAGTGTGCTTGATAGTGGTAGTATGTAGACTGAATCAGTCTACTATGTATTCTATTAGAAAACAGCACAAATTTTATATCAACTCAAACTGCAATGGAAACCACATGGTGTCGCTATACAAATAATCCAAACAATGCCTTGACGAATTGACGCTGGTCATGCCCTGTTGCTTGTCAAAGCGGTGTACATGTATCCAGCATCGCATCTCAGTAGCTTGGCTGGCTAGAAGTCATAAGAAGAAAACGGTTGCAGATCGCTCTATAACGGAATTGGAAAAAGCCATCTGCCTTACTCATCCAACTTAAAATACTGCAGTGGGCTCGTGCTTTGTGTTTACGTCCAAATGCGTAATTCCTGAGCTGTCGTCTTCTGACAGGATGTGGCCTGCCTGGGACAGATCCACCTCCCAGCGGTCTGTGTAATGCTGCTGGACTTCCTTGGCGCTTGGGGCATTCTTGACAAAATCATCAACGTCCCTGGCAGGGAAGATCTTGTGGAGCAGCGCATAAACGACGGCGCTGGAGAGAAACCCGTACAGGTAGTTGAGGAAATAGAGCTCCGTCATGCCGGCGGGCAGCGACACGGAGAGGTTGACGGCCGCGATAAAGCCGGGCAGGGTTGGAGCAACCCCCACGGCCCACTATTGGTGATGGAGTTAGCTTCATGCTACAACAAAGAAGTGGAAGAGACTGGACTTACTGCAATGGGGGCACGAAAGTTAATGCCGTAGTTGTACCAGTATATGCTGCCGCTGTGGCCGTGGTACAGATCATCGACCTTGACCTTGCGCTTGTTCACAACGATATAGTTGGCAAACATCATGCCCGTCATAGGCGCCAAGAAGACACCGTAACTGGACAGCACCGACAGGAACGTCGTCGCCGTGTTGACCAGCTGCCAGGGGTTGACAATTGGGCTCAGCATCACCGTGATGTAGGCGCCTCTGCGGATGTTGATGTACCGCGGGAACACCGACGACAGATCGATGCCACCGGCCAACGCATTTCCAGGCACGTTGCTGCCGATTTGCGAGATGCACAAGGCAACCCCCGCAAAGAAGAGCGCGGCGCGGGTCCCAGGGCTGTTGTCCTTCTCCAATAGGCGAACAAAGATGGTCGGCGGGTTCCAGACGGCCTCTCCATCGAATCTCCGCTGCGTGGCTCCGACAACCAAAATGCCAATGACCGATGTCAGGATACTATACACTCCGTATGGGATGAGCTGGCCCCAGACGGCATCCATCGGCTTCCTCGATAGACGTGCAAAGTCGTTCTGGTTCAGGATACCGGCGGCAATGGAGCCAACAGTGGACATGATTCCATATATCATGAGCCAGGCCAGACTGCCCGGGCCGCCAGTCTTGGGAATGGTGGTCGCCGAGTCAATGGTGTCACCAAAGCCTCCGTGGCCCATGGTTGCCAAAGCCCAGATCAGAAGCACTACGAAGAATACCATGGTTACCGCGCTGGCGAAGTAAAAGAACTTCTGCAGACGATGTGGCTTGATCCATACAAAGGGAAGGCTGATGACGAAAAAGATGATGTACGACACAAATTGGGCCGTGGTCATGCCCGTCGAGGCAGGCATGTGGTTGGGGATGTGAGACTCATAGTTGGGATCCCACGAAAGTAAGATGAGCTCGAAACATTGGCCGCCAACCCATGACTGAAAACCGTACCTGTAAATGCATCACAATGGTTAGCAAGCTGCCGAGTTGTCGGACAATGTCCGTTAACGATCTCATCAGTCCACTAACCAGACTGATTACCCAATGGTTAGCACGCTGCATATCATATTGGCAAGACGAGATGAGATACAACATACCAAGACATAAGAATATACGGTTCCAGATCGCAAATTGAGAACCCCACATGCCCCAGACGGCACGGCTATACACAGAAAAGCCAACTGCAGAGAAGCTGATTAACACACTGAAGTTCCTTTAAAGAGGCACACGGGGAGGATTGCTTACTGTGATAGTAGGCTCCTGACAGCGAGCTGATGACAATTGCAGTGGTGGCAATGATATTTCCGATGACAATGGCTACGATAACCTATCAGCTAACCAATTCTAGAGCAGCTCTCGCTCCAGGATGATAGACATACCAATGATAGCCTGCCAATAATTGAGGCCCAGGGGTATCAATGCACTTCCCGTGAGGAAAGTTGCAATGTTGCAATTGATCAGCAGCCCTAGTAGGGGACAAAGTTATTTTTGTCAGCCAAGGATCTCAATTCGCCTATACGGAGCATTGCGCTCTCATTTCAACGAATAGCCACTTACAGTAATTATGAAAGGTCCAAAAGCCCCATGTTCGCCTGGCAGCCTCCACGGGACGAATATCATCATTCTAAGACGCGCCGACAAGGATCATCAATTAGCCATTGCCAACGGTCAAGGTTACAGGCCATACGAAGGAAGAGTCCGAGCATTGAAAGAGGAAAATATGCCAAGCAGGAATCGTGGTAACAGCGCGCCTACGGCGGTAGCAAACTTACAATCCATTGCGAGACGTAAGGGAGCCTTGCGCGCTCAACAAGGCCAGCCAATCCCATTGTCGCGTTAGAATTGGGACGCGTGATTCGCTCACAAAAGATCGAAGCAAAGACCGAATCTAGGTCCGGGCTTATGCGCGTTCTATTCGATGGAATTCGGCTTCTCTGGGTCTTAGAGCCCCGTGCGAAGCGATCAACACGATGCCGTTGGGACTTTCGAGTCAACAAGCAATAGCAATATGCATGAAAGCCTCCGTCAAAGTGAGTTCTCAGACCGCAAACTCTGTGGGGCTGAGTAATATTCCTCCCAGCCGCGAAGCCAGAGGATCGCCCGATATAGCGGAAGCGGGAAGAGCCGAGTCGAGTCAAACGCTCAAATTCAAACTCTGAGCTCTAGCACTCTAGCAGCGGCCAGGCCCGTCGGAGCGAACTTGACTGGTGCAAAGACCGCGAGAAACGAAACAGCCCTTTGTGGAGGTTGAGATGGAGAAAAAGGGGACTTGGAGCAGCTTAAGCTGTGTTTTAGCTTTTCCTCTCGAGTCAAACCAACTCCGCCGGACTAAAGCAAGAACTAACAGCTATTAGGCAATTGTGGCTATTGATTTCAATCTGAGCATTTCATTTGCTATGGCCGCCCTTTCAAAAGTTAGTCAGCGCGGGCTGACCGCAGCGGCCACCGCAGCGGCCGTCGCAATCGAAAAGCTCGTTGGGAGCACCCGGATGAAAGACAATCTCCCCGCAGTTTGCTTCATCGCAAGCCCTGGTCTGGTCATGCCATTCGCGCAGCAGCGACGACCGGGTATCGGCCCGCTAGAAGCCTTCGAGATGCCGCGGACTTTGGAAGCCTCGAAAAGCACATGCTAGACAATTCCGTACATGTGCGGAATGATTACGCCTATGGTTGATTGGCTGCCCATGCTTGCTCAATCGCCCCCTCTTTCCTCTCTTCTCTCAGGTGCTTCTATTTCGGTTTTAGAGCATCTTCAGCACGAGCTCTCTTTTCTGCTGCCTCTTGTTAGTCTCTGGAATGGCTTCTTCCTTCTCGAATGGCATCCAGAGTCGATTTACTTTGATTTCTTTCGTGCCTGTGCGATCGGCAAACTGCTAGCGGCATGCTCGGCCAACTTTTATGCCCCCAATTGGCCGAGCTGAGTCTTCCCCGATGCTACTCTTCTGCCCATAGGTGGTGTGACGGGCTTGATGTGCGCCTGATGCTGGCTGAATGAGTCGTTTACGTGCGTGAGACAAGAGCCGGCCAACCCGCCTGTATATTAGTTGTACGTTATCCGCGCTTTTGCTGGATGCAGGCCCGTCGGCCGGAGCTTTTTAGCCTTCTTTACCCATTGAGGGGCAAGGCCCATCCAGTTGGCCGTCGTTTTGGATCGCCAATCTGCCCGCTACGATCAAATCATATGCCCTACTACGTATGTAAGAATAGAAATTGAAGTCTTGGCTCTCTCGTCTCCCCCACAGCCGGATTCTCCACCGCGTAGGCGACGACAGTCGGGGTTCTCCGTAACGCGACTCCATCTCTCACCGTTGAGCGAAACTTCGCCGCTGGTTTTTCGCTGCTCCATCTTAAAATTGTAGGCTCGAAAATTGTTATGGTCGCACTAAAGTGCAAGCGGCGGCCCCCTAATTGCCTCCAGTCATGAGCCCCTCACGCCAATCTTTCTTGCCGTTTACTTCATAACCCGCAAACATTTCTCTAAGCTTTAGGGATACCTACTTCTGGTCCGATGAAGTTTGAATTTTTATAGGGAAAAAGGAAAAGCATAAAAGAAAAAGACATTGGAAAATCAAGAATTTTCCTCATTTGATATCTTTCTTCTTCTTTCTCTCTTTTTATTCTTGCCGTTTCCTTATAGCAGCATGTCATATAGAATAGGCGTCGATGTTGGAGGAACCAACACGGACGCGGCTATTTTGGACCTCAAGGCTCTCGACGAGCCCGGACGGGGAGTCCTAGCATCATGGAAAGCAACAACGACTCCTGACATCACCAGCGGCGTGGAAGCCGCCATTAGAGCAGTCCTCGATCAGTCCAAAGTTGAAAAGAGCCGCATTCTCAGCGTCACCATTGGAACCACACATTTTATCAATTCTCTAATTGAGGCCGATGCAAGGAGACTGGACCGAGTTGCTGTATTTCGGCTGTGTGGGCCGTTCACGAGGCAGATCCCCCCCTTTTCAGATTTCCCTCTCGGACTTCGCGGCATCGTTGATGGAGGTGTGCACTACTTGGATGGAGGACTGGAGATGGATGGCAGAGAGATTGCCCCCTTAAATCCACGGCAAATCCAAGAGGCCGTAAAATCTGTTGTGGCCTCCGACATTAATGCTATTGCTCTGGTTGGCGTATTTTCACCGCTGGATCACCATGGAATTCACGAAGAAGAGTGCAAGCGAATCATACTTGAGGCTGCTCCAGGATTGCGGGTAGTTTGCTCCCATGATATAGGACCTACTGGCCTTCTCGAAAGAGAAAATGCTACAATTCTCAATGCTGCTATTCTTAGGACGGGGGAGAAAGTTAAGCATAGTTTTAAGCGTGCCATGGCAAGCTTGAAATTAACATGCCCTCTTTTCCTTTCTCAGAATGATGGAACCCTTATCGATGTCGAAACTGCCGCCAAGTATCCTATAAAGACTTTCGCAAGCGGGCCCACGAACAGCATGACCGGAGCTGCATTTCTCGCCGGTCTCGACAACAAATCTCGGTCAATATCGAACGATAGTGATGCCACCCCTGACGATGCAGCCGAGCCTCAGGTGCTTGTGGTTGATATTGGTGGCACCACAACCGATGTATGTGCACTGCTACCATCCGGATTTCCGCGGCAGGCTCCCGGATTCGTTGAAATTGGGGGCGTTCGAACAGCCTTTTCAATGCCAGAGGTTGTTTCAATAGGTCTAGGAGGCGGCAGCAAGGTTGAAATCGAAGCTGACGGCGCAGTGCGTGTTGGACCTGGCTCCGTTGGGCATTTTATCCAGAAGCAAGCCAAGATTTTTGGCGGCTCAACATTGACTGCGACTGATGTAGTTGTGGCACTTGGCGAGGCCGAGCTTGGAGATGCATCTCTGGTTAAGGATGTTCCGGATCAAACCATTATTCTTGCTCGACAGGAAATCAAGAGGAAACTCGAAAGGGTAATTGATCAGATGAAGGTGTCATCTGCGCCGGTCCATGTACTCCTTGTTGGCGGCGGCGCTCTCCTTGTCAAGGACGGGTTGGAGGGAGTTGATAAATGCATCCACCCTATTCATCAAGGTGCTGCCAACGCTGTTGGCGCTGCTATTGCCAAAGTTTCCGGAGAGGTTGATACGGTGGAAATTTTGGAGGGTAAGAGTGAACAGGACATCCTGGATGCGGCTTGCGCGAGAGCTATCGATCAAGCCATCGAGAAGGGAGCATCTCCTGACGATGTACGCATTGTTGAAGTAAACAAAATGCCTCTGCAGTACATGTCACAAGTTACCGTTAGAATCCAGGTTCGCGCAGTGGGCAAACTAGCTATTCCAGACGAACCGACTCCACCACCGACTCCTCCTTTAGGTGAAATTCCAGATTATAATGAGGAGGAAGACGAGAGGGATGAGGACGAAGGAGAAAAAGTCAGCGTGCCAAATGCTCTTGAGCCGACTACCAAGCCGTCTCTACACGTCGATCTGGAAACATACCGTCCAGATGTGCGAGATGGGATCTGGTATGTCTCAGAAATCGACTTGGAGCTTATTTCTACTGGATGTGGTGTGCTTGGCACTGGAGGCGGAGGTCCTACTCATTATGAGTTCCTCAAAAGCTTGCATGCACTACGGACAGGGGGTCAGGGTAAAATGAGGATCATTTCTCCCAAGTCATTAGATGATAACGCCCAGGTGTTTTTCGGCTCATGGTATGGAAGTCCAAGCGTAATCAATGAGCGACTGTCATCGGGCAACGAGATTCCTAGTGGCATTGAAGCTTCCTCCAGAATCGTGGGAAAATCTATCGAAGCGGTTCTTCCAGATGAGATGTAAGTTGAAGGCAATCAAATATTTCTCCCCTTTTCCTTGGGAGAAGAATAAGGGGAAAGGGGACAATAATGAACTGTAGTAGCTAACAAGACACAGTGGCGGCGGTAATGGTCTTTCATCTTTTCCTACAGGCGTCCACTTTGACATTCCTATTGTAGACGGAGACGCTATGGGCCGAGCATATCCCACAATGTATCATGGTGAGTTTCTTGCAGGCAATATCGACCTTTGGTTTACGAGTTGCTGATTTTGTCGACCAGTCACTTTTAGTGTATACGGCCATTCGTTGGTCCCTTGCGTTCTCACAGATGCTCGTAATAACGTGAATGTCGTCATGGTATGTTTACACGTGGTTCTGCATGAAGGAGTGCGATACTAATCCAAGGTATATAGAGCACAGATTCACCTGAGCGGCTGGAGACCATGCTGCGAACACAGGCCATCGAGCTCGGTCTGAGCTGCGCAGCATGTTCTGCGCCTCTCTCCGGTTCCGTCGTCAAGGAATACGGTATTCCCAATTCTTTATCATTGACTTGGTATTTGGGCCGCGCTATTCACCAGGCGAGAAGGCGAAAGACAAGTTACATCGATGCGATTGTATGTTGGATCCTTCTATTTCTAGCAACTATTCTCTTCCTGGTTAAGTGACTAAACTAATACGGACTCATAGTTTGCTGAGTGTGCTGGAAAAGTCCTCTTTAGCGGCAAAATCGTCGATGTCAAACGCTATCTTGGAGGAGGCTACACCATGGGATCCGTCATTATCGCCCCATTCAATAACGAAGAACGCGATGCTGCAACTGCTAGCAAACACCAGGCCGCTTCAACTGGCCGACACATGACAATACCGTTTCAAAACGAATACTTATACGCCGCTCTTACCGATGCTCAAGGATCAGAGGAATCTCAAGAGGTCGTATGCACAGTGCCAGATCTCATTTCGATTCTGGGACAAGACGGTGAAGCGATTGGCTCGCAGGATCTCAGATATGGCCTGCACGTTAGCGTCATTGCATTGCCTGCACATCCCCTATGGAAGAGTGAAAAGGGTATCAAGGTGGGCGGCCCGGAGGGATTTGGATTCAAGATACCTGTTGTCGAAGTGGACAAGAAGTTTACGGAATCAAGGAGCGTAATTGATGAGTTTTCAACATAGAAGGGCAAAGGATACAATATATACATGGCAGGAGTTTGTTATTATTTACGCTATAAGCGAGTGGAAAGGCATTGAGAGGTAGATACCGGAGTTCACGATCACATTAGCTTATTTGTATCTTGTTCATCACTATTCATCACTATTCATCACTATTCATCACTATTCATCACTATTCATCACTTCAGAATTTAGTGAGGCACAAATGTATTATAAAATGCTGCTGCTTTGTTTAGCAATCTTTTTAGCAGCTCTCCATTTTTTTGGGTTTTATTGAGTTTTACTATTTTGCCAATGAGTGACCGGCCATACCAGAACAAATAGCATACAAATGAATGACTAGAGTTATCAGTCTGTCCACCATTCAAACAATCTGTTCATTTCCTTTAAATGGCATTCTCCTGGCGGCGAATCTCAAAGACGTTGAGGGCCTCCTCTGCGGCCTTGACGCCGCTGAGAACCATGGCGCCAAAAGTAGGTCCTGCATGTCTGCGTTAGCAAACATTTTCCCGTCAACCGAATGCAATAATTTGATTCTAACTTACCCATACGGTTGGCACCGTCAATTTCAGAAAGCTCCATACCTCCGACAATGAGGCCGGGCACCACCTCACGGGTGTTCTTGACAATGGCATCTTCAGCCTTGCTCATGTCGAGGCCGCGCATGCCGCCCAGTTTCTCGATGCGGCCCATGCTGACAAGACGCTTGACGCAGAAGGCACCCATGGGGCCGTCGTGACCGGTGGTCGAGATAACAAGAGGAGCGTTAATAGTGTTGGGGTCCATGCAAGATTGGTCATCGTGGTGCATCGACACCAGAGTCCAGTTGGTCACAACACCAGCAATGCGCACTCCGTCTGCAGAGGGGCGGGTGATGAGATCCTCGACGCAGGTGGCGTTGAAGAGCTTCACGTTGGGCAGCTGCAGCACCTTGCTCATGATGGTCGAGGTGAAGAGCGCGGCGTGCTTGACAACGACATAGTTGCCCTCGTCCTCATACGGGACACCAATCTCGCGGAGGAAAGCGTCGGCCGGCTTGCGCATCACCATGGCGGAGAAGAGCTGGCCTCCCAGCCAGGCACCTCCGCCGGGCGAGACAGAGGCTTCAATGATGGCAATCTTGAGGTCCGGACGCTGGGTGCCGAGAACGTAGGCGGTGCTGAGGCCGCAAGATCCTGCGCCCACAATGACGATGTCGGATTCGGCGTAGCGGTCGAGGTCTTCGAAGTAGCGCTTGGTCATGGCGCGCGAGACTTGGGACTCGCGAATAGGGGAGAAGGCGAAGGACTCCCATTGACCTTGCATCTCGGCGACGGTCTTGGTCTGAGCTCCATCATAAGGAGCACCAGCAAGCTTGGACTTGGGAGTCACAAGTTCAGCAGTGCGCTGGACAGGAGAGATGGCGGCAGGAGGACTCATGATGGGCCTACGAGGGTTAGGATTCTGTGCACAGTAAGAAAGGGAGAAGAGCATGATCCTTTCGCTGGTATTATCCAGATCAAGTTCCAGGGCCGTATATTCTCAGCCACGCTCCCTCCTCCTCTTCATCACCCAGAGGGCCTCTCAGGTCTCTTTGTCTTACATGAAGCAAGGAAGAGACATACAGAGACCCAACGAGAGATGTGTGAAGAGGAAAAGAGAGCGGGCACCGGCTCATGCGATACACATTACCTGAAGAGACATGATCCCGTCTGGATGCATTACCACCGAAGGACGCCATGACGACGTGCTGTTTCGGGGGGCAAGCTGTACCAAAAGGTATATGAAAGATATGACCTGAAATTGTTAGATGCATCTAGACACTCAATTGGAGTGATGCCTATGACAAACTGTGAATTATATCACTGTTGTTTCTGTTCAATTGGAAATAATTGGATTTTGAATTGTCAATCGAATATGTTTGTGGTAAAAGGAAAAAGAAAAATTGAGCACTGCGTTATTTTCAATCTCAATTTATACTGACAAAATCCTGTCTAAAGAGAGGGGTAAGATAAGACGGGATCGGCTCTCGATGGAATCATAGTGACGGCGATGTCGGCACTTGAGAGAACGTCAACCACTGATTGCGGGAATTGTCCGGGGCTATCCGTGGTTGGCCGCTCTGACAGCTCGGTTTAGCATGAGATATTTTTTAGGTTATTGTGGGATTAATTGTTTGTGTGATATTGAGATTTTCATGGGCCACAGTTTTAGATCTTTTCGTATTCCGATTATCGCTCAGAGTTCTTCAAGTGAAAATAGGAATTATAGAAAGCTTTTTCGAGATTGATGGTATGCGTAACAATGATAGGTTACAATAAACCTCGCTAGTTGCCTTGACTATAACATTGAGCTCAAGACTAATACAATAGCAACATTGCTTCTACAATGGTTATTTGTAGCTTAGCTCACAGCAGCTTGGTTGCTATTGCTGCAACTAAGGAAAACCTCGTTTCGCAAATGTCTAGCGGCATTTAACCAGACCTAGCCCTATTGATGGCCATCAGATGTCAAGTCGTTTACCGGAAGTTGACTTGCCCGGTTTCTCAACAGTTATACTGTCTGGCCAATCAGCTACAAGTACCATGCTTGGTGATGCAACTCTGGATATGGTCCACAAGATAGCTGTAGCGACTGGCCAATGCCACTCAAGTCAATTACGCTATACTTCGCGAGCCTAGCCAATAGTCAGCTACTGCGAGGTTTTGGAGAGCGAAGTTGCTAAATGGGCTGACCTGAGCTTGTTAAGTCTCTTGGCAAGCACTGCTCAACCAAAACAATAGTATCTTGTCCCAGATTATGCCTCGGCAACCTCCCAGATCGTCTTAACAAACTGTTGCGGATCATGTCCAAATCTTCCCAGGAATAGCCCGTCCAACCCTTCCTTCAATTTCTCATATAATCCAGGCCCGGCACTGCCACCATAAAGCACCCTCGTCGTTCCCTTTCTCTTGTGAACAGAATCAAGGCCTCGAATTCCAGAAACCACATTGAGAATGTGCGTCTCTCCGGCTGGCTGGCTTGCTCCAATCGCCCAAACCGGTTCATAGGCCAGAATAACTTCTGCTTCATCGGATACAGAGCTCATGATAGCGTCAACTTGCACACGGCACTCATCTACGGCAACATGTACATCGCCTTGCGTCCTTTCTCCAATGCACGCTAACGGTATCACACCATTGCGACTCGCCGCAGCAGCCTTCTTTGCTACAATGGCATCGTCCTCGCCGAACATCCTCCTTCGTTCTGCGTGACCAATTTCCACGAGCTTGACGCCTGCGCTACTTAGCACAGAGGGACTGACTTCGCCGGTAAAAGCTCCCTGATCCTCCCAATGGCAGTCTTGAGCGCCAATCCAAATGGGAACTGGACTTGATTCCAGCTGAGCGACTGTGTTTGTGAGAGAAATGAAGTCGGGAATGATGAAGATGTCGATGCTGGATAGGAGCTCTTGTGGTATATCTGTGAGCTTCGATATGAAGCTATCTGTAAAGTCTGTTGTTCGTTGAAGTGAAAAGTACATTTTGGTAGAGAGGCCAACGAGACGTCGTCTCGGTGCTGGATTTGGCATCTTGAAAATAAGGCACTAGCCGAATGACTGTGCTAACTGAACAGAAACTTTTTGCAGTAAATAAGAATGCCCAATCAAGCATTAAACAGCAGTTTATGAATGACAACGAGTTGGAAAAGTAAGCCTCTTTGACCTGAACTTTTTGACGCTACCTAACTCCAGCTCCTCTCGCTGAGCGGGTCAGTCAAGAAGCTTCCCCGCGTACCGGCTCCGAGCCGTCCATTCCACTTTTGGGATGCCGGCAATCCATGGTTACTCGTATAATCAATCACCCGGCCACGGTTCCGGACCCTGTACGCTTACACCAGTAAAGCCATCCTTTGGTTTCAGGCTGCCAATGATATGGCAAATGATATGACAAGCATTATCTCTTCCAGGCGCATACCCTCCTGAGCTATGTATCCATTATTATCTCGTGAACGATCGTCGGAAACGCCCAAAGGAGCCATGCCCGTAGTGCTACCATTTCCATTTCTAATGCTGCTAAATCAAGCCATGCACTCCATATTTTCTTGCGAAGCCGGGCGTGCTACAAGCCGGTAATAGTCTTCTAACTAATACAGAAAGAGTAGAAAGCATCTCAAGTTTACATGTCCCTGCGTGTCCCCAATGCAGCTATCCACTGTTTAGCCTTCCAGCCTTTTGCATGCATCACCCCTTGTGTGATCAACAAAACACCACATGGAAGTGAACGTTATAATACTTCATAGTTGTTCATCTATTGCTTCTCCCCCACATCCATCACGCTTCTAAATATCCAATCTCCTCCACCTTCTTCGCACTCGCACTGGATGGATCGAATTCGTAAGCCAGCCACTCGGTTGCTAGCCTCCTCGCAACTTCCAGCCCAACAACCCGCTCCCCCATACATAGAACCTGGGCATTATTGCTTTTGACGCTGCGCTCAACGCTAAAACTATCGTGAGCTGTGACTGCTCGAATGCCCTTGACCTTGTTGGCCGAAATGGCAACGCCTAGACCAGTCCCGCAGATGAGCAATGCGCGATCTGCTTTACCCTCGGCAACGAGGCGAGCGGCGGCGGCAGCTCTCTGGGGGTAAGGAGTTTTGTCTGAGGACTCGTCAGATCCTACGTCGATGACTTCGCCCACGCGAGCATCGCCTTCAAAATCCTTCTTGATGGTGTTTTTGTAGCTGACACCGGCGTCCTATGCGAGTTGATTCTATGTTAGCCTTTGATACTGACCTCATTTTAAGGAAGATATAAAACTATAATATGAATAATAGTCGCAGAAGCCGATATTGTCCATTCAAACAATGCTGTCAAGAAATAGGCACTCTTACATCGCATCCCATGGCTATTCTCCATTTCGGCGCCATAGTGCCCATAGCGTTTGCAGATTCAAGTATAAGAGGAAGGGAAAGGGGTATATTTCAAAATGCGCAAAGAGATTAAAATTATAAATAAAAGATTTTCGCTTTCAAACAGAGTATTTCATCATCCATGGGAAAAGAACGCTTCGTTCGCGTCCTTATGAACTTGAGCGCGATCCGAATTCGGTATCCAGCGTCGCCTTCCTTCTACTTGCACTCCGCGCCATAACAACTCCACGCCGGCTTACCCGCATCAAATCTCGTTTTCTTGTCTCACGGGATCACATTTGCTTCATAGACACTGGTATTTTGCGGGGTTCTTTGCCTCCAGGAGTTGAACAATAGCAATGCTTGCGTCGCCAAAGTGCTCGGCATTGCCCGATTAGGAAATCCGACTGGGGCTACAAGGAGGCTTCAACACGCAGGTCAGTCCCGATGGCCCTTGATCTCAGGGTTTACTTCAGTGGAAGGAACGTAAATTTGCGGGGAACTGTATATCTATATCGGTAACCTAAAGCTATTTGGTGTGGAGGACGAGTAATATGGGGTAGCATTAATGAGAGGTCTCGACCACGCTCGCCGCGGCGTTTTGGATGAAGATGGTAATACAAGCCTCTAAGTGATATCACGATGAGATGGAAGACTTATTTCGTCCTTCCGTGGCTGAAGAGCTCCGATGTAGGAGTTTATTGGCCTCTTTAGTCTGCTTTCTGCTTATATTCTCTGGTCTTGACCCAGGTGTTTGCACTGTTCTGGCAGGACAGTAACTTCATTTCACTGCTCGATATTTTTCACAAATCGAAATAATGTCTAACAGACATCTTTTCCACTCATCTGATGGCCTTGTCAATAAGGCTTTAAGAGGCATCATTACCTACAACCCTTCTCTCAGTCTCGATGAAACCAACAGAGTGGTATATGACACAACATACGACAGATCCAAAGTTGCTCTCATCAGCGGTGGTGGCTCTGGACATGAGCCAGCCTGGACAGGCTATGTGGGCAAGAACATGCTTACTGCTTCTGTTCAGGGAGATATCTTTGCCAGCCCTAGCACAAAGCAAATCCTTGCCGCGGTAGACACAGTTCCCAGCGATAAAGGCACTATCTTGGTCATCACGAATTATACGGGCGACTGTCTACACTTTGGTCTGGCCAACGAAAAGGCTAATGCCAAAGGCCACAATTGTCGGACAATCATCTGCGGCGACGATGTATCCGTAGGCAAGAACGGGAGCATGGTTGGTCGCAGAGGTTTGGCCGGTCAAATAGGCGTCCTCAAGGTTATGGGTGGCGCTGCTGGTGCTGGAGGCTCACTTGATGAAGTATACAATCTCGGCGTGGCATTCTCAGAACAAATTGTATCCATTGCGGCTACACTTGATCACTGTCATGTTCCCGGCCGCACTGAACATGGCATGCTACATGAGAATGAGCTTGAGCTAGGCACCGGTCCTCACAACGAGCCTGGCTACAAGAAGTTATCTCCTGCACCGTCTGCGTCTGAGCTTGTTGAGCAAATTCTGCAACACTGCCTAGATGAGAAAGATCCTTTACGAGGCTACGTGAAGTTTGCTCCTGGTGATGAAATTATGTTACTTGTTAG
This sequence comes from Trichoderma erinaceum, assembly GCA_026401215.1. Lineage (NCBI taxonomy): Eukaryota > Fungi > Ascomycota > Sordariomycetes > Hypocreales > Hypocreaceae > Trichoderma > Trichoderma erinaceum. The sequence continues at coordinate 378,022 of JALIRY010000017.1, read as the reverse complement.
CAACTTCGGCGGTATGTCACACCTAGAAATGGGTGCTCTGGTAGACGAAATCCTGGAGCAGCTTCAAAAAAACTGGAATATTGAGCCAGTTCGAATATGCGCCGGATTTCTCGAAACGTCCCTTAACGCCCCTGCTTTCTCAGTGTCTGTCGTCAACGCCACGGCAGCAGCAAAGAACTGCAGTTACTCAGTGGAAGATATCAAGTCTTTCTTTGACGTCAGAACCACAACGTTTTGGGAGTCCATGGCCGGATCTCAAGCTCAACGACGTACAAGGCAACAACAGCTCGTTGCGCCGCCCAAGGAAGAGATCAAGTCTGTCGACGAACGAAGAGACTTGGCAGTTAACCCAATACTACTAGAGAACATGCTTCGAAACGCATGCGAAGCTCTTATCAAAGCCGAGCCAGACCTTACTAAATGGGATACAGTCATGGGTGACGGCGACTGTGGAGAGACTCTTAAGACCGGTGCCACATCTTTGCTAACGGCGCTTGACTCTGGGCTGGCCAAGTCGGGGTCAGTCGTTACCGTTCTTCTGGAACTCGAAGATATTGTGGAGAGCAAGATGGGAGGTACTTTGGGCGGCATCCTTGGCATCTTCTTCGTCTCCTTACGAGCCGCCGTTGAGAAAAACATTGAGTTGGCTCAGAACCCGATCCTCCTTTGGGGTACTGCGCTTGCCATTGCCCTAGATAATCTCAGGCGCTACACTCCTGCCAAGGTAGGGGACCGTACCGTCATGGATACCCTGATCCCCTTTGCCGCTGCCATGGCCAAGTCAGACTTCAATAACGGCGTCAAGGCTGCGGAAGATGGGGCGGATGCAACAAAGACGATGAAACCTAGACTAGGTAGAGCAACCTATGTTGGATTTTCAAGCGAGAACCAGGAGCTGCCTCCTGATCCTGGTGCTTGGGGTGCTATGGTAGCCATTAGAGGCTTGCAAGGTGGATTGGTTGGAGCAACATAGAGCATTGTGATAATGTTGTCAAATGCTTAGCAAGAGATATATTAATTAAATATGGTTACGCTATTGTATAAATGAACCACAGTTGAAAATACATGTATGCTACCCAGCATTGGCAAGCCCGTTTGTCGACACGATACTATAATTTGTCAACAATCTTTACCAAAGCAATCCGAAGCGATGAGATACTTTCAGTCAAATACTCAAACAGCCTTAGTATTGCTGACTTATGGTACATCACAAACTGAAATTCAGGATAGTGGTAATTCCTTGCACTTCATATCTACACAAAAACCAAGCCATAGTCATTGCCATCTCTATTCTCAAATCCATTATTTTACTCTATATTAAATTTCTTACTCTTCTCTAGCACCAGTAACTTGTTGAACAGCTTAACTACCAATCAGAGTGACTGAGATTCGAGATCATTTACTATCGCCAAATCACATAGGGGCCCGGAACATTCACCGCTTCGAGGAAGCTTTCAGCGTTCAAGAATCACGTACACGTAGTTTGCCACTTCAATATATTGGCTCTTCCGAGCGGTATGCAGCCATTGAAAGCAAGTGCCATGCCACGCACGTACTTGCAGGACAACGAATATCACGGCCAGCATCACAGGGCCTTGCGGCCGAGCCTCAGCTCCAGCTCAGCCTGCACCCTGATCGCCACCCGCAAACGGTGATAAAGTCAGGCGCCTCGTCGCATTCGCTGTCTCCTTGGCGCCCGTACCATTATCTTCGGCCGCCAACACCGCCTATCGACAACTACCCGCATCCGCGAACTCACTGTCGCCCCCTACATCCCTCGCCCTGCTTCCACCTGACGTGGCGTAGCTCAGGGCGGCTCTTCTTACTATCCTGCCTAGGTCCCTACCTGGAATCTGAGCTTCTCTCCACAGCACGAAATACACACGAGGCCCGTAGCTCTCTCAGATCGGACTTTACCCGGGCGCAGGCTGGGGCTTGTGTGCATCCCGCGTAGGACCCTGGATCGCGGTACAGGGGGGTTCCTTGCCTGCGGATGGGAGATGCTGCTGCTCTACGGACCCATTCAGCTTTACAGGGAAGACAGACGTCACCCAGACTGAAATTTTTCGTTTACAGCTGCGAAATCTAGGGGGATCACCTCAAGGATCCTTGCCTGCCCAGAATCGGATACGACACTGCGCTGTCCCGTCGCTAGTCTCGAGGGGAGTTTCATTCCTTTTTTTTTTACCCTCGGACGCGTCTATGAAAAGAAGATCTAAGCTAAGCGTGGCGTTTTTGTATCGCCGATGCTCATCGCGGAGGAATACCGGTACCGCAAGACGCGAGCCGCTTTTTCGCTTATCCCAGTACATGTATCCTATGGCGCAAGAGCATCAGGACAATAGAGATGAAATTGACTGCCCTAAAAGGATGGACATGAGGGCCCCATAAGCTAATGCTGGCAGTCATTAAGATACAGTCGTTAATTTCATCTTAGCCGGGGCAAAGATGCCTCCCCCCCCTTTGGCTGCGGCCGAGGCTTGTACGTGAACTGGATCCACGCATACTACATACAATCCATATGCAGTATTACGAGTAAGTCGCTCAAGGTTTCCTTCATATTACTACAAGTAGGCGTAGCAGTAGTAATATTCCTCGCGGCTTGCATGTACAGTACCAAGGAGATATGTCAATCATGTGTGCAAGATTGCTGCCTGCTGTCAACAATCTTCCGTACCGTATCTCCCGGAAAAGCTCCGCACTGCCTCGTCTCCGAGATGCTTGTAGACGCAGGTATGCCGCACGCCGTGTCTCTCATTCACCGCTAGATCCTCTTCAAGCCGCGGCACAGCTGCACTATGCGCCGTAGGAAATCAAGAAGATTTGGCTGGGGGGAGCCAAGAGCCAAAGGGCTGCAGCAAAAGTGCCCACAGTCTGCCTCGGGCCGTCTAGTGGCTGGCTGGATTTGCCAGAGTTGGCTGATGGGGATGCCAGATTAGGACGCCCTCGAGTCGAGTTTGGATCCGCCAGTCTCACCATCCACGTTACGCTTTCCCCTACACAGCTTTACCTCTAGACGCCGTCCGAACTACGAACCAAGGAAACGCTGCTATACTGAGACAGTTCCGCGCCGTCACTCTTGTCTGGTTGTGCGCCGTGCCTGTTTGACAGTCCCGTGTCTCACTCGGACGCGGCCTCAGCCGCCTTTTTTCCTTTATTTCCCTTTAGCCCTTAAGCATGTCCTTTTGGCTCCCTTGCTCCATTCTCCCTTTCGAGAGGAAAGTGAGTATCCACAGGCTCCGAGGTACAAGTAGACAAACACATATAATATCTAGAATGGTACAAGTAATGATGGAGGTTTGATTGCTCAGAGTACCCCGTGCCAATAATTGACTACACCCCACGGCTCTGATCCCCAAATCACACGCCCCAACTGCAAGGTGACCAGCGAGTCACCAAAAATTGCGGAAGTGATCATATCCGAGTTACCAATGGGCTGGTCCCAATCACATCGAACAGCAACCTGCGCTAGCAGCGATTAGGGATCCCTTGCCGTCATCCGCAGTAAACTAGTGCGGCAGGGTGCTCCATACATCTTCCAAGATCAGGATGAAAAGATCGCACGCGCTCCACGCCTCACCGGAAAGGCCCCAGCCGGCTGCTACTGTACACCTACGTTATACCGACATGCATGGCGTTCAAGCCTTAGAAGGTACTCTTTGCGGATTAGTATAGGGCAGTAATACCACTTCCCATTACCTCCTCTACTGTACACAACCTAATGCTACTCCACATCCCCTCTCCATGCTCCACGATGCCCATAGTATTGCGGAAAGCCGACAGTGCCAAGTTCTAGCATGGAAGAAAGCTTGAAAGGAACCCTAATCGGCGTTAAGTCCTCCAGATCCGCACAGATAAAATAGCCAATGCCTCTGGACCCGACCTGGCAAAGTGTAGCTTCCTTATGACCGATGAACTGCGGCCGATGGTTTGGCCCCCTTCTCTTTTTACCGCCGATGGGGGCGATATGCGCATTACACCTGTGCTTGGCCGCGGCTTAGATGCTTGGCCGCTCAGGAATAGATGCTGCAACTACAGTACCGATAACACGTCGATAATCCCATGCCGCTTTTTATTTCTCTTCGTACATCCGGTTAGCATATTCGCTTATACCATTACCTTGGTAATAGGCAGATGCCTGGCGAGAATTGAACTAACCAGTCTCGTCCCCTTTGACGGTGTCCAATCATGTGCTGCCGGAATGGAGCCCGAAGCTCGGTAGAGAGAGTAGCGAGGAGATGCTACAAGTCCTACTAGTAGTACTATTCAAGCAAGGGTCCAAAGTCGGCACGAGAGCTAAGCATCATCCAAAAATTGTACTAGTATACCCAGCATTGGTAACGGCATACATGTAGGCTTAGATGCTGCGGGCACACAGGACGATGGCGGATGAGGATTGCCTGTTTACATGCCACACTCATTCCTTGCCCGGGCACTTTTCTTTTTCCTAGGTGTGGCTTACTTCGGACTACCCCATCTTCATGGTCTTGCTTTTCTCAAGCTTGTATCTGCTGCCCAGTCTCTTCTGTAGAAGATTGCCCTGTTTTGTTCTTGAGATACGAATTTGGAACCCAGCAATCGCAGAGCTAATTCCGATATTTGCGGTAGACCTTGCTATAGATTCAAGAGATAGGCTTGGTTACGCCTACGTGCTGATCGTGCTTTCATCTCTACTAGTCCAGGCCAATTCACGCACACTGCTCCCAGTCTCTTATTAAATACATCACTCCTCCTCCTCTCTAAATGCGATATATGATAGGCCCACTCTAAAGTCTGTGATTCGACGAACATCTCAAGACTGATTGGCACACCGTCTTAGTCCATGCAAGCTCTTACGTAGGCTCTACTATTCTAAATCTTTTTCTTATACTAGCGGACTGCTTTTCTCATGATATCATCACTATCTTCAGATAGACTTGGCAGTGGTATCTTTCGTTCCTTTATTCGCGCCCCGAGCCAGCCTCCCCAAAGCGGTATTGCAAGGCATAGGGTAGTAAAAAGGATAAATCGATGCCAGCATCATGTTCGTTGACGGCATCTTTCCGCATAGTATTATTGCAGCATTGGCTGTTCTAGAAACATGGGCAGCATCACAATACCAATTCCTGTTTTAATCTATACCCTACATCTAGCCATAGTTTTTTCGACTGGGGCCCAGCATCTCATGCCGACGTAGCTAGCGCTTTAAGACAAGCGGTTTGGGTAATGAGATGATCTCTGCTCTTAGAGTATGGAAAGGGCAGTATATACTGTTCAGCCACTGAGAGTCAATTGAATCTATGTGCGTATCTTATAATTTCGGGAACTGTCCGATTGCTCATTGATGAGACTGCGAATCTACAACACAAAATGGACGGAGCTCTTCTATACACATGCAGATCGACAAAGCTAGTAAGCTCTGCACTCCCATACGACTGGGTCATGCTAACACTGTCAAGCTGCCGGCTAAGGCTCTCCCGAGCGTATGGTTGCGCACGGATTCGTCATACGGGACTCGGACAGCTAGGGTATCTGCGCAGCTACGTTAGCAAGCAGAACCCAAGCCAATAGGACATTGTATGGAGCGAGAATCCATTGTCTCCGCCCTTTGCAAGGCCCAAATAGCACATAGTATCAAAGTTTCGCACCTCACCTCAGACGCGTGAGGAGAAACTGATGAGAGTGGTGTGCACCATCCACTTCGCCATCCTGCGGCCTCTTCTGAGATCTGGGGCGAATAGAGAATGCCAAGAAGAGCTTAACAGAAATCCAGTAAATCTAAGTTTATCTCAACTGAGGTCACTTCAAGTACAAGAAAAAGGGGGGGATATGCAATGTGAACCGATCTGCAGTCAGAGATCGAAATTCTTTGGCTCCGGGAGCGATTCTGCAGGATCGAGACCTACCACGATGCAGCAGATGATGCAGCGGGCGGTTGGGCAAACATGAGGTCGCAGCAACCACGCCCGCATGGAGTACGACATTCGTTGAGGTAGCAATCATCAACAGGCAGTGCTTCATACGTGGATGGAGAGTTCGATGCTCTTAGCCAGTATAGAGGACGGGAGCAAGGCCTCCATCGTTATGTTCCCAGGATCGTGACTAGCCTTGATCTAAGCGCATCGTTTTGAGCCGGCACGTGGTAGTGCATCACTTGGCAGGCAATTCTAGCCAGCATGTGTGCTCCATCTACCTGCGTCTGGTCGCCGAGCGGGTCACCGGCTAGGGAGCCAGTCAATATCAAGGTCCCCACCCCCAGCTGTTGATTAAGACGAGCTCATGCTGCATTACCGTCACTGTTACTCGTACAGGTGTGTTACTACCCCAGCTCCTCACTACATGTTACTATTAGTATCAGAAACTTGTTGGTTGCGTCCAATGTGAGCTACTGATATACCCGTACCCTCCTACTCAAGGGCCATATTCCCGGTTGCTCGGTTGGGTTGCGACAGTTTGACTCAGCTAGCCTGTCGTCTCGTCTGTGGTTTCAAATACGGAGGATTTTCGATACTCTGTACAACTACACCTGCCAAGGAAGTCCCAGTGAGGGGAACATGAACCAATGCCAACGAGTACCTGTAGTCATTTCGCGAATGGAGACCTGAAGCTTTCAAGAGGACTCAAGGGCTCAAAAAGACGGCAGAAGCTTTCATCCTTTTGTTGGTTACACCATGTAAACCGCAGAACTAGGGCTAGCTGAAAGCTGCATCGAGAATTTGTCATCGAGATAGAGTGGAGTAATACGTAGAGTGCTCCGTATTCCCGCTAATTGGGGGCTCATCGCATCTTCAGCTAGGGCAAGCGGATCGAGTCAGGTATGACCGACAAGGTTCATGCCGTCATCAATAGCTGCTGTTGTCGCTCCTCTCAAAGCTTTCAGCTTCCGTCGACTTCAGCTTGGGCACCAAAGCTTCGGCCCCTGAAACTCTCATTTACTACTGCTGCTGCTACCGCTGCTAGTAGAACTAGTTGGCTCTGGCAAGCCACCCAGTCAGCGAACAGGACTACAATGCAAGGGTGGTTCTCGAAAGCGGAACTGGCGCGGCAAGGATCTCTTACGGCGACAGCCAATCTAGATTCGACCAATACCTAGACGGACAATAGCATTACGGCGCCCCTAACTTTGGAGGCCGCAGCCTCTAGTTCCACCTGCATATTGCAGTGAACGCATATTAAGTTGCTAAGAACAGATACAGTATAATAAAGAGACCCTTTCTACTAGCAAAATATGACCATGATAGGCAAGCTGAACGCCCTGAGACCATGATGACACGGACATAGCGCTGGTGGAGCAGGATCCAGGCGACTTTGTTGGGTGTGACAGTCTGCTCCGTGCACCGGTGCGAATTTGCCCTCTTCTCGCGACTCGGTAGTACCCCATCGTTATGTTTTTCAGCTCCTGGTGATCGTCTCAACAGCCAAACGACACAGGCACTGTCCGACCTAGCGCAGCGGTACAACACAGCCAATCCATCCCATTGGGAGCAGCGCTGATGAGCTACGACCCAGTGCCACGGCAGGACAGCCGGCGCGCCGACAAGCTTGTTGATGAGACAAGTGAACGCTAGGGAAAGCGCGAGATCTGCGCACAGAGATGTGCCGTACGACTCTAGTGTGCATGATCTGTAGAAGTCAAAGAGCCTCATCCATGCAGATTTCCTCATCTGTGTTTTCGCCTCGAGGATTCCGGGTCGCCGCTGTGATATGAATAGTAACTGTTTCAGTGGCCATGTGTGAGACCCATTGAGAAGTGGTAATACAAAGATCTTGGGCCTTGTATCTTGTGCGCCACTGGGCGGCCAGAATATTCTACGAGACTTGTTTCTTTAGCTTTCCTCTATTCACTAATGGTTTATAAGAAGAAAAAGAGTTGGAGTGAGAAGCGGTGGGGGAAAAAAAAACAACGAGTAACAGGAGAGAAGAGGGGTGGTATACAAGTAATACACATTGCTACCTAGGTACTTATGAATGAGAAATAAAATCTTAGGCAAAGCCAAAGCCCAATAATGACACAGATTACTATGGATGAGTAGTCTACATTCACATTCACTCGGAAGCCTACGGAAAGCGGGAATGAAGTTTATGGTTGCCCCATCTATACTGGCTAAGGCAAGCGGCCACCTAGCTATACAATTAGCGTTAAACAAATTCTCATCTTTAAAAACGAGCTCACAGAGAGGCGTCTAGTTTTCTTTTCCTTAGACGGTCATTTACATAATGAAAGTACTGAGGACTTAGCTGTGGCAGGTCTATAAGTGGCGATTCTCAGAATCTCAAGCTCAATGCCAAGATGTCATTATCACAAGAGAACTGGTGTCTACTCACACAGCCTCGTGGAGGGTCAGACAAATGAATGTTGTGGAATGCTTGTTTTAGCAGCAGTTATACTATTGTTAGTGTTAGTAATGGGAATTCTTTACTTGCGGTGCGGGAGATATCTCGGGAGGGGTGGAGAAGCCGCGTGTGGATAGACTCGGGAGCATCCAGGTGCCACACGAGTGAGAGAGCAAGGCCACGTAGTCGGAGGATAGGATGGAGAGGGGTAGCCGCTACCGGGATACACAACGTCATGAAAAGGTGGCAGAGAGTGTCAGACGACGTCTCTTTTACCAGATTGAGGCATAGTTGAGAACCTGGCGATGAGGATTGGCGCCAGCGGCCGAGGCCTTACCCCCCCCTTTCGGGTATCTGCTTCATCGTTGCAGTCATAAGCCGTCCGCCAGGGAAGAGGGGTGTTGTACCGCCCTCGGAATGTAGTGCGTGTCCAGGATGATTGATGTGCGGATGCGAAGCCGCCACTTTGATGTCTCAGACAAGACAAGTTGAATGCCAGTTGGACGCTGCTACACCGGTGTACTTTGGCACGGGACAAGCTAAAGGATCCGTGTAAAGCTTGAAATAAACTAATAGCGCTAGTATATATACTACTCTCAAACTGTATATTTAGTCGTGCTCGTTGTATAGATATATGTACAGGACCGTGGGCGGTTGGGCGTGCTCTCAAGAGACTTGGTAAGGCATCTTTTATTGGCCTTATTGCCTTGTTGCTGACAACTTTAAAGCTAGCTGATACTATACTATTACCCTATACATTAGGACTAAATACCGGTAGATACTACTTACCTGCTGGTACCAATAGCAAGTCATTACGTCTTCTGTTAAATGAAGGCATGGCCAACACCAGAAAGAGAGATACAGGCCCTGTAGACCAAGAGGCCTGTAAGAGTGATGAACTGGGCATCGTACAGGCGGTGGCTGAGCTACCAATGGCATCCAATGCTTTTAGCTCACCAGAAATTGCAACTATCTTCCTTTGCTTTCCTAGTGTGAAATGCATGATTTCTCTTGCTTGGCATCAAGCTGAAGAGCGAGCAAGAAGCCGAACGTGGCACCGTAGGGGCTCGGCCCTGTACAGGTAGACGATACTAGGCGCGGTACCTCCCTGCTCGCTAGCTTGCCTGTTCCCAGCAGCACTAACCTTAAGTCCCTGCGTTCACGCGAGGTATCGGCTACCCTGAGATAGGCTGTTCGCTCGCCTATGATCTTCCGAAACGGAAAAACCCTGCGATGAATCTCGTGCTCTCATCAGCTACAGTCGCCGCCTCTTGTTTCCTAAGCTCGTACATGTCCTGCCCTCCTCAGAAGCGCGCTTGGGACGATACGGCGTCGCTTCAGGCGAGCAGGCTGCGTGCCGCCACGGGACTAGGCAGCACCCCTGCAATTTGAGGTGCCCGAGTCCCCGTATCCCCTGTGTCGATCTCATTTGATGCATTTACGCCCTCCTGAGGTGCCAGTTCTTCAGCATGTCCACGCCCTGAGCCCTGGCCGCTTGTATGGCTCCTAGGCGCCCTTTGACGTCTGAGAGAGAGCCGCTGGCTGTGATGGATGGATGCCAATTTCTCTGACGATGATGGTGGTATTCCGAAATGGAGGGGTGGTGGCTGGCCGTCTGTCTATTCGCACCTCCTATCATTGAGATCCGCAATCTCACTCCAGGGAGTGACAAATGGGCGGGCAGTTGAATGACTTGGATCTGCCTGCATATGCCACCTGCCAGCCCATTTTCAAGAGCCGAAGTGGCGCATCTGTACTCATTCGTCGTGCCTAGTCAACTCTCCTTCGCCTTTGCTATTCGATACAATGCGGCATGCGGCCTTCGTGAGACCCGCGATATGATGTTCATCAACCCTCCACAGGAAAGCGAAGCCTCGTTGTCGCGCAGGAGCGAACCTTATCTGACCCCTGCAAGATATTCACGTTCGGATGCGAACCGCTTGTCACACCTCCACCACGGTTGCAGCACCAGTAGTCAAATCTGACTAGGCTCAACACACCTCTCACAGCGTCAGATTAGAGTCCGCTAGCATTGCTTCGGCTGGGATAAGATCTCGAATCGCGACCTTCATGCTTTTATGCCCGAATTAGTCACCATCTGTGTACTTTGCGAGGACATGCTGAACTCAGCTGCCGCAGAACCGTACCCTTACCCTCCACTATGAAGTTGAGCGTTGTTCTCAGATTTGTATTCGATGTATATTTCGGGTATTGCTCCCACTGCCTCTACCAAATCTTCAGTTCGTCTTAGAGATATCTATGACTACCTATGCGCGGCAGAAGCGAATGGTCTCCATCACACATACCGTTTTGCTGTGTTCACGAGAAGATTGGTTTCTCAAAGTCGAGAGGGCTGCAGGTATAAGAAGTCCGTTACCAGGCAATCGCTCCAAAATGAAGGTGATGACTGTCATACGGACGGCTCCAACTTGAATCAAAGCCTGCAATTTGAATGTGTTTGAACCTCATCAGATAGTTGCAAGCAGCACCCCGAATAACTTCAGCTGGACAATAAACGAACATGAGCATAGAGACCTGACAACCTCATACAACAACAATAGTGAGTGAAAAGGTAAGACACAAATAACAGACCCCATCTGTTATGCTTTATATGGAGGTCATGAATGAGGATAAAATGAGTTGATAAGATCAGGGCGAAACCACCGATAAGAGCTGCGTACGTTAAACACTGAGTTATCACATCTTTGCTCAACGGTATGTAAGCTGCATTTTCTTTTTCTTCATGACTTCATCATTTACTACTAGTTGTGGCCTGCAATTTTCCCTATTTTCCCTCGAGCATTTTAGTCATTGCCCCTTGTCTGCTGGAAGGGCTAGTGTATGCACACAAGAATGGGTTCATGCCATGCCGAAGATAGAACTGCGAAGAGCAATGAAAGATGATGAACAATTACTGATCGTGGTGTCTGCTCGTTTGTTGATTTCAGAGTGGGTGCTATCCATTTCCTACTTGTCCTTGCTTTTAGCCTGAAATCTTTGGGGCAAGTCATTAACGGCAGTCAAAACGTGATATACGGGGGTGGTGGCCGTTTGTACAAGTCCCTCATTCTCTGCAGAGGCAAAGATGGATCCCGCCACAAGATCCTGGTGGCGCTCATAGAAAGGGCGATCTATCACTAACTCGATTGGATTGAGCAGGAAAAGAAGCAATAACTAGCTTGCGGGCCACGGCGATACCAGCGTGGTAAATACCATCACCGCAAAGACCGCCGATCTTGGCAAATCCGGGTTCCGATCGCCAGCATCACACGCCACGCCGAACTACTGTACTCCTTGCCTGTCACTGATGTTCAGGGCGAGCTCCTGAATACTCGTTCTAGCTTGGGCCAATTTTTATTTGAGAGGATCCAGGCCCTGCAACCCAAAATTTGCTATTAGCGCAGTCGACGAAGTTGCAAGGGAACTCAGAGCACAGGGCACAGGTAAGTGATGAAGCCGAGCGTCTGCTTGTCTCTCTTTCAATATGCCGGGGTCGAACTATACCAGGCTCTCCCTTTGATCAACCGGTGCCGTCAACACTCTTTGATAGAGGCGCATAAGCAAGAGACTTATGACGGGAAATCCCCACCCAAGCTGGCCTACTTGGCATGCCACAGGCAGCTGTCTACCGCAGTATGAGTAAGAAGAGCTCACCACGAGCAAGCAAGAGGCTTCGCATCTGAGCATGGCGCATCAGGGGCCTCCCCTGCTGGGCTGAGGCGCTTGAACTCATTCGGACCCTTGAGCTGGTCGCCCGCTGCGCCGGTCTTCAGGTGGCATTTGGGCGCTAAGCTTAGCCTAAGCCGGGGGGTCTCCCTCGACTCTGATCTCAGTGGATCTTTTGGCTGCTGATCCCTTTCTCAGAGCCTTGCTCTCCAAGCTCTGGTAGGGCGCCATTGCTGCTGAGCTGCTGAGCTGCCGCCAAGACCCACCACTGCCGGTGACCCGCCATCAAAGCCCGACTGAGTGGCTCTTGTTTCCCCAATGAAGTAGCACCAAGACACCAATCATTGGCTCTTGCTGACCAAGGACTAGGATAGACGGGATACGGCCACGCCTCGGACGACGACACCAGAGTGAGCCCGCAGTGTTTACCAGACTGGCCGTAGCTTAATCGCAATACGGAGTACGTACCAGGACTTATACGCGCGCTCAGTTCACTCCCACGGCCGCCGCCACAGGGTAACATATTGATCCGGAGAGCTCTTGGCATTCGTACACTTGAGGTGAGCTGGCGACTAAGTTTTCTAGTACAATCTACCTATCCTTTTTTTCGTTATTTTGTTATTACTCTTCAGCAAGGGATGGCTACGTTACAGCCTCACCGGGATTGCCCGAGTCTACTTCTCTTACCCCTGGCCACTTATACCATCTTGACCTTGACATACGAGCGAATATTGCAGGCCCTGTCACACACGCTCGCATAGAGAGAGAAAGAAAGAAAGGAATGAAGAAAGGAAAAAAAAGAAGGAAGAATAAATGTCCACAAGATTGATCTCGTCATCTAATTCATCATATTGCTACTTGTTGCCAATAATGCCCTATCAAAGTGGGGGGCGAGCTCGCACTTGGTATCTACCATTTTCATATGGAGTATCAAGTACAACTTGCCGTCTCTTCCCGTCTGACCCTTCTTGGCTTGGTTGTATGCCGGCATATGGTTACAACTGTATGAGCTCCTCCCTTCCAGATCATCGCCGAGCTCCGCTTTGCGCAATTGGCATCTGGCACTACACCCCCTCTCCTTAGTCGTTTTGACCTTCTGTACTCTTCCATCCTTGTAGAGTCCACCCTTCACGAGTATACGTGCAAATCTGGCATACCAGAGACTCAGGGCTGAGGGACCCGGTCACTGTCTTCTTTCGGCCATGGCCCTGCTTCGACCCTGCTATCCCCAGATGCGCGTGCTACTTTTTTTTTTTCAATGACCCACAGCCGACCATGGTCGGCCGCCGTTCATAGTGCCCTGCCCAGATGCGATGATGTTAGATCCGATCCCAGCTGTCCCGTATATCTTCAGATAGGCATGATCTGTTGGCGTCAGACCTATCCCCGCTTTATATGACCATGCCCTGTCTGTCCCTTGTTGCCGCTACCTGCAGGCCGTTTGAAGCTTGGACTTGAGGATAATGAGAGCTCAAAGGGAAAAGGGAAAGGGAAGAGAGAAAGAGAGAAAAGAGAGCTCCCCTCTCCTTAGTATGGTACGTCTCATCTGGTACCAGTTCAGGGAGGTTGCCATTAGTGGTGGTAACAATTGGACCCTCCTATAAGTCCTCTCCAACTTGGATTGATTGGTTGATCTGTCCCGCGCAATTACCATCTCCGCTTCCTCTCTTCCCCATTCTTACTCCTACTGTCCTGTTATAATGCTGGGACCCGGCTCGGCCTGGCGCCGATCGACCGCTATCTACACTCGCATACACCATCAAGTCTTCAAAAAGAAACACCTCTTATGTCTTGTATCTCTCTCTCTCTTTCCCATTTCACAGGATCATCTATTTGGAAGCCTGAGACTTTGACTCTCCCGAATCTTATTTGCATATGCCGCTCGCCCTTTTTTACGCATCTGCCTTCGTTTACTGGCTTCGCGTCTTTTATTCACACACCTCTCTCCTCCCTTTGAAACAAATACTACTATCGCCTGCGACCGTCGGCTCACAAGGGATCTGGGATCTGGCTTGTGATTGACTATTACTGACATTCGTCTTCCTCACGGCAAACAGTCCAGCGGTCCAGCAGGATCTAGCCATAGCGGTCCCACTGTTGTTAAGACATCCGCGTAGTAATACTGCGCTATCTTTGAGCTTCTCATCACTTCAGGAGCTATCGCCTGTATGTTTAATCGTTCCGATGGCCAATTTCGGCGTCATTCTCCCTTGCGTTGGCGCATCGCTATGCATGTTCCAGCCTGTATTGATCTCCTAGGCCGGAAACCGACTTGCAGTTTGATGTGAAGAAATGCTAACTTGCCTAATTAGACCGCAGTGGAACCTCGTGACGAGAGTACTCTTTGTCATATCATTCAATCTCGACTTCTCCTCGGAAGACTAGAGGACTAAGACCTACGCTTCTTTCTCAGCGGCGTGCTACCCCTACCGCCACTCGAGTGCTCGTTCTGTTTTCTCACGTTAAATCACAACCGCACACCCTCGAGGAGTTGGCTATTTGTTTTGACAAGCATCCGGCGGAAAGGGGGAAAGCAGCTTCTCCCTCGCAGCATACTTGATTGCTCTTTTTGGAATGCAACTGTGTCTGTGCAGGATTGGATCACTTCTCCGCCTCTTGGCTCTCCAGTCAGATTCCTTCGGACCTGGTGAGTGTCTCACCTACACCCCACCCCTTAATGGAAAAGACAAGTCACTAACAAGGCGACATCAGTCTACAAGGCCCGACAAGTCCAAAGAGTATTGGCCTGGGCTTTAACCTCTTGGGAATTGCCGTGTATCAAATCTCCGAGCCAAGGTAGGCGAAAGAAGGGAGCACCGTCCTAGTACCGTGATCTTCGCAGGATAAGACCTCGTCGAGACCCAGTCTAAAACATTACTATACATCTACGACCTCTTAGCTAAGACAGAGAGGGCCTGAATACTTAATCTTTTCTTTGATCAATCCCCCCTCTACCATCTCTGCTCCCCTCTTTCAACATCTTCATGTCTGCTGCCAAGTTCCAGTCTCCATCCTACAGACTCTTTGAGGTGAGTCGAATTTCAGACTTTGTTCCAACATCACTTCTCTTGCAACAGCACTACGGAGAAAAAGAAGATCGATTGTCTTTTGATCTAATTTCTTTACCCTGTTCCTGCCTGTGTTCCAAGTCGAAGCTTTGCTCCTCGAGACAAAAGAATCATTGAGCACTAATACTACGGGATTCAAAGCCGGGCTTTCTTCCGATTCCAATTAAACCCATAATCGTCGACGTCGACGACGAGTTTGGGTCTCCAGAAACCCTAACTCTTAGATTCGAGGAAGCTGTTCAAGCAGCACAAAGGGGGGATCCAACTCGGGACTCCCCGCCGAGCGATTTCGACATGGCTACCTACAGCAAGGCTCAATTACCTCCAGTTAATGGTGAGTTTGCAATCGTTTGAGAGTGCAAAAGATAAGAACTTGGAAAATGGAGAACAGAGCTAATAGGATTACTATTATGGCATCACAACAGGCTACGATACGACGTCATTTGCAGACACGGCGTATGAACCATATTCTGCTACGGGATTTTCAGCTCAGCAAGCTGAAAAATATGCTCAATATAACTCGTCGTCATTCGCGAGCAACAGCAATGCAGTAGCTCAATACATGCCAGCGAGACCTACCGTGGTTACTTTTCATCCCTCTTCTGGAATCTTTGGCACCAAGGTTCTTTTCAAGATACATTCGCAGGATGATCTCTTCTCTCCTCAAGCATTTGTGCTATTTGGAAACGCAAAGTGCCCTGCAGATCTTATCCGAGACCCTCAGGATAGCAGTGGCTTTACATTCTCGTGCAGTATAGACGCGCCGCAGCCTCTGGTCACAGGAAGCAATACCAGCGTGCCGGTGTCATTTGTTATAGAGGCTCCAGCAGGAGGAGAGATCTCGCGGACAGCCGCAGGGACTTTCCACTACCTGGAAGGGTCCGAGGATGACATCACGCGGGCAGACAAAATGGCCAAAGATGGCAGCACAGCACCTGCTCCCGAGATCGATCAGACGAGTCCTTCACCGAAAGCTGAAGCGCCTCCTTCAGCCGCTACAAATACTTTTGAATATCCGCAACAACAAGGCCAATATGCCAATACATTTCCACAGGGCAATACCGAGATGATATCCGCCTATCGAACTGCTAGCTTTTCCGACCCGCACTACAACCACCATCAGCGACGCGCCCATTCGGCATGGAGCGGTTATGGCAACCATTTGGCTAGTGCGGGCAGAAGTTCTTCAACGTATGATCATCCTACAATACCCAGTCGATCCAGCTTAACGCAGCATCTCTCCATTCCTTCATCAGGGAACAATGGAGCCCCCCAGTTGGTTCGCACCAGCACCATTACAGCTGGCGGAGGCGGCGCTTTCCATCCCATGTATACAAGCAAGGCGGTTTTGAAGATTAATGGTAATCTCAACGACATGGCTTCCAACTGGACGGAAGAAGAATGGACCAATCGCCGTAGAATTGTCCAGTTCAAAAAAAGCCAGCACCAGGCGAATTTGCATGTCAGTTTCAAGCCCGTTCCAGTGAACGAGAGGCCCCCAAACAGCATTTGCATTTCATGCATCTGGTGGCGGGAGAAATCTGACTGCTATGTCACCTCTGTTGACACTATTCATCTACTTGAGCAGCTCGTGGCTGCTCCTAATCGATTTAGTGTTGAAGAGAAGAATCGCATTCGCCGCAACCTCGAGGGATTTCATCCCGTCACCGTTTCAAAGGCCAAAACGGATAGCGAAGACTTCTTCAAGATCATCATGGCGTTTCCTCACCCCAAGCCTCGAAATATTGAGAAAGACGTCAAAGTATTCCCATGGTCGACTCTTGAGCCAGCACTCAAAAAAATCATTGGTAAATATAGTGCCAGCCCCAGCAGCATGATGAACCCCGTGAGCACGCCGTCGTCATATGGCGCCCCGCCGCCTGGTCACCATGGCATCGGGTCACAACACGGCATCTCTTCACAACATGCAGAATCTCATGGCCAGTATCCCATGCATTCGAGCTACAGTTCGGGGCATCATGAAGCGATTCCATCGCCTCGACAAGCGTCATGGGCATCTGCTGGGACATATTCTACGGGTGCAAGCCGAGGACTTAGTCCTAGCCTTCGCAACCATCATAGCCCTCCACAGTCATTACGTCTCAATACCAGCACAGCACAGCTTCCAGCTGTGTCTGCATATGAAAGAGCGGTCGCCAGTCCATATGCCAGCGCTGGCCTGCACACACCACTCAACCACCATCCTGCGGCCGCAACGCCTCCTCGATGGGATGCTGCTCCCTCAACCTACGCCGACAGCGGCTACCCAGCCCTCACCTCGCACCAAGCGTCAGGTGCTCAGTCGGTATATGCCGCTGCCGCATATAACGATGGCCCATCGCGAGCGTAAAGCTTTCCTGCCCTCTTATACATTCTACACGCAGCGGCTTTCTTCAATACTAATTATTTGCTATTGTCTATTCTTCAGACATCGACGTCTCTGGGATCGTGCGAAATCTTCTGCGAAGATTATTTTACCACAGATCCGTCTTAGCAGTGGGCGTCATTGAATCCCATGAACAGGTCTCGAGGTCGCGGGTGTAAGTCATGTGGCTTACACCCAATGAGCACCGTGACCCGCTACACAACAGTCTCTCCACCCAATTAGGGAAACCGGCCGTCTGAAGGCGCCAATACGAGATCCCGATAATTCTAATATTATGCTGTTTGCAAATATTCAAATCGAAGCATTTTTTTTAAATGCCGCTTTATTTCCTTGGCAGCGCCATTTGTGTCGGCAGACTGCAGGTCTGAGATGCGCCGATGTGGCAAGCGACGATAAATGCCTTTGCATAGCCACTTTATTCCTTGTGCTAATTTTCTTTATAATTAGCCTCTGTCTTTATCGAGCATTCTAGCAATCTGAATAGCTTCTTGAGCGCTGAAAGAGCATATATGTGAGAGGGCCGTAAGTCATGATGTTATGGCCCTCACAGTACTATATTCAACGCCGAGCTATATATTCGGGAGGATGGCTTGAATGTTTGTCGCGCTTGACGCCTCGTTTCATTTCTTTTGTATTTTTTTTTCTGAATAGGCATATTATACCCTTTTATGAGAGAGAAGGAAGATAGCATCTCTTTCAAATGCGTTAGCGAATGTAACTTGGTTGTTACTATGAGCGGGAACGGTCTGTTGGGAAGGGAAAGGCCAAGGTAATGGATAAGGTGGAAATTTTTGGGTCTGGGCTGAGGACGGATGTTCACGGCTGAATGGGGAGGATCAAGGGTATGAGAAGGAACCGGACTCTGCAACACCTATTTTACTTTGTCTTATTTTCTTTGTTTTTTATTTGTATGGATCATTTACTATGTTATGTCAAAATTTGCGTGGGATCACAGCCAAGTAAATAGAATAATTATGCAAGGTCGATATTAAAGTCAGGCTGCATCGCATCTACATGTGCACTTCTTACATTAGACATATCGCAACTTATATAGAAGGCTCACTTGTGATGATAAACGGTCACGTTAAAATGAATTACTTACTTCAGTCTGTATTTAAGCTACATATACTCGAAAAGTTTTTACTTTTATCTAGAGGCTTTGCCGATCTAGACAGCCTTTTAACATTGGTGAAATTGTCATTTTGCATTGTAACAGAATTGTATTCGCTATAGATGCATTCATAACGCTCTCGCTACCAAAGAATAGAGAGGAAAAAAATAGAATTGTTATACAACCCAAAACCCGCTGTATGTCCTAACCCCAAGGTCCTCTGAATCGCTTAGACGTGTCCATTCTAAAATGCCCAGTCAACGTGGTATTCCCCGCCTGCCCAAGTCCGAGCTGCGAATGCTGCTCTTCCCGTCTCGATTGATCAATGGCCCTCGCACTAGTTGCGAGAAGTGATCGCACTTCGTGATCAGGTAGATGTGCAAGACTTTGCTGGTCGCCTCGGCTGAGCTGTGATAGCTGCGCGGACGGTGCTGCTGGAGGAGGATTCTCGTCATTGTTCTGCGTCGGCACAAGCCTTGATTCACTTGATCGCGTTGCCAATTCCGAGCTTGCACTACCTTCCAAGTATCGCTCTGCTGATTGGCGGGCTATTCTCGCAAGAGCTGATCTAGTTGGTCCTGTACGGTGGTTGAGAAGTCTCCCCGACGGTAGCCGCAAGGATTCCTCGCCAGCTTGGTATTCTGGCGAAGGAACATCGTAGAATTCCGCAAGATCTGATGCGACGTTGAAGCGGCAGTGTCCTTTGGCGATCATGTGGTGCTGAATTCCTTCTACAGTGTTGCGACGAGCGGCGCAAAGAATGCACTCGCCGTAGCCGTGTATGACAAGGTGCAAGTATCCGACGAGTGTCTCGGGCTCGACGATGAGATAGGCTGGTTGGGGGATGGTGAAGCTGTGTGATTTGGACATGTGCTCGAGATTGTCGCCAAAGTTCTCATTCTTCTTGCCGCAAAAGAGGCATTGTCCGGGATTGAACTCTGGTTGTGCAGAAAGCTCTGTGCCGCCATCGACATCGACATCGCTGTCGACATCGCCGTCACCGTTACTATCAACACTGGATTCATCGTTTGCTTCTGAATCATCTTTTACATCCACGGCTTTCTTTGCTTTCGGTGATGAAGTTCTCTTTGTGCTTTGTGACGCTGATGGTGGTGTTATGATAGCCCCAGGCTCCGCTACTTTCAATCGGAGATTGTAGACACTGCAAAGAGACTTAGTATATAACATCGGATTCCTCTTTTTGACTGAATTGTGAGGTATACTGCCAGTCGCTCTTTGCGTGCTGTCGCCATTCACTTGGGCTGTCGAATTTTATATCGCACAGCCTACAAAGAGAAGGGGATTTATCCTCCATTGTTGTTAGGAGTTGATCGCAGGTGGCTCCTATGTCTAGAATTTTGGCGGTTTCGGTTTTCTTGTCGAAGGTGTAAGTGAGAGAGCGAGCGGTATTCGCCTACACCGGTGAGTTGTTGCTTGGAATTGACTTTGTTGATCGATCTAGTAGATTCAAAGATAGATCTTTTATATAGGTATAGATTTATTTCCATTTCTGTTCCCGCAGCTAGAGCAGACGGAAGCAGCCGATGGCTTGTGGATAGTGCTGTCGGATGGTGGGGCCAGCCCAAACTGATGGCGTTGTCTGCTTGACTCACACATTGCCTCTTTGGGACCTCCTCATCTCCGCCACCCTGAATTGTCATTGGACCCTGAAATTGCTGCTCCTGCTCTCTGCCACCAGAAAACTTAGAATTGTGTTTAGCACGACACGTGAGTCACAGTCAGTGAATCATAGCATGATTCATCAGCCTTGGTCAAACATCTTTCCAAGCTCTTAGCACCATATTGTAACATTTTTTGCGTTAGACAGAGGCTTTACATCTTGGCAGCGAACGATTGTAAGGATTGGTAACGGAGATGGTGTCCAAGAGACCCCTGTTGGGAAATTTCCTTTGTATAGCAGTAGACACATATGAATGTGAATTATTTGTGTTCAAACACGAAAAAAATGAATTGAACTTCGCGAAATTAGATGAAATGAGATGTAATTGCAAAAATCGTCGAAACCGTTTAGCCAGCAGAGCATGATGCCAGGGGCTTTGTGGTAGGTCACTCAGAATGGTCGACATTCAGCCTCTCTTGCCTTTAGAAAAAATTAGAACAGCGTTAAAAAATCTCGGAGAGATTTTGGCACACGTCGTACAACAGATAATCGCAAACGAATGCTCATAGATGGTGGCGGGGAGGGACACCAAGCAAAGGAGCCGCTCTTTTAATAGTCGCTATAATCTTCAAGCGCACAAAGCCTCACAGTAATTTGATTCTATTCTATTGCAGTTCGATAAAAGTATCATTCTTTTTAGTTTATATATACTCCTAGTTGCTCCTTTACCCTTGCTCTCTAGCATCTCTCTTTTTTAAACAGCAGCTTAAAAGCAGCCTCACTCCGCCACGTTTTCGAGTTCCAGCCCACCATAGCGGTGTTTAGCCATAGTTATCCTTCGCCTCGATTTGAGCTCCCTCTTCAAGCAGCAGATCAATAATATTCTCATAACCATTCTCAGCAGCCCATGCTAATGGCGTCCGGCCATTGTTATCTTGTGCCTCTGTACTAGAGTCTAGCCCCCTTGTTAAGCAGCAGCTTAACGACAGCCTCACTGTGCCACCTACTTTGGGCACTAGCCCATAACAGCGGTGTCCGACCATAAATATCCTTTGCCTCAATTCTAGCTCCTTTGTCAAGCAGTAGCTGAACAGTATCCTGATTCTGCTGACCAGTAGCGGCCCACGATAATGGAGTCCGGCCGTTATCATCTTCCGCCTCAATTTCAGCTCCTAGTTCAAGTAGAAGCTCAACAATATCCTGATCCTGGTGATCGGTAGCAGCCCATGATAACAGTGTCCGACCATCACCAACTTCTGCCTCAATATCGGCTCCCTTTTCGAGCAATAGCTTAACATTATCCAGACAACCATATAGAGTAGCATATGACAAAGGCGTCAGGCCGTCATCATCTTTTGCGTCAATACTGGCTCCGTTTTCGACAAGTAGCTTGACAGTGTTAATATGCCCATGTGCAGCAGCAATTGATAGTGGCGTCCGGCCCCCATGATCTCTGGCGTCAATATCAGCTCCTTTTCCAATAAGTAGCTCGATAGTATCAGGATGCCCAAACTCAGCAGCAAACGATAATGTCGTCCGGCCAATACAATCTTTTGCGTCAATACTGGCTCCATATTTCAGAAGCAGCATGATCCTGCTGATATCTTGCTTTTCCACAGCATCTGTTAGTGGCGCCCAGTCCTCATATCTTGCGTTAGGATTAGCGTTTTTTTCTAAAAGTAGCTTGAGAACATTATTATTTCCATGCTCAAAAGCGAAAGATAAGGGTGTTCGCCTAGAACCATCCCTTACGTTAGTATCAGCCCCCTTCTGAAGCAGCAGCTCAATGATATCAATATGCTTATGCCTAATAGCAAGTAATAAAGGCGTCTGGACATTTTCATCTCCAAAAACAACAATGCTTTTGGAATCTACGTCGACATCTTTATCAATCAGCCACTCAGCAACAGCTTTATGTCCACCTCTAGCGGCCCATCTGAGAAGTATCGGGCCGTATTTTTTCTTCAAGTCGACTTCTGTGCCCTCGTCCAGCAGAAGCTTAATGACAGCCTCTTGATGATGTTTAGCGGCCCACACAAATACCGGCAAGTCAATCTGATCGTAGCTCTCGCTACAGGCCTTTTGTATCTCCTTGATGAGACGATGCGTGTTTCCTTCTTTGTCTCGTAGAATCTCATTGAGTTCTCTCCAGATTTGGTTGCTCTCTCGAAACATCATCATCATACCTGCTCCCCTTTCTAGAAGTAACTTAACGATCTTTTCATGGCCTTTCTCCGTGGCTAATAACAGTGGAGTATAACCATATTTATCCTCTAGGCTGATATCAGCATCTTGAGCAAGTAACATCTTCACAACTGCCTCATGACCATTCTTTACTGCATGAAATAACGCTGATCTTCCATCCCACCCCTTCGAATTGATATCAATGTCTCTACGGGTTAACATCAACCACACATCGTCCTGAAGACCTTCTTGTGCCGCGTGCAATAATGCTTCTGGTTGCGCGAGATTAAAGAAATATTCCAACTTATCATGATCAAAGGATTCGTATAGCTTGAAGACATTGGTTTCCTTTTTTTGCCTTCGTGTGGGTACTATCCGACCCGTTTGGATACATGCCTTTCTCATCAAATAAAGCGAAGATCTCATCTTATCTAGATCAATTCGTTCAAGCTCTTGACTTCGAACTCTTTGAAATATTTCCATTGTCCCGTTGAGATCTGTGAGGTATATGGCGATTTGGTTGTTAGGCCTACGCCCTTCTTTACAACGAAGCAGCGCAAGGCCTAATCTTTGAGCCCCTCTGCCGATAAGCTGGAAGTCTAGGTGTACTCCCCTGCTGCTTATGGTCAGAGTGTTGTGAAAGCCATCAGCATGGCTGAATTGAATAATATCTCCAGAGCCTTTAAATGCTGCTGGAGATGTAGCCAGTAATCCTCCGCGATTATCAGGAGATTCCCATGCAAAAAGGCTGTGGTCATCCGAAACTCGCATAATTTCTTCCTGGAGCCTAATAAAGGCTCGCTCTCCTTCTCCATATAATAACGGCATATTAATTGCAAATATGCCTAACAAGCAATAAGCAAGGTCTTCAATCCTTTTTGTGCTTCTTTTTGCCGCCCACGACATTCTCTGTGCAATGCTGCATGTTTCCAAGTCTTCGTCGCCAGAAAGAATACTAATTGGGATACCAGTGCAGCTGGATATTTCTTTTTGTAAACCTTCCTTGGTCCCAAGGAAATTCCAATTCGCATCAAGAAACACAAGATCTGCAGGCGCGAGAAGCTCTTGCAACGTCCATCCTCTAGTAAACCACTCGCTTTCCCCGAAAGCGTTTGATGGAACATCAGCAAGATAAGCATAGCATCTATAAGCCTTGAAGTACCAGAGATACATAGAATTAATTGCCTCGGAAAGCTCTGAGCTACTTCTTTTATCAATGCAGCAGGTGTCGATCCAAATGTAATCGATTCCATCGCGTTTAGCCATGTCGCAGGATTGTTGTACTTTCTTAAATCCCTCTTTTGCTGTTGTACCTCTCTCCACGTCTTGTAGAGTAGGCTCGTCGTTGCTCCATCTATGCGATAAGATGGCATATTTTGGAATGCTGATATCATCAAACTCTTTGATCTCGAGCGCGCCAGGCTCCGATATGAGCTTCGTCTTTAGCAAACGCATGATACTAGATTGGCGTCAGTGGATTGTTGATAAAAAGGCTTAATGTTTGTGGTAGACGCATTTACGATAAATTAAAGGCGGGGTCATTCTAGGCATCATACAAAGATATTTCACAGCAATAGTCCTACGCGAAGATCTTACGGAATTACTATCAGCCGAATAACTAATTTAGGTTGTATTTAAGACGATTCAAATATGTGCTTAAGCTACGTATACCCATCTCAGCTTTGCTGATACTGTAAGATTTCGTCCATTTTTAATCTATTATGGCTTGTAGCGTCTTGAGGTGATTTATATGTCAACTATATCCTCTTTAAAATGAGCCCTATCGGGCTCATCTTCTCACAAAAAGAGAATATTTGAAGGACTGTATCTGCCTTACGAGCTCACCGCTGCTTTATGCTTTACACGAGCGTGAGCGCACTCAAATATGAAAAACTAGGTACAGATAACCTAAAACTGCAATGGATAAATGATCGCGGGGTCATTATTCGCCTTCCATTGGGAAAACAAATAACAAAATTTTTTCCTTCATATTTTATATTTTATTTTATAGTTTTTTGTAAGAAATCTTTTTTTCTTTTTCTTTCTGGGAAATATTACCTTTTTACGAAACAATTCAAATATTGGATGGGATATAGCAAAAATAGATGAATCAAGAGTTTGTGCCAGCCGTCCTATTGCCGGTGACTGGCAGTTGTGAAGAAGTGATGCGCATGTAGGATTGATGACTAGAATCATGGTACTTCGTAATATACCAACTTATGTAAGATACTGGCCAAGCATTCGGCATCTAGAATCACGTAGCGGAGATAGTGTTACGTCGGACAACATTACTCAAATGCTTTAAAGTAATTGACGTGTGTCATGAGCCAGATGAGAATCCCCATAGGGACATATAAAATGTTGCATTCTCAGCATCCTGGTTAGTCACGTCGTTAGAGACTTTAAACCCAAAGGTTGACTTGGAGGTATTAGCATCTGGCACGATATATAGCATTCGATAGCTTTGTTAGCTAGCAAGGAAACCTAGGTGGCGCGATTTGCAGAGCCAGCATAAGATGCGGCAAGACCTTAGAGTTTTGAGCTCAATATCATTCTTCGAAGGACTCTTACCTTGGACTGGAATAGACGACATATAACGTAGGCGGCAAGATGCTTACTCGTCGGGTAGCATTTAGGTATGGCTCTCCCATTTGTGAGTCGAGCTCTTTGTTTTAAATGATACCTATAGGTAGATCAAAGAATCTCAAACATTGACGTAATGTTCATGTCACTGCTTATCTACCATCCGCTTTCACATTGATCCTTCTCCAGTTAGTGACGGGAGATACTTCTACTGTGATACATGCATATTACGTAGGGGGTTTACAGTTTCAATTCCTACGTACGAGAGATATAATTTTGTGTATTGTTAATACTATTGGCTACAATGATGGATCAAATGGTAAAAGCAGGCCATCGAGTAAAATATTCCAGACTAGCGAATTATTCATCGAGTGCTGGCTTCTATCATGCCCAATTTCGAAATCGAATAACTGTCGGCTCTTCCTTCGGCAGTTCCTTCGGTGGGCAGGTATAAAATTGGTTCAGAAACAGTCCGATATTCCTTCGGTGGTTCCTTCGGTCTGCTGTGTAGCCTACATGCATTTGATCAAGATTGTTAGTCTCAATACAGCGTTTTGCTAGGAATCTGAAAGGGCTTTTGGAGGTGCTAAGTTCGCGACCACTCATACCTATAGGTTTTTTAAGAGGAAACTCGTTTGTAAAGGGAACAAGTTGAGATGACTAAATGGCAGAAAGTAAAATAGTGCTCATGAAATTCGCATAGTTTTGATCTGTTAATGCTATGTCGTCGCTGTGACGCAGGATTGCTGACATCCAAGACAGGTTTCAGTGAGAAGGTAGATCTCTTCCTCACCTGCGTTATTCGTACTACTGTTCCACCAGATAATTACTTCTTGTGACACAAATGTAATATAATTTTCGGACTGCTGTATGCACAGTCTCGGAGCTATGATATACGACTTGTCATCTTATATGGTAATGAAATATTTCTGTATTTGGATTCTCTTGATAATAGTAGTTTGGGAGTGAATTTAGGAGAGAGGGCAAACATGTATAAAGAGAGATGCTCCCCCCGCATCTAGCAGCACAACTTATCAGCTTCTCATCTACAACTTTAAATCACTGCTTTATTCTAAGAAAGTTCATTTTTGCTCTTAACTCATCATGAAGTTCCTACCTGTTATTTGCTTCGTCTCTCTTGTTGCGCCTTCAACTGCGACCTGGTGCTTTTCAAACGCCAATACTTGCCCAAAAGAATCATACAAGGGCCAGGCGACCTCGAAGTGCTGTGACAAGATTGGAGTCCATAACCATGACCGTGGCTGCTGGGTTGAAGGCAACCTTTGGGAGCAGTTCCGAGATTGCTGCACTCACGACTGGGGCTGCAGTGGTGTCTCCGATTAAACACTGAAGATTCTTGATCGCTAAATCCAGGTCAATCCTTTGCAAATGTTACTCATAGTCGCCTTCACTGATGCTAATTATTGCATAGAGAGTCATTATCCTTGAGGTCATCCGGTTTACGGCTTCTTGGCTCCAGAGAAGAAGCAGAGTAGCTCGGAGGTAGCCCAATTTCTAGTATCTCGTTGCATGGATGGATTGAGGTGGCTATCATGGATGTTTAGCCCCCTTTAGTCATTGCATGCGCTTTCTTACAAGATTCTGTCCTTACTGATATCATTCTGGCCACTGAGGAGGAATGTCGGAATATTTGACATTTTCAATAAATGGAACTCGTTGCCACATTTATTTCTCAACACTCTCGCTAGTGACTGCTATAATGCTAGTAGTACAACCAATCTGCTTGATTACCTCCTTAACCACTTAATGGGATGATCTTCGGATCTAGTTAAGCACAGCATATTTGGGTGATAGCTTTTATATGAAGACAAGCGTGCTGTACTTCCAGCTTCTAGCGTATATTGGCATATTAGACGCTGAAACTGACCTCGGTGCAACAATTCATCTATGGAGTCGTGGAGAAAGTGGCAAATCTATATACTATCTCCGCAGCTTGGTTCGGCAACATTGTTGCAGGACACACGGCTGATCCTCCTCTTTTCTTGTGCTGTCGAAGGATCAAGGAGTGAAATGATGTTGTTCATCAATACTATCTGGTCTCGCCATAGATATGGATGATGCCTCTGTGTGACGGATATTCATCTGCTCTCACCTAGCTCGTTAAACAATTCATCCAGCATGTGTAATGATCATCTCCTATTTGGCACAATCACTAATATTTCCAACGGTGTCTGTTTGTACAAGAGTTATACATGAATGCCATCTGCGCTGGCATTGGCTCCTCTTACTAAATTGCGCGCGTTTACTCATTGAGGTTACGGCGAGATCTACCCAAGTTTAAAGGCGGTAGATCGGCAATGGGCTACCGCGCCACCTATTGCAGTCATCTACTTTGATGTAATGTAGATGAGACGGAGCTATATTTACTGGATCGCTCGGGTTTAATGCCGCCAAAACATTAGTTTGCCGCGTAAGATCATGGGCTTGATTGTGGGGTTTTGAGTATGGCGTATAGGGACGATGCCGCTAATTCCAAGCTTAATTGCTACATCGTGGCTTGGAGAGCTACTAGAGTGGAGGAGACATTGCCGTGACACATAACGGACTAAATCCGAGCGAGTTGCTAACAAATCATGCTGCATTCTTTTGTCGCAGCTGTGTCACTTGCCGATGGCAGTGCAAAATGAGTCAATCTATTTTCTAGTCGCCCCATTTTTAGGATTCGCATGTAAATGACGGAGCGAATCGGCGAGTAACCTTATCGTTCCTCAGAGAAAAACCCCGACTTTTCGCAGCGTAAAGATGGGGCGATACCAGGCAAATGAGCGGGTTGTGACAATGCGGGAGCATCACCGTTAAACTTTCATGTGGCTCCAAGCTCGAAACTTCAAGTATACCTATATATCTGATAGTTCACTCTTCTCAGCAATAATTGTAATCCGTTGATTCTGTGTTGCCTCAATACGATACGCTTGTGTTGTCTCCGTACTACACTTTCAAATAAAGCCGACGAGCCGACGAGCCGATCTCAACTATCATGGATCTTTTCAACTCTCCCGCCTTCTCGTCCCACGTAGAGGAGCTCATCAAGAAGTATCATGTCCCTGGTCTCGCCATAGCTGTTGTACACAAAGATGTGACGGCTTCCAAGGCTTTTGGCGTGGCGTCCTTTGACCCGCCAAGGCCAATGACTACAGATACTCTCTTGGACATTGCTTCTGCTTCCAAGTCTCTCACGGCGGCTTCCGTTGCCTTGTTGGTTGCCGATGATAAGTATCCCGAGGTCAGTTACGAGGCTGAGATGGCCAAATTGCTGCCCGGTGAATTTGTCATGCCGGGCCAGGGCTACGAGGGCGTAACTGTCGAGGACATTCTTAGTCACAGAAGCGGAATGGCACCGTCAGTAGAATCCAAGTCTTGTGTAACTTGTCCGATGTGATACTAAAATAAACAATTGCAGTAACGACAATTGTTATCTGGGTCCCCGGGCCAAGAACACAGATGACGCGCGATCCATCACACGAAATCTGCGAAACCTATCGACTGCTGCCCCAATTCGGACAAAGTATATGTACTGCAACATGATGTTCTCTGCTGCATCGTATCTAGTGGAGAAGAAATCCGGAGCCAGCTTTGCCGATTTCCTCGAGGATCGTTTCTTCAAGCCGCTAAACATGACCTCGACCAACCTCCAACCCGAGCTCGCGCGATCTAAGGGCCTCGGAGATCGCATCAGTGCCGGCCACTGGTGGGATAAAAAGGCCAAGAAGTACAACGAGTTCGTGATTCCGGACGCTCCCGAAGGCCAAGGCGCCGGCTCAATTATCACAAGCGTCAACGACTATGTCAAGTATGTCAAGGCTCTGATGAACCACGAGGCGCCATTTACAGAGGACATTTACAAGGGACTCATCAAGCCACGAACACTCGTAGACCTGGACTACGAAAAGCTAACCCCCTTTGCATCGCCGTTGCTGTATGCGGCTGGATGGGAGACGCACTATTATCGCGGACACTTGGTTGTTGCGCACAATGGATGTATAGCCGGCTCGTCCAGTAACCATTTCTTCTTACCTGATTTCAAGTTTGGAGGCGCCATCTTTGGAAACTCTGACGACGCGGGTTATCTCGGAGATGTCTTGATGCATGAGTTTTTAGATGAACTGATAGGCTTAGCCCAAGACCAAAGGCTCAACTGGGACAAGGTCTTGTACGAAAACTACACGGATAAAAGCTACGACGAATACGGCACGAATGACAATGAGGATGTAGATGATGAAGAAAAGGCAGCGGAAGAGGAGCGCCAAAAGCTCTGTCCCGGGATCAAGGAGCCGGAGCCGCAGAAGATGCCTCTGAGCGCTTACACAGGCGAATACTGGAACCCTGGCTGGCGCGGCCTGGTAGTAGAGATTAAGGACGGGCAGCTATTCATTGATTGTTCGGATCGGTCGTATGTGTTTACGCTGCAGCTGCGCCATGTCTGCGAGCAAACAAAGTACCTTGCTATAGAGAGGGAAGTGGTGGGGGGGCTTGCTATAGTGCTAAGAGCGGAATTCAGATTTGACAACGGCACTGCGGTCAGACTGGGAGTGTCGTTTGAGGAGAAGCTGGACGATTATATATGGTTTGATCGGGTACAGGAGAAGTGAGGCTTTTTGAGCGTGGTCAGCCCCTATACTTGCGCCTTTTTGTACACGGACCTGACGAATAGGTAGTCTTGGATAGAACAAGAGACAATTGTGACGAGCGATAGCCGCGGCAATAGTATTATTATGTACGGTTAAGGCTAGTATGAGAGAGGAGAGTTGAAATGGTTGAGGACTCGTTGAGAAACAAGGTGGCACATCTTAGCGTGATGGGCTCTACGTACAAGACATTGATATTGATATGGGTGACAAGGGCGGATTTGTACCAGGTATTGGCTTGAATCCTTTGTTCAAGGGAGTCGGCTCTGAGCGTCTGTTCCGGCAAATGCAATTGAAGATTTGTTGTTTTTCATTTCTGCAATCCGGCACTTGATTTCAACGTTCCTTTCAGTCTTCTCTTCTCTTCTACAGTATTCGCATCTCTCTGCATCTCTCCAATCAGCCTAAATGCCCAACTGCGAGCAGATCTGTGGATTGGCGCCGCTTATTCGCGGATCCGTGCTAGGCCCGAATCTGCACCACAGAGATTGCAAGCAGCGTCTCAGCCAGATAGCCGATTGCAGCAGTGGGGATGCCAGAAAGCTTGCCGGGCTCTGTCTTCCAGGGCATCGGGAGCGCTGTGGCCCCCAGGCTTGGCGGATCGGCTAGCAGATAAAGCACCGCGGCTGCGCGGGCATTCACAGCCCCTCACCTCCAACTTTTCCCATCTCCAGATACAGCGCCGTCATTTCTGACAGAATTGCGCCCTCAGGAGCAGGAGTGCGGCCTCAGTCAGTAATTTCCGCGGACGCAGCAGAAAACACCTCACCGCCAGGGCCAGCTAGCAGAATAGCGAGCGAGCCATTCCAGCTGCAGCAGCATCAGCAGCTTGCACCTCCGTACTAACTACTATCTATCTGGGCGTCACGCACAGTCGCTCAATCCGCGGCATAATCATCCGACCCCCTGCCCTCTGTCGTCTCTCGTCTCGCCACCTTTCCAGCAGACACTGACACGATGCTGCCGAGTCGAATTGGAGGCCAGCCCCTGCGTATGGCCGCGTCCCGACCCCGGGTTGGTCACCGGCCATCGTCGCTGACCTTCTCGCCGGCTCGCTCAAATACTGGAGGAAGCCGCTCGGTTTCGTCTTCTTCATCCGCCAATCCTTCTGGCACCGCAAAAGTCAAAGTTGCTCCTCCTCGTTTGCCCGGCATGGCTGAAGACGACCACGACGTCGAGAAATACCTGCGCGAGAACCACCAGCGCCTCTTTGAGAACAACAAGAAATGGGCTGCCGACCGTCTGCAGCAAGACCCGGAGTTCTTCACTCGCCTGGCTGCCGGCCAGTCGCCCGAGTATCTCTGGGTGGGATGCAGTGATTCTCGCATTCCTGCCGAGCAGATCACTGGCCTGGAGGCTGGCGAGGCCTTTGTCCACCGAAACATCGCCAACATGGTCATCAGCACTGACCTCAACGTCATGAGCGTCATCAACTATGCTGTCAACCACCTCAAGGTCAAGCACATTGTAGTCTGCGGCCACTACGGCTGCGGTGGTGTCAAGGCTGCCATGACACCCAAGGACATGGGCCTGCTCAACCCCTGGCTGCGAAACATTCGCGATGTCTACAGAATCTACGAGAAGGAGCTGGATGCCATCACCGATGATAACCAGCGGTACAACCGCCTGGTCGAGCTCAACGTCATCGAGCAGTGCCGTAACATTCTCAAGACTGCAGATGTGCAGCACTCGTTCGAGACGAACCGATTCCCCATCATTCACGGCTGGGTCTTCAACTTTGAGGATGGCTCTATTAAGGATTTGCAGGTCGACATGAAGCAGATGCTGGGTAACATCCAGAAGATTTACAACTTGACCGATTAATGCAATTTTCATCTTATTGTTACCTCGCTTTTGTATCCGTCTCTTTTCCTTGTTCCGTGTTCTTATATATTAACTCTGGATGGCTTGGACATCTCTGCAGATGTCAAGATGAAATGATTTTACTTTTTTAAAAACTGATTCCCTATACACTCGTGAATAATAATGACGCAACAGGAGCAATAGTGTCAGGGGCAGCTTTGTCTCGAGTATAGAGTCATTTGCCCTGTTCACCTGCGCATCCCTCCAGACAAGCTTCTGCTTTCCTGATGCGGCTAACAGCTTGATAATGCCCGCACTGTAATTGCTCGGCTGCCCCGCGCTCGCTTCCCACGTCGACAGGGGGTATCGTCCCCGTCGAAAAATACCTAGTCTAGGTATGTATCTATGACCTACCGCCTTTTTGCTGCTTCCATGGTTGCCGGGTCTAATCGACCATCACACGTGTCTCGCTGCTCATGTTGACTGGTAACAGGGGTGATGGGCTTGGTGACCTTCTGCCCCCCTTCCAGAAATAGGCGTATAAGTGATGCGCCAGTGCGCGATTGTGGTATCATTTGCTTGATTACTAGACTACAGCCTGGGATTTAATTAAATCTGGCGCTGAGCCGATGCTGTCATCAGGCTATAAGTCGTACATATGGAATGTTCGCCATCAACTTTCGTCTATTTTCAGGCTCAGCTCATCTCCGTAATAACGGTCACTAACGCAAAATAAATGCCTCTCTAACAATCCAGCGTATTGGTTCTAAAATATCTCATGCTCTGATAATATCTCCCCCTGAAATGACTCGATTTTTATGATAGTACTATATATGGAAAATGTTGACAGAAAAATCGGACCACAAACCTCCTTATACATCTGCTGAGCGACTTTGTGTATTCGTCCGCGTATTGCTCTCCCCTGTCTCCTTCTTCGAGAATGACACCCATGTCTTGAAACTCGAGAGCGAAAACGTTCTCTTGAATCTCGGCTCGCCATCTTCCGGACCCCCCTGCCCCCAGTGGCCCCTCTGCACGGCTCGATCTTCCAGAAGCCGGAACTTCCGCTTGGCCAGCTTCCACAGCTCGACGCCAGTAACAAAGATCAAGGTGAAGCCCACGGAGAGCGCCCACTCCCAGGAGATGCCAGTGTGCTTGAAAAACCGTGTGTTCAGGAATGGTATGTAGACTACGGGGAAGACGGACAGGCTGCCGATGATGACGGACCAGAAGAGAAACCTGTTGCTGTAGACGTCCTTGAAGAAGGGAAAGAAGCTGTCGTCGGTTGGGTTTAGGCGAAACATGGATCGGCGCAGGCTCTTGAACTCCCATGCTGCGATAAGGATGAGCCAGGTCAGCTCCGCAAAAGTCGCAGCTCGAGCTCGGAACACCGGAATGCAGGCATCAGAGAACTTGGTGTTGCAGTCCATGCCGAGGTTTCCGTCGTTGGCGCCGTAGATTATGATGCAGAAGGTGCAGAGCGTGCACGCACCCATAAGGACACCATACACCATCATGTCGACGATAATTTGGTTTGTAAAGACGCCGCGGCGTTTGTCCTGCGGCGGCTTGCGCATCACCTCCTGAGCGGCAGGTTCTCGACCGAGGCCGAATGCCGGGAAGGACGAGGTGACCATGTTGATCCAGATGATTTGTAAAGGAGAGACGGGGAAGACGGAGAAGCCCATGTCGTCGACAAAGGCGAGGCCTGCGACAAGGAGGAGGACTTCGCCGACGTTGGATACGAGAAGATGCAGAACGAACTTTTGGATATTGTCAAACATGCGGCGACCTTCGCGGATGGCGGCCACGATGGAGTTGAACTTGTCGTCGGTTAATACAATCTTAGCTGCCGATTTGGCAACATCAGAGCCGGAGCCCATGGCAATACCGACATCAGCGCGAGACAAGGACGGCGCATCGTTGACGCCATCACCGGTCATGGCCATGAAGGCACCACGACGGCGCAGCGCCTCGATCATGCGTGTCTTTGTATCTGGAGCGCAGCGGGCAATAACAAGCGGAAGTTCTTCCAGCGCATCAATCTCTTCGTCGGTCATCTTATCAAAGTCTGTCGCTTTGACCACAATGGATTGCGCGACACTCTCAGGCAAAATGCCAAGGTTTTTGGGAATGATTCCCGTCTCTCTAGCAATAGACTTTGCAGTTTCAGGATGGTCGCCAGTGAGCATGTGCACTTTGATGCCGGCGTTGGAGCACTCTGCAATAGAGGCTTTTGTCTCCCGGCGAGGAGGATCGTAGATGCCGGCCAGTCCGACAAGGACAAGGTTCTGCTCTACTGTTGAACGTAGCTTTTCGTCTTCTTCAGCAGAGCTTGAGCTTGACTGCTTAGATGTAAATCGGCCATCCCATGAACGATATGCGACGGCAAGAACTCGCTGGCCTTGCGAAGCAAGAGCGTTCATTTCTTGTAGAACAGATTCCTTTAACTCTTCGCTGATGGGCTGCTGGCCTTCGCCAACGCCAACAAAGGCACATAGATCAAGCACACGCTCCACTGCGCCCTTGGTAAAGACGTAGCTGTTTTTATAGTCGACGATTGAGTTTTGCTCGTCTTCGGGAGCGTTGTAAATGACAGACATACGCTTGATGGAGCTGTCAAATGGAAACTCGGCGACCTGCTTCCAACCCTGGCCTTCAAGACTCTTCTTGCCGTGGCTGAAGCGATGTGCAAAGACTTGTAGCGCAATCTCAGTTGGCTCCCCCGTAGTCTGCCACTTTTCTTCGTCTTTATCGTACCTAACAGTAGCGAGATTGCAAAGCGCAGAGGAAAGCAAAAATGCGCGCAATTGATCCGTCATCTTTGCCTCTGGCTCAGGGACCTGGGGCTGTCTAGTCGTTGACGACTGGTTGAGCTTCTCGTCTGGGACATCGAACTTGAGCACGGCGGCGCTTCGCTCATTGTCGTAGTCGCGCGGTTTCTCATTGATAGGCTCTAGAGGTGGTGTAACCTCGCCTTTGCTTTGAGAGTAGACCACGCGTCCCTTTGTAGGATCATTTGGATTCTGTGAGTCGTGGACGGTGTAGACATGTGAAGATGGGATCCATGCCTGACGGACAATCATGGCGCCTTCGGTCAAGGTTCCTGTTTTATCGGAGCAGATATTTGTGACGCCGCCGAGGGCCTCGAGGGCGGAGAGGTCTCTGACGAGAACATTGTTTTTGCTCATGACGCTTACGGCAACGACCATTGTTAATGTCAATACACTGAGAAAAGAGTTAGTATGAGTAAAAAGATTTGAGAATAATAGGGTAGATGGAACATACGCAACAAGTGATTCCGGAATAATTGCAATTCCCAACGAAGTCGCATAAATGATAACCTCATGTCGCATGTTGAAGCCGTTTACACCAAATACAATAATCGCGAGAATTATAGCACAGCCAAAAAGCACATATGCCAGAGCCGACAACTTCCTCTGCAAAGGCGTTCCCACCGTCAGGCCAAGAAACTTTCCCACAAAGTCGTAGATGCGCTTCGTGAGACCAACGACGGGCTGTTTCTTGCCATATTTCCGCCAGTTCATCGAGCGGCCAGCCTTGCGGCTCTTCTTTGCGGTCGAAGCGGCAATTTTACCCACCTCGGTGGACATGCCCGTGGCAACGACTATGCCGCGGCCACGGCCCTTTTGGACAATGGTTGTGGCGTATGCCATGTTAGTGCGGTCGCCGATGCCAACTTCGCCTTCGGATGTGGCTACTGCGTTGGATTCGTGAGCATATATGTTATTTTCGGTGGTTTTCTCAACGGGGATGGATTCGCCGGTGAGTTGGGCTTCTTCACAGGCCAGGTTCATAGCCTCAAAGAGACGGAGGTCTGCTGGGACGGTGTCACCCATTTTGAGCAGAACGATATCTCCAGGCACAACTTCAGAACTGTTCTTCCGGGTTAATATTTGAGTGTATGTAGTAAATACTCTGCTTTGGAAGACACTTACTTGGGAATGACTTGAGTATTTCCGTCACGGAGAACCATGGCACTGGGAGAGGATAGGGCCCGAAGAGCGTCCATGCGCTTCTCAGCGCGATACTCTTGCCAAAAGCCTATGGTAACATTGAGAAAGATAACAAAAGCGAGAACGCCTCCTTCAATGTAATCTTGGATGCCAAAGCTGAGAGCCATAGCAAAAACGAGAACCTAGTAAAATAGTTGATTAGGTTAGACAAATAGTTATTATAAAGGAAGAAAAGAGAAAGAAGGACATGTCTTACAATGATCATGGCATTGAATATCTGCTTAGTAAGGATACTATACCATGGTATAGTCTCGCCTACGTCGAGCTCATTTTTAGGATATCTCGACTGCAGGCCCGGGACCTGCTCCGAGGTAAGTCCTCTATCGACATTGGTTCCGAGAGCTTCTTCTGTCTCCTTGACGGTGAGTAAGAAAGGGTGCTTTGGGAACTCAGCCATCAGGGCTTTGAGATATTATATGTTAAGTGAAAGATGACAACGAGGTCGAACATAGATGGAAAGATTATAGGTAAAGACCGTTAGTGGGCACTGTCACCTATGTACTGTTGATATGATCAATGATTGTCAATAAAACTTCAACTGACGTTCCAATATGCGGGGTGCGGGGGTGATATAAGTACTTGACATGACAAGAAGATACCTTGGCTTGATTGGTGGTTTACCATGTGCTCAAAGTATTGGCATCTTGAGGCGAATGCATTCGCCTTCGTGGGATACATGTTATCGACGGCGGGTCTCTTCGGCAGCTAGTGTGCCTTGGCGCGGTCAATGAGAATAGAGGCTTGGGATGGAGATGCTTTGGCCGGCACAATGGTGGAGTGTGGCTTGTTATACAGTTGATTTCATCTCAGAACCTCCTCCATCTACAGCCATCGTGGTTCACGTTTTTTGCCATGCCGTATTAAGCTTTGAGGTCTCATTTAGTACCATTGTAGCACGCGGTGTCTTAGATGGTTGAGGCACAATCATCTCTGGAGATGTCGCATTATTCATGCTCACGATGATAAATCGCATTTCCCAAACCTCGTCCAAGAAACAGCCAAGAAGCTCCATTATCCACTCCTATCTTGGCAACACGCGTTCCCCAGAAATTGGTTGAGAATGTATGAGGACGGAAGTTCATAGGAAGAGAACAAGAGTAGCGGAAGTCACACCATTGATCTTGGCCATCATTCCGCCAAGATCTGGTTATCAAGCATAGGTGATGTATTAAGGTTATATCGCCTAAGCTTATTCCACGGCTAGCCAATAGTGATCCTCACCAGAAGTGGGGGAGGCTTGCCAAGCTATCTTTCTATGCCATACTCACATTGCTGCATCTTGGCAATGGGATTCATAGTGGCGAATATTCTTTTCGTTCTGGAAGAGATACGGAAACGAGAGCAGCCAAGATATCTTGATTCGCCAACCATCATTGAGCCAAGGCTCTAAAAGATATATGTGAGTGATGATGAAATAATAGCAATGACTAGTTCGCCAAGTGGTCACTGCTTTACGGATTGGTGGCTAGGTAAGTAACTATAAGTAGCTAGTAGTGCCGAGACTACGAGAGGATGGCGGCGACGAACGTTTGCCGGAGCGCTGGTGGCTTTAGGAGGTTATTCTACTTGGGGTCTTAATTACCCCGGCCGGAGGAGTGGCAAAAACCGGCTTGAGATTCTCGGCGTCACGTTGCTGCGCCACCCGGAAGTGTTTATGTCGGGGGAGGATGGGGCCGAGTTGATCGGAGATGTCTGTATGAATCATTGAAACTGATAACCAGAGCCTTGGATGATGAAGACTTATAGGATTGGAAGCTACCTAATCTTGTACTATGGACTACCAGTGATGCGAGTATGCACGAGTTATTAGCTCTACGCGGGTGTGGATGGGTTTTTAAGCTCTAAAAGGCGTAGAGAGCCGAACATTAGAAACAAAGCCCATTGTAGAGACATGATGAAATCGGAACATGTGCCAAATTTTGTAGTTTCTAAATGCAAATAAATACTAGTCTAAACCTATTTTACTAGTCTATACATGTGTGTACAGTAATGCCCTTTCATTTCCCCCAAATCCATTAATAAATCAGATGTCCAATCTCAATGCTTGCAAAATAGCAGACCGATTACGTTTATATATCGTCACACTCATTGCCCAATCGCTCAAATCGTATTCACATCAATCCGCTAATGCACACCGTAATTAAAGCCACTGCTCCCATCATCCAACTGGACATTACTCCAGCTGATAGGGATGCTGAGCTTGTGGGTTTGACATTCGTCTCCGAGAAACCAAGGTACCAGGCTCCAATGTCTGTCAGCTTGCCAGCATTGTTCAGGAATGGTACATTGGGCCCGACATTGGAGACTTTGGAGCGAAATGCGCCAAAATAGGTGTACCGGGCAATGTAATCCAGCTTATCAAAGTAATCGACCGTCTGGTTGAAATATTCCTGTGTCGTCTGCAGATCTTGGTTCGCATATGCGTACTCGGTCACCCAGATATCGGTATCGGGCCATCTATTAGCTATTTTATCAGTATCACTATATAATATCGGCTGTAACCGTTATACCCGTCTGGAAAGAATAAGGTTAAACAAAACTTACGTCGCTCTCCTCTCTCCAATAAGTGATGCCAAGCCCGCGAAATTATCGTACCAATGCACAGGCAAGAAATCGAAAGTACAGTTTTTCTTCTGGTTATCCGTACTGACAAGCGTAGAACAATTCGACAGGAACTGTTTCAGCCATGGCAAGCCATCAGGTCCTCCCGTACATGCAGGCAGGCCAAGCTTGATGCCCATCTTGCCCAGAGGCTCAAAATTGGCGACCCAGGCCTTTGCGGCGTCTGCAGGATTGATGCCGCTTCCACCAGTGCTGGTTGAGCCATCTGGCTCGTTGAAGCCCAGGACATGCGAGATGTTGGTACCCTGGCTGATAAGCGCCTTCACTTGGTCCAAGAAAGCTGTGTCGCTGAGATTGCTCGACACACCCCACATCATGGGCACAAACTCGAACTGCTGCTGTGAGAGAGATTTGTTATAAGCCGCCGAGGGCACCGACTGGTAATTGTAGTACCATGTTAAATCGCTGCCAGACTGCACCCAGATCTGGTCGTCTGAGGGAGTCGCCGCATTGGGCGTGTAAACGAGACCACGCTTATCGGAAGTTGAGGCGCTCGCAAAACCCGCAAGCAGGAAGCATCGAAGAAGAGCGAAGCTGACCATGATCTTCTTTTCCCTTCTTTCTGAGCAGATAGCAGGGGTTTGTCACGATCGGTGATGACGTGGGGCGGGGAATATGAGATTGACGATGAAGCAGCGATGAATTGAGTCCAATTCAGATCATCTACAGAGCTTTATCTTCTTCGCTGGTTGTCGAAAGCATGCGATAAAAGACAAGATCAATCTTCGTGGAAAGATACACGCGAAATGCGATTTTATCTATGCACTCTTCTATGCTGTCTAAATTGAAGGAATCGCGCGACGATTGATAAAGCAGCGAACAGGCTTCGAATTCAACGCAACAAAATCACGGAATGATTGCAAAAAAGATGTAGAAAAGTGAGAGAACGAGAGAATGAAAAAATATGGCAAGAAACAAAATGAAAATCAGGACGAAGAAAAGGAAAGAAAACAAAAACAGGCTTGAGCTGCAAGACGTAAACACAACACGTCTCTCAGCTTCAGGGCGCAGCTGAACACTATTCAGGGCTATACCCAACTTTGCCGCCGGCTCGCTCGATCCGCCGACACGGGAAGCAGGATTTTTAAAGAAAGATGACATGGCGCCAACCAATCCGCTCCAAATCGCCAGGGGTCTGACGAGACGCTCGTCCAATAACGCAACAGTGGCTAATCGCAAGGGCGCTTGGCGTGCAGAAAAGGCCAATTGCTATCGCTAACAGATGCTACGAGCGAGTTGATATCCTACAAAGTTAGAATTGGCGCTTGTGCCTGTCAGAATATGGCGTTGCGGGTGTTAGTGCGTTGCATGGGTCTCGTGTGTTTGTGCTCCGGCACCACGCCAAGCTTCGTATTATGCACAGCGGTGCACGAGCAATCAATACTTCAGCAGGCTCGGGACATTAGATAAGGTGTTGCTTAGTCTCGGCCAATAGAGTTGCCGGAAGGGCTGCGTGCGTTGTAACCATCGCGGTGACACCAGCAGCTGAACTGAGCCCACTTACACGCATGTTCACTTAGTCATCCGCTAGCATCGAGAGTCGCTCAATAACGTTGATTTTCGCTTTCTCTAGACATTCATATACTATCTAGATAAACTGAGCATCAGATGCCAGACGTCAATAAAATTACTAGATGTCTGTGTTAGGCTATTTCAGTTGCTTCCTTCGATTAGAGTGCATTCACCCAGTTCACTGCCTCTTGAGGCTCCAGTCTCTTTGTCCAGTCTGCTTCCGCATAAATGTTCTTAACAACACCCTTCTGGTCAACCAACAACGTAGTCGGAACAACCATGGCATTCGAATCATTGCCATGACGCTTATGGAGGTCAGCCCCCAAGCCAGTCGAAAGATCCACCAAATCTTGTGGCTGCTCCCAAGTAATGTTCAGCTTTCGCGCAAGCTGAAGGCCATCGTCAGTCAACACAGGGAACTGAAGTTCATTCTTTTCAGCAGTAGAGAGTGAAGAGTCAGGTTGTTCCGGTGTAATTGCCACAAGAGTAACTCCACGTGCTTTGAAATCCTCCAGGCGCTGCTGATAGGCCCTCAATGTGAGGTTACAGTAGGGGCACCAGCCGCCACGGTAGAAAACAATGAGGAGCGGGCCCTTGGCCAAGAGGTCCACACTCTTAACAGACACTCCACTGGCATTGGAGAGGGTAAACTCGGGGAGTGTTTGGCCAGGCTGAATTGTAGATTTGACGTCAAATTCTTTCTCGACGTTGGCCTTGGCTTCAGTGATGATTTTAAAAGCAGGCTCAGGTATGTTCTCCTTGAGAGAAGTAACGGTTGCTTGAAGGCTAGCGTTGAGTGTAGTTGCCATTGTGGAAGACACTGATGATTATAATCTTTTGAAAAGCTGGGGAAATGATTTGTGCAATTCAAAACTGAGTTACAGATCGAAGAGTAAACTGATTTGCTCTGCTACATTTATTCAACTCGTCCAAGACGCTGGCTTTTAAATGCCATTTTGAGCACATTATGAAGCATTATCAATCCAATGAATTCAATAATCTATTCTTTAGAGCCGGTTAGCAATCCAGAAAATCTGCCCCGTGTAAGTAATTTCTCAGGTGGTTCCGCCCAATGACTTGTTGCAGTTTCAGAACCATAAATCAAGTTAAGCCAGCAATTGCCCCAGCAACTGCCTCAACGACATGCATCAGCAACTTCCATCTTCGGTAACTTCAAGGTAATCACCTAGCCGTGCATTTCCGGCTTATAGAGACAGCCGAATCAGAGCGAATTAGAATACAGGCTAGGTTCTGCAGGTATTGTCGAACATTCTACTATGCTTCTTCGATGCTACTAGACGCCCCATTCTCTTTACTGGCTTCGTGCGAACTCGTCCGCCCCATCGGCGGATGCTATGGCAGGCTAAACCCAAAACCACGGCATGCTTACATACAAGTACGAGTCAACCAATTAGACAGGGGCTCTCCAATACATTCAGAGCATTAGTAAGATGATCGCATGCTCGACATAGTCTGGATGCGCCATCCAGCAGCCAGGTAGTGTGGGCGCATTCTCCTCCCTACATACTTGTACTAATAATAACCCAGGCTTTCGGGTCAAGGCCCGGACGAAACTCATCAACATTACGTGTAGCCCTTGTGCGCTGCCTCAGGAGACAAATGGACGACTTCTCGGACCAACGACCCGCAAGACGCATGCGGCTGGGGACCAAGTCGTGCGCCGAATGCCGTCGCCGAAAGGTCCGGTGCGTCTTCCCGCCAAACAGCTCCATCTGTCACGGATGCTCGCTCCATCAAACGCCGTGCCGGGCCCAGCAGCCGCGTCCGAAAGACGGTGGCGGGCCGGGCCAAGCCCAGGTCCAAGGGATGCTTCAGTCTCAGTCCGTGTCTCAGCTGGCCGCCGACAATGCGCTGCTGCGCCGGCGGGTGGCCGAGCTCGAGGACCTCATCGGCAGCCTCTGCGATGCGCTCGAGCCAAACGATGAGGCTTCTTCAGCCTCGGCCTCTGGCGCAGCCTCGTCCACCTCAGCTTCCACCATCGCTTCCTCGACGACTCCCGCTGATATCAATATGAGGGCGATTCAAGTTATCACGAATCTCAAGAACCATGGGCTTCTACAGAAAGATGCGGCGCTGAGCTACGACTTCGGAACTGCCCCTATCGATCCTGTTCCTAATGCTGCTCTTCCTAATCTCGGCATGGTTCCCAATTCCGACCCTCCCTCTTCACTCCTCTCTCCAGGATCTCTCGACCACGAATCGTCCAGCAGTCCGCCAGACTATGCAGACAAGTCCATCACTGCTGTAGATGCGCCTTTGATCAGCCTCTTCCGAGATGCCCTGCTCATTCGGGAAACCGAGGGCGAGCTTTACGACGATCCCGAAGATCCGTCCATGACCTTCCTGATGAAGGAATCCATCAGCTCGTTCAAGCCACCCATTCCCGACCCGGAAACGCTGCGTCTCATCCTCGAGGACTCAAAGTTCTTCTGGCCAATCTGGCCGACCTACTTCTTTGGCCCGGACTTTTCCAATGTCATGCATGTCACCAGCCTCGACGTTGCTGAAGCGTATATGAGTCAAATCCTCAACTACAGCCGCGGCGTCGATTTCTGCAATGCAATTCTCTTCCTCACCCTTTGCATTCAGCAGCTCCCTCGTCACTGGAAGCGCGTCATCATCTCTCCCGACATCTCCCGGCAGGTTATCATCGACACATACATCCGCTTTGCCCTTGTCCTCCTCGCCGTAGAAGGCGAAGCGAGCCCACAAGTTGTTCAATGCTACCTGCTCCTCCAAAAAATCCTCGTCAACATGGGCCGGCCGCAGAGAGCTTGGATGGCCATCCGCCACGGCATCAGCGCCGCCACCCTCATTGGTCTGGACAGACTCGATGCCAATGCGAGCATCCAGAAGAAGTCTTTGTGGGCTCAGACCTGGCAGATGGAGCGCCAGCTGTGCATGATGCTCGGATTTCCTTCCGCCATCAGCAGTCTTGGAACCAAGGACGATGCTTCCATGACCCTGATGCTCTCGCCTTCACAGGCAGTGTTCCGTCGCACATGCGTCATAATGGGACGCGTTATTGACCGCAATCAAAACTCAGACACAGGTCCCTATGCGGCAACCGTGCAGTTGGATCAAGATATGGAGGAGTTGAAGAGGTCCTTTCCTCCATCATGGGCTGAGGAGTACGACCCCAGCCTTGATATGCCCACAATCTACTTCCAAGAGGCTGCCCAGATATTCTACTACTCGACTCTCAAGCATATCCATTTACCGTTTATGCTAAAGGCTAAAACCGATCGGCGCTACGAACATAGCCGATTGTCCACTATGGAGGCTTGTCGGGAGCTCATAAAGGTCTATCTCCGCCTTCGAGGTTCGCCCAAGTCAAAATCCGTCCAGTGCGAGCTTATGGACTTTACCATGTTCAGCTCCGCCATCGCACTCATTCTGGGAATTTTATCTGGGTCACCCAACACGGAGGCATCACTAGGAGCAGTTTCTTACTACGCGGAAGAATACCAGCTCATAGAAACACTCATCGGGGAGCTGAGGAAAACAGACAACATACTGGAGTGTAAAGTGGCACGACAGAGCGCAGAAGTGCTAGAGACACTTGTAGCTGCCAGCTACGGCACATATAACGTGCAAGACGATTTCACGCTTGTGGTGCCGTACTTTGGAAGATTGCGCATCAGCCAAGGTACGAAGCCCATCACCAACGGCAGCGCTGCCACTGTTGCCAGCAGCGTCAGCAGTCACAAATCCTTTCTCGCAAGTCCAAGTATCGCATCGACAGTAGAATTGTCTTCACTGCCGCCGAAACAGGTTCCGGGAGATCCGTTTTACTTGTCCCAGCCCGCAAACACCATCGAGTTTAGTTCGAACGAGTTTCTGAATACAACTTTCAGTGACTTTGACTTCCAGATGGATCTCACCCAGGACTGGTGCACAATTGTAGATACGAATGTGCAGTATGACTGGAACCAATTATTCAACGGTACAAACAAC
This sequence comes from Trichoderma erinaceum, assembly GCA_026401215.1. Lineage (NCBI taxonomy): Eukaryota > Fungi > Ascomycota > Sordariomycetes > Hypocreales > Hypocreaceae > Trichoderma > Trichoderma erinaceum. The sequence continues at coordinate 334,492 of JALIRY010000017.1, read as the reverse complement.
ATGGAACTGCGGTAAGGGGAGGCTTGCTCAACATTATGCGATACACGATATTTTTGAAGGGGTTATGACATATAACGGACTTTGGGGATTTGGTTGCTGCTTAATCGCTTTCTTGGTTTATTTGTTCTGCTGAGATTGCAGTAGTGTATGTGTTACTTTAATTTAAACGCTTCAAAATCTAGGTAGCTACGGATTATAATAAAAGTTGACTAAGTCATCGTTTACCTCACCGCAATTGCGTCAGCAGCGCATATTATTTCGTGAACTGCAGGTAATTCTACAGACTTGGTTCAACAGTCATGCTTTCCAATGCTTGAGTTGGTGGCGTCAAGGCACGGGGGTTGGGGCGACGTACCCACGATTCATAGAGTACTTTGCAACCTTCAAAGGGTAATTAACCGTCGAAGCGAAATGAGGTGATTAAATCTGTTTCCTTCATGCAGCGCCCTGCTCAAATACATGTATGTTAGTGTCGCCTACCTATCACTTAACATCCCATCTGTTCATCTTTTCTTTGACATACTTCGCCTATAACTCTTTTTCACATAAGAATCGATAGTGGCAGCATACGCGCTTCATGGCAGCTTAAGCCTTCATTTTTCTAATTCTTCTTTATTACACTTCTAGATACATTCTTCCGTCTAGCCAGAATAATCCGTGTTACCGCTAGATTAGGTGTTTACCATCGATGCCCAAGATTTCAGGATAGCGCTGGCATTGTCAATACACGATGTGAGTCAATCAGTCGGATCTGGTTTCTGCTAAGGGTACGATTCAAGGTAATCGCTACGCGCTTTAAGCGTAGCCACCAGTCATCATCTAGGGTGATTTGAGCGACTTCAAGAAACTTCAGCCGCACCCAATGCTCTGTAGACCCCTACAAGGCTCTCCTAAGAATTGGATTACGGCCCAGGAAAAATTAGCTGTAGAGTCATTGAAAAAATGCTATGTCACTCGATTTTGAGGCTTGGTCTGGCTGCGCTACCTAGAGTAACCCACCTTTCGAAGTTGGAAGCCGCCGATCGAGATGTAAATGCCTACCTCAAGCTTGGAAGATATTCGAAGAGTTCTTACATCATCAATACAAATTATCTAAACATTCATAAACGATGGCTACCGACACCAACTATTTATGAAAGCTCACAGCATGCTCGTTTTCTATGCCATTCCGGGTCTTTGGCTATCGACTGTCGACTGAACTCGGGTTTCACTTGTTTAAGGACGATAAAACAGTACCGTACCAAAACAATATGAATTTGATAAATATACGTACTTCAACTTTAATCACGATTCTCTAACACGTTATTCTAACTTACAGCATAATGGAAAAAGCTTGTATAAACACAAGCCTCTCCGAAGCAAGAGGTAGATCTGTCTGTTCGAGCAGTACCCGGGATCTGGAGACGATTCGCTGTGCGCGGAACCTTCGCATCATATCCATAGATTCTCCTGAGAACTATGAAGCACTATTTGATGCATGGGGCATCTCCAACTTCACAGGTACAATTGATCTAGGTGACGGCCGCTGTCTCCGCGTGAACTCCAACCTGAACAACGCTCTACATCACCTCCGAGACAGAAAGCAAATGTGAACGTTATGGATCGATGCTTTGTGCATCTACCAGTCGAATATCGAAGGAAAATCGCATCGGCTCCTGCTCATGGCCGCGATCTATCAGAGGTGTGAGCCAGTCATCGCCTGGCTAGGCATAACAACGTCTGACTCGCAGCTTAGCTTAGAGATCTAAAACAGATATAACAAGCGAATAAAAAGCCCCCATCTAAAACAATTTCCTCAAACTCTCTCCAGTCCCTCCCCGAATTCTTCCAAAAAAAACTTCGCAAACTCTTCAACTTCGAGGCCAGTATACTCCTTTTCACGTTCTCGGTTTCCACCACATTTTGGATCCACGAAGTCGTTCTCGCCGACGGCGTGCGCATCTTTCTTGGGCATGGCATAATCCTGGCGAAAACTAAGCTTGAGTTCGTTCTCAGCGAGGTAGCTGATGAAGTCGCTCTGGTGATGGAGTCTTGGCCACTGATGACTAAAGGTTCTGGAATAGTGTCAAGTATAGCCGACTTTCGAAGCTCTTTCATCTTGAAAGCAATACGCCTGCGACCATCTACCAGTTCAGGCCTCGAGGGCAAGTCATTGAAGGAAGTATCTTGGCGCGTTCGTTCAACTAAGCTCTAGCTGCTCTAAGCGACTGAATTATGGGTACTCGAGACACAAAGACATGTACACGCGTATGGGTGTATGCAAATGCTTAGAAATATATAAAGATGCTGCAAGTTATCAATACCTGATAGATGACATAAAATTAGTTCGAGACTAGTGGTGCGCTACAACGCAATAGTCAATTTGAGACCAGAGAAGGGAAAGAAAGAGAAAAAGAAAGGCAGCAGCATGTTTTTATGACTTCGATCAAGCTGATAGCTTGACCTGATGCCCTTTAAGAACCAGTTAGCTCTGCTTGAAGAGAAGTAACAACTCAACTCTAGACGAAAAAGGCTACAATCAACAGACTCCGGACATAACGAAGTTAAACAAAAAGAGGAAGAAAAAGCTCCGGTCAGCCTTGAGGACGTTGTGACGACTTCATGGCTAGTTAGATCTGAGTAAGTTGTTGAGTGGTCGCATGGATCCACCCATATTGACCAAGTGTAAATGACCAATTTCACCCAGTCTAGCAATAAAACCGGGGATGGTAAGGACATAAGTCTCTATACCGTAAGTAGAATTGCGAAAAGCGCTTCAGGCACAACATTATAAGTAAAAGTAGGTTAGAATAGGCTCCTCGTATATTTCGTATATGCAGTTCTCGCCCACATCTAGTGAGGATCTAGGTAGTACCTAGCGTAGCTCCACTACCCAGAATCCTTTCAAACCACAAAAGCTGCAAAGATTAGGGACTGATCGACAAAACTGCTTTGAAATTAATTGAAGAACAACTCATGCCCATGTTCAACAACTCAAATTATGTAAACCTACTCTGTTAAAATTAACTTGACCATGGTCACTTGGTACTCAGGCGATTAATTGATTTAATTAAACTTTTTTGAATTCAGAATAGAATAGTGGTATATAGGCTCAAGACTTATTTAAGAGCAAGTAATTAAATATTTACACAGGTGCAGCACATCCGAATGAGGTGGCCACGGTACCTCCAGGTCCGAAAATCTGGATAAGACCCTCAATGGCGGCCCAGGAGCCCATACCAGAGCAAACGAGACCACCAAGGAAGTAGATAATGTTCACAACGTTGATGTGCCAGTTGACCTTGAATCCACGAACCCAGCGCTTCATGCCGGAATCGAGGCGGGTAGTCACACCGGTGACTGGGTCGAAACCCTCACCAGGCAGAGCAGCATCCTCCTTGACGCGGTATCCAATGTACAAGAAAGCGGGGAAAGTGTAGGTGAAGTTCAGGATCAGGAGAGCGCCAACGATACCGGAGATACCGTTGATGTTAGGGACGGCAGCACCGACGATGAAAGCAAGAGCCCAGTAAAGGGGTCCAAGGGCATACCACATCCAGCGACCCTTACGGGTGGTGATCGGGGGGAGACCCATAATCTCTTGGAACACCTCGACGTAGACAGTCTTCATGCCGACGTTCATGTACATGACTAAAGGATAAGTTAACCACTGTTCAAATAATATACGTTTGGGGTTTTGAAATGATACTTACGACAAGCGATAGCTCCTGTGATCAAACTCAAAACGTTGTTCGCAGTCTGCAATGAGAATGGCTGAATGACGGTATTGATGGTGGAAGCAGAGTACTGTCCATAGTGGCCATAGACGAAAGCACCGAAGAAGATGTAGACGATGCAAATGAAGGTCTGGGCGCAAAGCATACCCTTCCAGAAGTCCCAAGGGTGGCGCATCTCAGCAAGGAAAGCGATAAACAGGAGAGCACCACCGTAGCTGTATACCATCTGGTTGATTCCGTTAAACTGACCAGCGAAACCTGTAGCTTGCTGCTGGTACTGGTCGGGAGGAGGGCCAGCAAATGTCCTAATGGGCTCAATAGTCTTGATTCGAGTGGAGCTGGTAATAGCCTGGTAATCGATGGGGAAATTGGCGCATGCAACCATGATAATAATAAAAGAGACAATGTTGATCCAAACGGACAGGTTGGCAAGCCAGCCAATGCGCTGCAGAGAACGGATGCTGCCAAAGACCATGCCGACCACCATGAAGATGACGAGACAGGCAATGTAGCAAATGCTCTCACTGGACAACTGGGCGATAATCGTACCACTTCCCAGAATCAAGACAGCGACGGTCATGAACTGTTGGATGGCCTGAGCAACGTTGATAAAGTGACGAGCAAATGGTCCATAAACTCGGAAATAGGTATCACCGAAAGAAACCATGGGGAAGCGAGATGAGTCGAGGCCAAGGAACACCTTCCACAGAATATAACCAGAGAAGGCAGCGGCAGCACCAAATACGATGTACAGAGCAACACCAGGGCCATATCCGACACTGGCAAAAACGAAGGGAGTTGATGACCAACCCAGGATATCAGTAGTAATGAGATAGAACATGGTACCCCAACTAGCTGTTCGCATGGCACGAGAGGCCTGCTTCCATTCCGCCTCGGTGGCAACGCTAGAATCCTGGGTGGTGAGAATACCAGGGTTCTTCTCATCAACAGGAGAGTCTGCACCGCTGTTTGTAGCAGCAGCCGCCTCAGCCTTCTTCTTGTTCTCATGGTGGACGCCCTTTGAGAAACGGCCCATGATGACGCTCTTCACGGTCCTTGGGCCATGCTCCGCCTTGAAGGTGATGTTGGCTTGGTGTTCTTCCTCTCGCTCAATCTTGGCCCAGTATCGGTATTCCTCGAAGGTGACTGTGGGGTCGGTACGGGCAGCGAAACCCCAGACTCGTTCCCGAATCATCGGGGGCTTCTCGAGCTCTGCCTCGTTATCAATGGCTGTGTTGATGATATCGTTGTCGATAGCAATGGGCTGTAAGCCCCCAGTGGGCTGGAGAGTGGCCATGGTGAAGGTTGATGTTTCTGTCCTGACTCTAGAGAGAGAGGAGAAGAGGAGGACCAAGGGAACACACACACGCACACGCACAACAACAACAACAACCAAAGTTGAAGTGGTGGGAGGAGAGGGGTATATAAAAGGAAGAGAAGGACTCAAGGGAATGAGCTGAGAGGAATAAGGAAATCGATTGTTACATGTGGGAGGAGCAGGTCTTTATCAATGAGGCTGGGGTAGGAGGCAGCTGGTATGGAAATGTAACCCTCCTACATAAACGTCTTCGGAGCAAGGCCTGGGGTACTCCACCTCTCGAGTATAACCCCGACACAATGATTTGCAACAACCTACCTGGGTGAAGATAATGCCACTAGCGCCTCAGCTCAGGTGTTTGAGAACTTCTGTTCATCCTTCAGCCATCGACAGCGAGAGCATCTTAGTCGGACCGCTTACCCCGGAGAAGGAGGCCTGTGCTATCTCACGATGCCATGCGATAGAGGCAATCAATCCGGTGATGCCTACTAGTCGTATCCACCCCCGCGCGACAACACAAGCCAAAGGGCCCAGCCGATAGGAGAAACGGAGAGGCCATCGCGAGAGTTGGACTCCAGCACTGCCCGTGCTACAGCATACGGGTACTGTACACCGTGGAGGCGAAAACCAAAAGTTCTTTCATACACCACCTCGCCTTGTCCCAATTCGACGGGCGCCTGTGGAGGCGTTATTCTGGAAACCCACGTCGATCCTAGAAAAGCAAATAGCGCAAAGCATGCGGCGTGGCAAGGGCTAATTCAGGGCCTGCGGACGGATAAGTCGGGTTCTTTTGCTCATCGCAGGCCAGATAACGAGCAGCAGAGGCGTTCTAACAACTCTATACGGTGGAATGTTAAGGATAATTGGAGTCTATTAGCTGCTGCAACTCGAGCTAACAGAACGGAGCAGCACACGAGCAGCAGGGGAGGGTGTTTAATCCAAGGTACTGGAGGGGGTGCAGTTCCCAAGCGTCGGCTGTGGCCCTGGCCGGGGCAAAACAGAGCAAATTGGTGGTGTGCCATTGGACGGCTAGAGCGAGGGTTGGAAGTTCAACGATACTAGAGAAGTACTTGCAAGTATGAGTTGAGAGGTCACGTGTCAGAGGAAGGCGTACAGTATATGGTTCTTCCCGGCCTCATTGCGGAGAAAAAGAACAAGAGCTGCTCCATACATACTGCTTGCTATCTCTCCATTTGGGTGCCAGCGCTCAAAAGAGGCCATTCGCGCGCGCGTCTAACAGTTCCTGCCGCTATTAATGCCTATTTGCGAAGTGGAGGAGGCAAAGCGGCGAACTGACTCGCCACAACTGAGTGGCGCGCGGGGAGAGTCGTCTTGTTGACAGCTTGGAGTTGCTCACGGCAATATGACGATAGTTGTTGCAATTTGGCTGACTATATGTGATTTTTAGGTTTCAAAGAGAGCGAGGCAGCTCGGGTATCGTACACGATGCTGTTGCGCTCGATACAGCTTGGGCGCATGCAATGCTACAATACATACAGTACAGCAATGATTGAAGTGGAGGGGGTGAATTAGATGCCAAATTCAAAGACCCATCGGGCTCTTGCTTGTGCAGCACTGCAAAATCCCGATATACTGTAATTAACGCTAGAAGTGCTGCGACAACGACGTCTGCTCGTACCGCGCTGGCGGCTTGATTGTGTCTCCAACAACACCCCCAGGGTATTATCTGCTACAGTATATGGGTACGAGCGAGTTGCAAAGGTACCCTGTCAAGCGTGGGACGCATCTATCCATTCTCGTGGCAAAACACCGAAAGTTCTCCATATCTCCCCGGGGGCCCATAACTCGTTGGCTTATCAAAGCAGCGAGACCGAGGCATCGTCCTTGACTTGATACAAGTAGATAGATGCAAGCTATCGCCGCCGACTGGACAAACTCAAACCATCATAAAGGATGCCAGACGTTGGAGACGTGGCTGCAAAGAGCAAACTTTCGTCGCAAAGCCGCATGAAAGCGAACGATTCCAACATTCTTAGAGGCAGCCAGTGATGTCACCGCCTCCTTTTCTTGCTAACTCCCCGTTCAACGTGGAAAACAGAAGTTCCTGCAAGCCGTATCGCGCCTCTCGATCGTCTTTGTAAGAGCCGTCTTGGCGTGCGTCCCGTCTTGGCTCCGGGTCTACGTCTCACTTTTGGGTAAGGGCGCTGCTGCCACTGATTAAAACTCCGGCGCATATGCATTGTTAGGTCCCCTGTGCTCTCTGGCTTGTGTCTACCACTGCTGCTAGTGTTCTGGAGGGAATGGCAAAACAGGGTGGGCGGAGTGGTGGCGGCACCGATTCCCAATCCAGGAACACGCACTTGACATTGGCAAGAGATAGCGGGGGACTACGAGTCTCTGCACCCTCGGGAATCTGCGATGATGGCGCTGCCAAGAGTCTTGTCGATGCCTTCAACAACCATCTGCCGCGACTCAGTGAAACCTCAACAACCAGTCACCAGGAGCAGGTACCTACTTGTGCTACCTATCTCTTATGTGGATGGATGGCGCCGATCTCACGGCTACTTGCTTCAGCATGACCATAACCCTTGCAATGTTGGATTTGCCCATTCCTTAATCTCGCAGCTCTATCTACGAGACCACAACAACAGCGAGGCGACCCTCTACAGTCCGCTTTTTCGTCTCTTCAAGCGGAACTTTTTGCTCTGTGGCTTGCCAAAAGCGCCTACGGACTTATAATGACAGGAAAAATTCCCGTCTTTGCCGATTAGTTTACGCCCTCCTCGGCAAAAGTTCCCCACAGCTTCCCCGGATATTGCGACGCCGCTGGAAAGATGCCGCTGGAAAGTCCGCCTGGTCTTCGCGGTTCGCCAAAGAGGCTCTCTAGCCCGCCGCTTGACCGTCATATCAAACACGTCTCAACCACTGCTTTTGCACGAGAACGGCGACCAGGATCATTTAGTCAGTGACCGGCCGGGGCCTAGGCCAGGGGTGGCCACCCTCAGGCCTCTAGCGTAGGCATTAACGCAGCGCCAGGGCTGGCGTCTCGAGAAACAATGGGGTCGTATGGATCGTACCGATTCCGTACATCTCGTATATCTGCGTACCACCTACCAAGACGAGATGCTCCGTATCTTCAGCAGGACTACGCATACATAATGCAGATACTACCGGATACAACTGAGAAGCACTGAGGAAGTGAAAATGCACATATGTACGGTGCCGCGCCGCACTGGGACGTGAATAAAAGCTCGACGGAGTCTAATCGACGCCGTCGTGTGCTGCCAAAATCAAGCTTCTTGACAGAATTCTGACATTTAGCATGCCCCAGAGCCGAATACACGGAAAGCAAAAGGCTATTATTATACGAAAACCGCCTACTGTCGACGACTAAAACACACATAATCCCTAGCCTAGATTGCTGCGGTTTCATCCGTTTTCAGCCACCAAAGAAAGAAGCTCCAAGAAAAATCCATGACCGAGTACCGCCGCCTCGTTTTGCCACCGCCAACACCTCCCCCAAAGTAAAGATGGCCTCGCCGGATCCGAAGAACGAATCAGGCTACGCCCGGAGATGTTGGCGAGTACATTCCTGTACTTCCTCTACTCCGTACAGCAGCTCGAATCGACGCCGTGTCGTTGCTAGCATGCTTGACTAACGCGGGCCACTAGTCCATGCGAGACGGTAGTCGGTGGTGACCTTCCTTTCCCCGCTTAGTCGGCGTTTTGATAACACTTCGGTGCCACATTGTCGCGAGGTCAAGTCTGCTTTAGCAACTGCCTCAACTCAACCATTGTATCGGCGCGCAGGCCTCAGCCACCAGCTGAAGATTCATGTGCTTTGAAGCTATGGCTTCTGCCTCGAGTCAGGATTCGCGAGGCTTCTTTAACTAGCTGCATTATCGTCTTTCCTTTTTTCCGACACAATATGCCGTGTAGCTGGGCCGTTTGGGGACACGGGAAAAAAAGAAGAGGATGCATTGCCTCGTTTCACCCCAAGCTCTCGTATCGGCATATCGCCTCTGCTCGTTACTAATCTATAATGAGAGACCGATTGCCTTTCCAGTAATCGATCCCCATAGCGAGGACATTCAATCCCCGTCACAGGACCCTTAATCCCCTTAATCCTCCAAGGTCGGGAATCTTGCTGGATTCAGCAATACGCAACTTTGATGGCAACCGCATTGATAACTCCTCTTTCAGTAGTGACCGAGCTTACGAGTTATAGCATCTGCCAATAAGCATGTGAGATTCAGCTTATGAACTACGAAGTATTATTGGAAGCATCGTCGAGAGGGCCGGGCTTCCCAATCTTTCCAAGACAGAGCAGGTCATGGTACCCTTCTTGGCATGATCCCTGTTAGCAGGCCGGCATGCAGGTAAGATAACGCTTGCGTGCCATGTGGCCTGTAGTATCGTTTGTGGATATTAGCTTGGCAGAAATGTCACCAACCACTAGGGGAAGCAGGGATCCATCGTCTTGGCCTCTCCCGGCGATACCACCATCTCGAAATGCTCCCAGTAGAATGGGTTTCCTTTGCCTGAGCGAGCATCAGCGCATGCAACTTTTTCCAGGCAGCCAGCGGCCAACTGATTGTACTTGCCCGATATTGATCAGCTCTGCAGGCTTCCTCCGGCTTTACTTCCGAGGGATACAGCTTTGCATCCGTGTCGCCAGCCATCGAGCAATCCTCCGAGAAAGCACATGACATTGTTCCGCAATTTTTGCAACCTGCCTCGTTGACCTGGCAGAGCTGAGATGATGTGATCAGAATTGCTCCATATTCTCATTTAATCTGAACAGTAGAGCCTCATTTTAAAACCTCATGAGCCCATAAATCATTCAAATACAACTGTTGATACCGACACCATCCAACTATCAAAATAAAAGGAGCCTATCACACGCTCAATCCATATCTCAAATGTCAGAAGCATTACCTCCTTTCAAACTCCATCCATTAATTACATTGATAGCGCTAGTATTATTCCAAAGAAAATCTTCCGACTTGGCACTTGGCATCAGCCTCATTCCCTCCATCCCATCCACCACAATACGCACGCTCGTACGCTCACATACAGTATCATTCACCCCATCAATTCACACATGCTTCAACTACCCTACTCCCTGTCCCTTCCAAAACGTAACATTACATACACCAGGCACGGAGTAAAACCAGAAGAAACTTTTTAACTACTACCTAAGCTTAACTCTTACAAAAAAAGTAACTCTACGTTTCCTACGTAAATCGCATAAAAAGTCCGCTGCTTCCTGCATCTGCTACTCCATCTCTGCTACCACCCATTCCGCCCTATTCACAGACCGCCAGGCCATTAGTGTACTCACAAATACAAGGGGTGTGAATAACCCAGCATTCAACTGCACCCATCACAGCAGAGCATCCAGACTGTAATTTGTTAGACCGAAAAGCCAGACCGGGCCCTTTTGATTGCCGCTATCCAAGGGAGGGGTGGCTCCTTTGGCGCATCTCTATGGGGACTCGTTTTTTGCTCTGCATGCTTACCTTGAATATTTTGTGAGATATTTATTACCACATCTCAAATAATCCAAAACGGCGACTACAGTAGGTGCCGATAACAAGTGTTGATGGTAATTAGCAATAGTTCTAGGTAGCAATAAGCAATCACTGATGAGTGACCAATACGCTCCACTTGATAATATCTGTGACGGTGATACGCCACGGGCTTCCAAATTACTCGAATGCGTAAACTAGTAGCAGTAGCAAAATGCTTCTTTTATCAGCGCTACAAAAAATCCGATAGTTTCCGTAAATATAGCACGCTATAGACACATGATCTCATTACAGAATCCGCCATTCGTCCATGGCTCAGTGTCTTTCCAATAACGCTAAGAATTTCATCTCACGCTGCATAGTTCGGGGGACCCATTACCAAGGCATTATTCGCCGCTGGCGGTTTAGATATGGGATTCCCGTTTCCTCAATTTCCCTGCGTTCATTTCGCGCAGCAGCTGCTGCATCCAAGACTGTTTGTACTGCGGATATAGCATCGGCCACATCATGAGGCTCGGTCCGATACTGTATCACGGTTCGACGTTGATCGCTTGTCAGCACCTGAGCTGCCCTTGATGGATCCGGATTCGTTGACGGAGTATGGTCCATGAAATGGAACGAAAGAGTTGTAATAGATTGACTTTCTCCAGCTATGATGACCTGTTTGGGTCGAAGAAACAGGATCCTGAATCGATCAGTGTCAACATGTCTGCTTAATTCATCTTGAGGGGAGTTATCGTTAGGAATCTCATCCCGCAAGATAACAACAGTCCAAGCACCAGGCGTCAGGTCACACATGTGTATTCCTGGATCGCTATAGGTTGATCCTCCAGGTCCACGGTTATATACGGCATAGGAAGCTTCCAATGGTATTGAATGGACTTCCCAAACTTTGTCAGAGCGCCCTACTGACGGTTCCATAGCTAGATTATACACTAAGTTTCTAGTGAAATCCAAAGTTTCCCTTTGTCGAAGGGAATTCATGTTCCAGATCGTCTTGGTGATACTATTCCATAAGCGAGTAGCAGTCACGAAGCCGCCGCCAACGAAAACATGTGCCAAAATAGGACAACTGCGAGGTACATAGCGGGTGTTAAAGGTACTCTGATATATTATCTGCGTGATGGGAAATGACTTGGATCCGATGTAGTATGCCCTGCTCCAAACCAGTTGGTGTAAGGTATGAGTTTGTGAAGTATTGGGGACGCTTCTGGGTATTGGCCCTCTCGAGCCCTCTGCTAACACAGAAGATATCAACAATTTGTGACATCTGTGATTCCAGTTGCGCAGCGCACGCATGACTTCTTTTGGCAGTATTCCAACAATTTTGCGTGGGGGAGTAAGTAGATACAATGCATCAAGATCATGGTCAATTGCGGCCAGCGTTTGTTCAATCTCTTGGTCGGCCATTGCAGCTGTCCCTGACAAATTGATACTGAGGGCTTCTGGGCATGACTGCAATACATGCCGCACAGCGGCGGGTGCCAGATCGGGGAAAGGCGCAAGATTTATATGAGTCTCTCCTTTGAGTGCCAGGGCAAGTATATGGGCTACTTGGTAGGTTGCAAGCGTGCGGACGTTTTCAAGACAATATTTCCAGATTAAAGTTTTGATGTGAGGCGATTCCAAAACCTCATAATCAGTCGTGTCGATGCTTTCAGTTGACTGAAACAAGAACGGTAATTTCGCAATGCAAAGATCGATCAAAGACTTCACAGCCGATCGAGGCGGTACGTTTCTTTCTGGGTTACCAACTGGAGCTAAGTGACGAAAATCCAGGATGGCCAGAGTTATTAATTTTCCTCTACAATAAACGAATAAAAAGGAGAGGAAAGGAAAAAAAAAAACGAGAAGACGTTATCTCTTCATTCTATTCCGTGTGAGAATGAAGGGGAAATTATGGAAATGGCACGCACCTGGTAATACTCGGATGCTTCCAATAAGTTCGAATTTTGCAAACAAGTGAGCAACCATATGACTTGCGGAAGCCGCTTGTTGCGTTGTTACACCATACAAAGATCGGAAAAGATAACTTGAAACATCTTCTGTCGTGGAGCCAATCGGATTAAAGCAGTATCTCAATTCATCAAGGTTGGTGATATCAATAATTGCTATTTCTGACGACGGGCCTGGTGAAGAAGCTACCAGGGCACCGAACTGCTCCATTTCAAACGAGTCACGAAGACAACCTAGCCGTCATCATCACTATTAGAACATCGAATGGGCAATGGGTTACATGCCGAAACTTTTCCGGGCTGTGGGAGCGTACGGACCTCTCATTCCTAGAAACAAGCATGTGTTGATGAATGGAAAGGGGGCTGGTCGCCCAATGCCGCGCATACCAGGATTGTCGTAATACTCTGTAAAAGATAGACAACATCAGCACTCATCAAGCCACACGCATGTTTGTTCTTTCTCATTCCGCACTAAGTATTGGGTCATCCAGCCTAAGAGAGGTCAAAAAAGAAAGTTCTTGTTCAATGGCGATTCTATTGGACGGGGCTGAGAGTATAAACAGAGTCTGCAGTACTCTGTGGGCTGTATCGAGGCCCTTTCGCGGATTGTACGTTCCATGGCTTAAGGTAGTGAAGCGGTCGCCGTGCTGAGCAATGATTGCGACGGTGAGCGACATTTTCGCTGAATTCTTGACTTTTTGATATGAATACTGGCATGGAGATGATGTATGAAAACGAGCATTGACTGTCTGTTCGGCTTAAGACTGGACTAAATGTAACGACAAGCTGTGTTTTTAAGAGATGAGAGTGTTTACTTCCAGATGGCTTGTTTCATCTACGGCGTTCGGTCTACAAGTTGATTGGATGAGCACCTGCCTGCTAGGACAAGATTATATGTATCCATTTAAGACCTTGGCAGGTTCTATAGATTCGAGAAGCATGCGCTTACTGCGACCATTAAGACTACAAGCATGGCATGGCACATGTATCGTATGTGCCTTCTTCGCATCCGCTGCGGCTGGCCTACCCTTGAGCAGGTGGCATAGTGACAGCACTATTGACGGCAACCAACACCGTTAAGAAATGCACGCAATCAATATTTTGGCAACCATAACAAAGAAGAGTACAACTCTAGTCAAAACTCTACAGAAAGGGAGGCCGTCATTCGAGATAAGCGAGCAAGGAAAGATGCCGAGGTTGGCGTCCCTTTTTACACAGTTCGGCAGGCAGAGGTAAAATCATGAGCTCGATATGACTAAGCGCGTACACATGTTGATGTATGTATGTACCTACAGTAGGTAGTCAGGCACCATCCATGTCATCTATTCTCTATTCTCCAGATGCGGTAAAAGCTGCCTTCCAGCATCCGAAAGTCCATTCCGGCAATTTCAGAGTTTCTAAGCTTCCCCGCCATGCTGGTTCTTTTTCGGCTGTGATTGCAACCCCAGGAAAGCGATTCATGTACAGTGAACCACGAGCTCGAGTTTAAAACCATGTTCCGACCTGATCTGCCGGAACTCGGTTCAACTTATGTAAGCTGCCGTATGCCTCGGCTCAACCCCACAAACCCCGGCCGGCACGTCCGCCAAAAGGCCATCCATAAATCTCGTGGCTCCCCGGATTCTGCTGGCCGATTTGAGACCTTGCGTCGATTTGCTGCTCCTTCGATCGTGCAGATACCCTCATTTTAAATAACTAGCTATTCGATACTAGTGCAATCATGGCTGTCGAACGGATTGGCTCCATCATCAAGCACCTGGCCCCCGGGTCATCGCTGAACAACATGTAAGCAGACAGCCTGCCTAAAGACAAGGGAAGCTTCAATATGCTGACAGGACGTGTCGCGATGCAGCCAGTCCAAGAACCCCGATGATATCGTCATCACCTATGCCGCCCGTACACCGCTCGCCAAGGCGCGAAAGGGTGGCTTCAAGGACACGAGCCTGGAGTACATGATCATGGCCCTGCTCGAGAAGGTCCGCGAGAACAGCGGTGTCGACCCTGCCATCGTCGAGGACATCTGCCTCGGCAACGTATGTTTTCCTACAACACTTTGTTGACTTCAGCTGGCTAACAAAATGCACTCGCAGACCGGCGATCCTCAAGCCGCCTACAAGATCCGAGCTGCAGCCCTGGCTGCTGGCTACCCCCACACTGCCGCCGCCAGCGTCGTCAACCGCTTCTGCTCCTCTGGCCTCAAGGCCATCGCCGATGTTGCACACCAGATCTCCAATGATTCCATCTCGGTGGGTATCGCCATTGGTGCCGAGTCCATGTCCACGGGCGGCGGCGCAGCTGGTGAATTCGATGAGGCTGTCCTCAAGAAGACCCAGGAGGCCCACGATGCTATTCAGCCCATGGGCTGGACCAGCGAGAACGTCGCCAGGGACTTTGGCATTACCAGGGAGCAGATGGACATTTACTCTGCAGAGAGCTTCCAGCGAGCCGAGAAGGCCCAGAAGGCTGGCTACTTTGATGACGAGATTGTGCCCATCACTACAAAGGTCAAGGACGCCAACGGCGAGCTGAAGGAGGTGACGCTCACCAAGGACGAGGGCATCCGCCCTGGCACCACTGCCGAGGGTCTCTCTAAGATCCGCGCCGCTTTCCCTCAGTGGGGACCTACCACCACTGGTGGAAACGCCTCTCAGGTCACTGACGGTGCTGCTGCCGTCGTCCTGATGAAGCGATCAACCGCCGTCAAGCTGGGCCTGCCCATCGTGGCCAAGTACGTCGGCTCTACCGTCACCGGCCTGGCCCCCCGCATCATGGGTATTGGCCCCAGCCTTGCCATCCCCAAGCTGCTTTCCATCTACAACATCAGCCTCAACGACATCGATGTCATCGAGATCAATGAGGCATTTGCCTCCATGGCCGTCTACTGCCGCGACAAGCTCAACCTGGACTGGGCCAAGATGAACCCCAGGGGAGGCGCCATTGCTCTCGGCCACCCTCTGGGAACCACCGGAGCCCGACAGGTCGTGACTGGCCTGAGCGAGCTGCGGAGGACCAAGAAGAAGCTACTGTTGACGAGTATGTGCATTGGAACCGGCCAAGGTATGGCTGGTCTGTTTGTCAACGAGCAGCTGTAAGGGAATACGGATATTTGGGTCATTGATAGGGTGTCTTGTACAGATAGATATCTTTTCTTTTTGTTGTAAATTTTTTTTTTGGATGATCAAAATGCAAGCGATTTATTTTCCTCACTATATGATGTTTTCGATTATTTGATACCTGGTTTCCAGCTCAATATTGATCTTTTCCGACGTGTTAGACGAGGCATGTACACGCAGAAAGGTACATGTACCTTAGCGTGTATCAAATGTACGACATGAGCGCGGATCTCGGCAATGTTGTGATCCCGCCACGCATGGAATGTAACTCTTTGTGCCATGGACCAAAAAGGGGAGAGGGTTTGCCAAGATAGATTGGGCAATTTGCTTATATAGAAGCAGCTATTATAGTTGCCAGTATCAGCATTGAGCACATGTAGGTATTATCATCGCCCTGAAGCATCTGCCTGGTACAGAGTACAGTCTTACAAACTTCAAGTTGTAAAACCAAGCTCTTTCGGCTGGACAGAGACAACATACAGACTAGAGGCCTGCCTATTCTACTATGTAGTAGATCTATCTCAATCCAGACGAAAACCCCCAACCAACCGCTGCATTGTCCACTAAAACATGCAGTGTCAAACCAGCACAAACACACCGAGACCGGCAGCACAATGCAGTGCAAGCCGCCATCACTCTAACCACCTGCTCATCGTGTCAGGTGCGCAGTCGCCATGACCAATCGCCGGCGCTCGCTTGGCGTCGAGGGCGGTCTGGCGGCATCTCCAATGCACGTTGAGGCAATCCTTCACCGCATTCGCCCCCTGGCTCCCAGTGGACCGGCGCGCTGTGTGGAGCCTTTTCAGTGCTGTGTCGCACTGCTGTGGCCGGTTCGCTCCCCCGCTGATGTCACCCGCGGCTTCGGCGTCGTTAGCGGGCGAGTCGCTCGCTGTGTTGATATTGATCGTTGGATGTGTGTGACCACGCCAGATACAGTAGAGCCTTGAATTTTTTTTTCTTCCACCATCGCCAAGCAAGGGTCCAGTCTTTGCATGGCATCCCTTTCTTTGGCCTTTTCTTTCCGCTTGCCCAAGTTCTGCTAACTGGAAGTACCGGCCGTTGGCGGCTGGGCAGAAGTGAAGGATAGAAGTAAAAAGAAGAAACAGTGAAAATTGCCGACTTATATTTTCGCTCCTCCTCCAGCTCGTGTTTACTTTGTCCCGAAGCTCTCGTTCGCCCTTCGCTATAGACACTCGACTCGGCTTCGCACCAAACAAACCAAACCACCGCGAATTTTCAATTGCCGCCCATAGACTGATCCTTATCCTCGAAAAGAGACTCTTTCGATCCTATCCCACATGCACGCCTCGTCACCGAGCGCCGCGATCCCAAATCCGTGAAAATGTCGGGACCCCCGCCGCCGCTGAGCCGCGCAGACTCGTCCAAAGATCACCGCCCGCTCCAGCCAAGCACGCTTCGACAGAGCCATACGCCGGAGAGTCGCCCGGGCAGCGAGGACAGCAACCACAGCGACGTCTATCCGTCCTCTACAGCGGTTGGCGACCAGTTCATGGGTGAGTCCACGCCGCTGATCCTGGGCTCCGAAGCGCGGGGCCGCAACCATGGCACCTTTAGCCCGCGCGCGTCCTCGCCCAATGGCCTCTTCAGCGGGAGCACCGACGATGGAAGCGATTCGATGAGGTCTGGTGGAAACACTGGCATATTTGCGTCTGTGCTGGGTGGCGACGACTGGAAGAGGTGGCTTACAAGGAGGATGCGGACCACTAAGATGGGCCACAGCAGTGAGCTTGCTGAGCAGGCAGGATTCCGGGATACACCCTTCATGTGAGCTTCTGCTGAGATGTTGTGCCCTTGTTCTGGGCATCTGTGATAGGTGGACTGACCCCGTGTGGATAGGTATCTGGCATACTACATCCCGTGCCTGAATTGGATCCAACAGTATAAGCTATCGTACCTCCAGGGCGACTTCATTGCTGCTGTCACGATGGCTTCGTTCTACCTCCCGATGGCCCTCTCGCTTGCGTCCAATCTGGCACACGTGCCACCGATTTACGGTCTCTACGGCTTCATTTTCAACCCTTTCATCTACGCAATGCTCGGATCCTCTCCGCAAATGGTCATCGGCCCGGAGGCGGCCGGGTCTCTGCTCGTCGGCACCGTGGTGAAAGCTAGCGTGGACTCTGGAGGCGAAGGCTCAGAAGACAACGATATTCTACATGCCCAAATCTGCGGCGTGGTTGCCGGCATGGCTGGTGCTATAGTTCTCATCGCAGGTCTGGCCAGACTGGGATTTTTGGACAGTGTGTTGAGCAGGCCGTTCCTTAGAGGCTTCATCTCTGCCATTGGTTTTGTCATTGCTGTGGACCAGCTGATTCCCGAGCTTGGTCTTGCAGCCCTTGCGGAGGAAGCTGGCGTCAACCATGGGAGCAGCATCGACAAAATTCGTTTCATTGCCAGCAATGCTGACAAGGCCCATAAACTGACCTTTGCTGTGGCAGGAGTGAGCTTCGTCGTTATTATGATATTTCGGTAAGCTTAGAGCCAAGTTTAGTTTTTCCTGTATCTGATAGCGATGGCTGACATGTTTATCCTGGTAGCGAGCTCAAACGCCGTTTGGAAAAGAGGTTTCCTGGTGTTGCCTACTTCCCCGACCGATTTCTCGTCGTCGTCATCTCTGCTGTTTTGTGCTGGCACCTCGACTGGGAAAACCAGGGACTTGAGGTTTTGGGTTCCGTCAAGGCTGACTCTGGGGGCATCTTTGAATTCCGTTGGCCCTTTCAGCTTGCCCACATGAAGCACATCCGCACGGCCATGTCGACGTCCTTCCTCATTGCCCTTCTTGGCTTTTTTGAGTCGTCTGTTGCTGCCAAGAGTTTGGGCGGCAGCTCTATCCCTGGTATCGAATTGAGTGCCAACCGAGAGATGATTGCTCTTGGAACGGCAAACCTAGTTGGCTCCATGTTTATGGCTTTGCCTGCATTTGGTGGATATGGACGAAGCAAAGTGAACAAGACGACCGGTGCAAAGACGCCGATGAGCTCCGTATTCCTCAGTCTCTTTTCAGTACTATCCGTTTTGTTCTTATTGCCATATTTTTACTTTTTACCGGTAAGAAATCACCCCCTTGCCAAACAAGGTATTGTCAGAAATTAATCAGGTTTATTTGACAGAAACCCGTTCTTTCAGCAATGATTTCAGTCGTGGCATGGTCGCTGATAGAAGAGGCGCCCCACGATATTTCATTCTTCCTACGCATTCGGGGCTGGACCGAGTTGGGCCTCATGGCAGCCATCTTTTTCTCCACCATCTTCTATTCCCTGACTTTGGGTATGGCTCTTGGAGTAGGAATCTCTCTGCTTCTCGTTATTAAGCACAGCACTCGTCCTCGTATCCAGATCCTCGGCCGAGTTCCCGGAACCAATCGCTTTGAGAATCCTGAATCTCAAGACTCCCGAATCGAGTTTATTGAGGGATGCCTAATTGTCAAGATCCCGGAGCCATTGACGTTTGCCAATACTGGTGAATTAAAGTCACGACTTCGACGACTGGAACATTATGGCACAGCGCTAGCACATCCTGCTTTACCGCGCATCCGAAGCACAGACTCCAACCGTAACATCATCTTCGATATCCATGGTGTGACATCCATGGATGGTTCCGGCACGCAAGTGCTTGAAGAGATTGTTCGAGACTACCGGGAGAGGGGCGTGCGTGTCTTTTTCTCGCGGGCACCACACCATCGGGATCACCCCGTGTGGAAGCTCATGGAGAAGAGTGGAATCGTCGACTTGTGCGGCGAGAGGCATTTTGTAAACGACGTTGAAGCGGCGCTACGCTTAACGGAGTATGAAGATAGCGTTATGACACAGTGAGAGGGACGTACCTCGCTGTCACGGTAAGTTGATTGAAGTTTTAGATGGAGGTTATGGTTGAGGCTATTTGTCACAGCGCACGACTCTGTTGATTCCCCTCTTGTTCCTCCTTTTTCCCTTTCTTTTCTCTCGTTTTCTTACTGCTTTTACATAGCGGTCGTGCATAAAGGGGCGAGCATGTATAAACCTAAACCTACAGCGTGAAGGAACGTGACCAAGATGTATTTGATACGATAGCGGCTATGCAGATTTAACATAGATATCCAGGTGTTTGTTTATTACTCTTATTTACTTTGCACATGTGCCCAATCTGCTGCTCATGATGAGGCCACAATCTCATCCAACCGTGCTACAGATTGCCTCACGACATCCATTCCCGGAGCGTCATCCTCGATGAATTTCTCCAGCTCATATAGATGAGGCTGCCCGTTGGCAATGATTAGCGTGACTTTATCCTCACCTAAGCAATCGCGCATATCTTCGCTCACATTGAGCACCACATCAGGATCGTTGTTGCCATGAAAGATGACTGTCTTGGGCCACTGAGCGACTCTGTCTTTGGCATCAGGAAGTTTCGCCCACTGGTATCCGGGGTCTACAGATCCAACCAGATCGACAAGGGAGTTTTTAAACATGTAGTAGTCATATAGCATGCCACGATAAATACTAATACTTTCTGATCCAGCTTTAGGAGGGCTATACTTTGGATTCTTCGCGCCGTCGGGAGTTAGTTTGTCAAGGATAAAGGCGGATTCATCAGGACGCATGTCGTCGCCGCTTTGCATGGGGCCCGTGATGTATTTCTCCATTGTGGAAGGAGGGATTTCTTCTTCAGTGAATAAGATGGATGAGTTGAAGAAGGGATGGCGGAAGGTGTTGATGCCTTGGATGGAGAGGAGGGCGAGAGGCTTGGGGTTGCAGTGGTGCGCGATGATGGCGGCCATGAAGAAGCCTTTTGAGAAGGGTGTTAGTCTTCTTCCTCTTTTGAGAAGTTAAAGGACTCACCGCCGCTGGCACCTCCCACAATGACTCGTCTTTGGGAATTTGGCAGAGTGCCCCAATTTCGTGCGAATTCGTATGCTGCTGAGGCATCTTGAAGTAGGCCACCTCCACCAGCTTGAGGGAGAAGACGGTAGGTTGGGCTGATTAGGGGCCATTTGCGTTGGATGCACGACTGTAATAGTTTTATTAGGCTCAATGATTGTAATATGCCTTAAAATATCTTTCTCATAATTATTGGATTATTTGCGCGTTTCAACTCACCTGAACTAACCAAGGCGCAATGAGATCACGGTTCCCGTCAAAGAGCCCTCCAGGATGAAAGTACAGAAAGACAGGAGCGTCTTTTGGATAGTCGTCGTCGGTGTAGATGTCGCATTTCAGCGACATGCCGTGAATGGCATACTCTTCTGTTAACTTGTGCACCATTATGAAGTGATGTATAGCCAATTTAATAAGAGGATGGAGGAAAAGATAAGAGAAAGTGAAAAAGAGACAACAGGAGCTTTTGAAGTGAGAAAGAAGAGCCGTGAATTTACATGTACACAACTATATGGACTATTAACATGGGCTTGGGCTAAAGCTCAGAGCGGGGTCCAACCATTTTATGATTACTTGTCTGAGCCAAAGAGTCCAAAATGCCCATGTGAATATTACTTCGATAACATTGACGCCTTATTAACGCCCTTTCATCCTGCCGTTTGCTCCTACGCGTCATCACGTGGGCGTAAGCACTGGAGAGAGTCCTTCCCGTCGCCGAATGCCCTTTTTTTGCTTTTGGAGACATTAGAACTAGTAGGACTAAATCGTTTGGAGGTCGAGGCTAGACGAGTTTTGGCGCCGGAAGCGCTGCTCCAACTATTGATTAGCGTTTAGTAGTTGGACTTCACTGGTGATAGTATAGAGTAGGCGTGTCAGCGTCCGTAAGCCGACTAAAGACTGGCTCCGATGTGTAAGAAGATTAAGTGTAGTTTTATTTCAACTACATGATTCACAGTCTCTGAATTTTCAGAATCTCTAGCGGTAATGGGGATTAGATCACATGATTGTGGAAATGAGGCTGGGCGGGCTCCTGTTCCAGCTGATCCATATGCAGCCATGGGTATTGCATGCCTTAGCTGAAACGAAGCAAAAAGCAACCAGTCTATGCTTCCTTGCTCATTTTGGAGCGACGGAACATCATCGTTGCTTTTTCGATTCGCAATTTCATGAATAGAAAAAAAGAAAAAAACACTAGTGCTATTCTTGTTATTACTTTTTCTTACATCACTTTTTGGTTGTTCACCTGTTTTGAGATGCGAAGCGAATCTTATCGAGATATTACCAGGATCTCTTGCCCTTGGCCTGAGCTGTGCATACTCGTAAGGACAGCGAGAAATGACAACCGATTGCCGCTCAGGTTGAAAGTATCTCTTTATATATAGGCCCACCAGGTAAAGCAAGATCTATCGCCGTTCCGAACAGAGAGGCACCGGCAGCATATTTGGAAATAGAGGATCGTCTATCCTACGTAATGAGGTAGCAGTTCAAGTACGATTTCAACAACGGAAGACTGAATCTACAGTCTGTGGTAAATAATAACTTTATTTGACAAGGATGAATAGAGTTGTGGTAGAGTATTAGGAGCCACGGCGATGCCTTTGGTGTAAGTGCTCCTAAACTTCCCGAGGTGGCTAGCCAATGCACGGCTTGTTTCATCGCGATTTCGGTGAGGCATTCCTTGCATATCGGCCCCCAAACAGTAGCTTGATTGGATCTCGTTTCTTCCGAATTACGATAACCGGTGACGCCTTGCATGAATATAGCCCTCCCCAGTTCCATTTACAGGAGGCCGTGGTAGGAAATACATGGGGGCCAAGTCCCAACAAGATGTAGTTATTGAAGGGGTGCAAAACCTATGTAGCAAAGCATCAATATTTGGATAGGCAAAGGTAGTTATTTACCATATTGTAGATTTGTTACCCAATGTATCCAGATATGAAAGGCGTCTAAACTACATACTGTACACTTGTAGATTAGCCCCAAATGAGGGCGGTAAACTGAATCTGTTCCAGCTCAGGAACTGTCAGAGCCGCGGAAGAGGTTCATGGAGCAAGGAGCAAATTTGGTAACAAGTAGGTATACAATGGTAATTTCATCATTCCAAAGCTGTCGGAACTCTATTGGACAATGTAAGGTTGTTTGCGCACAGTAGACATTATCACGAGACATATCCTGCGCTCCAAGAAATTCTAGATTCAGCTAGGCAGACATAAGCAGGTAGTAGTAGCGGTTGTCTTTTGTGTCCAACACACAGCTTCATCGATGCCCCAACATGAAAAGTTATGGGTTATTCATATAGGCTCTTACATGGCTTGGATGCCTGTGCCTTGTGCAGCACTACAAACCAACTCTCATCAGCGCATACACTCTCTAGATCCCTGCTAATGTTAGGTCCGATGATAGGCTGCATGCATGCGGCAATGTCACCAATGGTGTGATGTATGGCTTGAGGGGGGCGGCGCTTCCTTGGTTTCATCCCATTCTGGTCGATCTGAGGGGGGAAAAAAGGTCATGCTTTAATTCAAAGTCAGCTCCAAGGTTGAGGTTGTAAAGCGCTAATAGGGTCATCTAGCAGCGGGCCGCCCGCGCTTTAGCCTTACTCGAGACATGCAGTGTATGCGCCATAACGCATTGTCGCTGTTAGCGAACATAGCGGCAGTGTTGGTTTGCTTATGGCGTGGCTTGGTTGATTCATACAGACGGAAGCTATATGTTCTTGATTTACGCCGCTTGAATTCAACTGTTGATACCATTCCGCCTCATTTTATCAACCGGTGAGCGCAGTGACCTCGCTCGCAATAATCCTCGAGCTTGCCTCACTTAGTCCTGTTACAATGACAATGATAGCCTTGCTACATGGGGTACCCCGTGACGTGGCCGTTATGCACCTCACGTAATTCGGAAATAGTACATGAATAAGCCGAAGGTATACACACTGTAGCAAATTACGAAAAACTGCTCAACCCTAGGACCGCTGGCAGAACGCCTGGAGGTTGACAGACGATGAAGATGGTTAGACGCCGTTACGGTGCCTATAAAGCACTTACATAGGCTTTAGTTATATGTACATAAAACAACAACATTGAACTCTGTGCGTTCTGACTGGCGTGAGTACTCTGGGATGAGGCTGAAGATGAGCCTCCGAGACAAATTTGCCGCTGCCACCCATTACTATCCTACTGAAATTTTGCCCAAGACGAAATACGTGCACTTTGGCTATGTCCTGTATCTATTCACACAAACACCTAGCCGGCTTCTTGAACCCACATATTCTGCTGCCTTTGATGTTCTGTTTCCTAATTCTTTGCTATTTACGACGATCGACATCATATTTAAGCTGATATAACTCTATCAATTACGTATCTCTAAATAGATTTATCAACTCATTTTGGATTTAGAGGCACTCTCAATTACACTAAGAGACATGCAATCTCTTTATGTGCCTACGTCATTCATGCCTGTACATATTGTAGCAAACTTATGTATCTACTTCTAGATCCTGATCCATGAATACTTTCTCCTAAAACATCATTCTGTTTCACCTACTTGTGTATCTCACCTATCTCACCGGATCGGATAAGGCCCCCAGCATACATGCATACTGACATACAATACTCATCATATCAACCTTCTCCCAATCAGCTTGGATTCCGTTCATGCACTGGCGGCAGTAGCGACGCGGATGGCTTGAGACGATCATCGATTGCGAGAATAGTTCACGGCCCGAAGCCAATTTTTCCCTTAACCAGAGCCGGGCTTTAGGGGTTTGAAGTGAAGCGCCCGCCATTCGTCTCAGGATTGCAGCCCAACCTGTTGGTCGCCGATAGGACGACGTGCATATTTTCTCCCTCCCCCCTGTCAGTTAACTGCGTACTAAGACTACTAGCCAAGTGGCACAGCGTGCGTTTTCGCAATTACATGAAACGCTGACAAAGTTCCTCATTACAGGCTGTTGGCTTCTCTGAAGACGAACTATTGATGGCTACAAATCGTAGTTTTAACCTGGCTTTCCACTCTCTTGTCAATTTCATGGTTTGAATTATGAATAATTGAATATGGCCGGGTTTTCCGTCGCTCTCGTATACGAAACTGTGGCCTTGAAAAGGTAGCCGTAACGAAAATAGCACTTACATCCATGTATAGGCGGCTTGCAGATGGAATCACCGGTGAAATGAAGAGGGGCCGGATTCGGCCTGCGCCTGTCACACAGACTGGCTGCATTTCCGCAGCCGCCGCATCCCGGGCCCAGCACGCAGCAAAAGGCATGCAAGGCTAAGGGGGCCCTGTGAAGTGCCTTTTGTGCGGATGCTGCATGGCGGGTCGGATCCAGAATCCATGTGCTGGGGCCACGCCCGTCGACGACGACGTCTTGATTGCCTAACGTACAGGCCGTTGCTCTTGGCTCTTTGACAATATATAGAGTACAAGCTCCAACATCATCCATATGGCTTCGTCACTCTCTGTCTTTTTGATACAATTCTCCAAGAAAGAGTGAAACTGTGACATCAACACTTTCATCTCTCCCTTTGGTAAGTCTGCTCACCTGCCCGGTTCTGTCCCAAACCATAGCCGTCCTTGCATAATCATCCAGCATCCCGGTACCAATGTTTGCTTCTTTTGCGCTCTAAGCCGCAGAAATCACACTAAGACTTCAGCTGCCTCCCTTTCCACGTCCGAATCAACCACTTACACGAGACTAGCCCCTGCATACAATACTTTCTTTTTTTTCAAAAGCCTCTTCTTTCGCCTCTGGACACGCCGTCGCTGCTCCGGTGTGCCGGGTCACTTGGCCGTTTGATTGCTCGTCTATATTGCCTCATCAGGCAAACACCATTCGATCCAGCCAATAACAACCGCACCCGAGGCTGAATCAGGGTGCGGCTGAGCTACGGCTGACAAGTATCTTTTCGTTGATCCTTGTATAAAAAAAAAATAGCAAGGTCAATCGATTAATACGCCCTAGAGCCTTAGTTGATAAAAAGCCAGATCTATCTATTTATTAGCGAGCAAGTCCCGTGGGCTCCATCACCCTCATTGACCTCATGAATTCTCTTTTCAACATTCGTTTCTTTACAACTACTAGACAGAAAAGAATACAACAGAGCAACATGGGTAGCGACGACGCATATCTCCTCACGGCTTCGGAAGCCCTCGCCAGAATTCGCGCTGGCGGGATGACCATTGAGGGCTATGTACGCTCGCTGCTGCGTCGTATAGATGTGCGTGACATCGATGTCGGAGCATGGGCCTATATAGACAAGGATTACATCCTCCAGCAGGCGAGAGCCCTGGATAAGGTGCCAATGAGTAAGAGAGGCCCGCTGCATGGGATGCCCATTGCCATTAAGGATGTTATTTACACCAAAGGTGAGTTGAGTCTTGTCACCGCAGAGGAGAGAGAATCGGAAAGGAGAGAGAGCAGAGAGGGTGTCATTTAAAGGACATGCGTAACAAAACATGCATGTTGTGTTTCTTGAGAAGGCAGCATACATCCATATTGTCCCTCTTTCTTTGAGAGATCGGTTTCCACTGTTGGGAAAGATGTCTCGTTGGATCAATATTGACGTGAGGTACCTCTAGATATGCCGACGGCACACAATTCGCCAATCTACAAAGACGACTTTCCAAAGCTTGACGCAGCCTCCATCATCCTCCTCCGCCATGCAGGTGCACTATTTCTCGGTTGGTTCCCTTCCACAGATATTCTCACGTGTTTTCGATGGTAGGCATCATTGGCTTACACCCGCCAACCCAGGCAAAACGACAACGGCCGAATTCGCCGCCTCCTACACCGGCCCGGCCTCAACGCGCAACCCGCACAATCCGGCCCGCACCCCGGGAGGCTCGTCCTCCGGCTCGGGCGCCGCCGTCGGCGACTTCCAGGCGCCCGTGGCCCTCGGCACCCAGACCGGCGGGTCTACCATCCGCCCGGGCTCGTTCAACGGCGTCTACTCCATCAAGCCGACGTGGAACGCCGTGTCTCGCGAGGGTCTCAAGATCTCGTCCCTGATGCTGGACACGATTGGCATCTTCGCTCGTGGCGTCGATGATTTGGATCTCGTGGCCGACGCGTTCGGGCTGCAGGACGATGAGGCGAGTGCTTTTACGGGCATCAAAGGGGCGCGCTTTGCCCTGTGCAAGACTGTCGTTTGGCCAATGGCTGGAGAGGGCACTCGCCACGCCATTGCTCGCGCCGTCGACATCCTGCGTGCCCACGGCGCAGAGGTCGAAGAGGTCGATCTGCCGCGCGAGTTTGACGAGCTGCCGCGCTGGCACAACATCGTCCTGCAGACCGAAGGCGAGACCTTCTTCCTCCCCGAGCACCGCGTCGCGAAGGAGAAGCTCTCGCCACAGCTGGTTGGCTACGTCGACCGAAAGGCCGGTTACGACCGCCGCGCACAGCTCAAGGCCCTCGACGGCATCTCAGCCCTGCGCCCCAAGATTGACGAGATCGCGGGCAGATACACAGCCATCCTGACGCCCAGCGTCATTGACGAGGCGCCAGAGGGGCTTGAGTTCACTGGCGATTCTGCATTTTGCGTGAGCTGGTCGGCGCTGCATACGCCGGTGGTCAACATCCCCGGCTTTCAGGGGCATACTGGCATGCCAATTGGCGTGTCGCTGGTGACACCTAGGTATCGCGATAGACACCTTTTGAAGGTGGCCAAGGAAGTGGGCAAGCTTTTCGAAGCAGAGGGCGGGTGGAAGCGGAATGTTTAAGACGGTTGCACCGTCCTATGAAGCGATGTGATGGCGAAAGATGGAAGATGTTTTCCTTTAGAAATTAGGTAGTTCATGCCACTTACTTTAGAGAAAGAGGATAGACTAGAGAGAATCAATTGTTTGCATATTGGGAGAGATGTTTCTTGAGTAAAGAAAAAAGGTTGTGTAATAGAGGTGAATGATATTCATCAACTCTAGACAGTAATGAGAATGGTCCATCCAACAAGACTTTTCTGTACCCGCTTCCAGCTTTTCTTCCCACATTATATATGTTCTGCAATAAACGACTTAGTAACTACAGTGATCAAATACATATGAATAAGAAGACATTATAAAAAGAAAGGAAAAGTAGAAAAAAGATCTCTTACATCACGATCTTTTCCCATGATACACCACGCCTCTTATTTGCACATAATATCTCTTCTCCCGTCTAATTTCCAACCCCTGCTACTCCCACCTCTCTTCTCTCCCATCGACTTGCACAATTTCCCCCTTCGCCTTCCCTATGACGGCCCAAAAAAGGGGGGAGATAAACAGTAGTAGTAATAAAGAGATTTCATGGTCATTATGAAAAGATGTAGCTGGAGGATTTAGATTTACAAGAGATATGAAAAGCCGTCCGGCTCCATTCTCGTACGCTTTTCACGTAGAATTATGAAGACGTGGCTCTCTCGAGGCAAGCTTGCAGCTGTTCATGGAAAATTTCCGTTAGTTGACATGTTTTTAGGTTAATGAGTTGTGAGACGTACCTCTTGGGGCATAAGACCCTGGTTGCTGAGATATCGGCACATGCTCTTGACTAGCTCGACCTGCTCTTCGGGGGCCAAGCTGGTAATGGCCGTCTCCAGGACGCTGCCCAGAGAAACCTTGTGGACCTCAATAAAGGTGTGGAAGTACATGTACGCAAAGAAGCCCATGATGAACTGGCAGTCCATTCGATCTGTCATGCCACCGTGTCCCGGAATTGAGTCGCCAAAGTCTTTAATCTTGAAAGTACGCTTAAGGCCGGAAGCGAAGAAGCCGCCAAAGGGAGCAATGAGAGATGCAAAGGTGGCTAGGGCCAGGGCATGCAGCTGCATCGGCGCAAAAGTCAGGGAGAAGCTGGTGTTTGGTGGCAGGAAGAAGAATTGTGGAAGCTCGTATGTGTGAGGCACGAAGACGGGATTGACATCGCATTTCAGACCGCTAAAGACATTGGCGCCGAGATCCTGTAGGTTGGAATATTTAGTACAGTACCAGAAATAAGGTAATGTTACATCTTATTGGCTTACGTTGACGGGGCAGATAAAGTATTTGGAGCGCATCAGGATGTTGACAAGCAAGAAGGAGAACAAGACGGTCATGATCCAAGCACCGACAAATCCTTCAACCGTCTTCTTTGGCGAGAGCTTGATGAGTTGTGTGCGACCGAACATAATACCACAGATGTAGGCAAATATGTCGTTGGTGATGACCAAGGCCGCTGGCAGGAAGAACCAAATCATGCCTTCAAATATGTTGTTCATAACGAAATGGGCCTGCACGACAATAAGGTACAAGGCCATGTGAGTCCAAGCAAAGTTGGTGAATTGGAATTTGTAGTTGCCGGCTTGAAGTGAGGCGACGAAGAAGACAAATCCTATTACGGCGAGCGTTAGATAAATTCCATGGCTACGGGCTGATTACCAGGAAAAGAGCAACGCACCAAAGACATAGAGTACAAAGCTGATAAAGCGATGGTGGGTAGCCAGAGGAAGAAGCACCTTGTCAACAAGGACAATATGCTTAAAGTAGTAGATGACGCTCTCTCCATAGAGAAAATACATGGTAGTGGCCAGGAAGTACCAGTTCAAGCTCTTGGTGGAGCGCAGAGATCTGGCTCGGCTGGGAACATTGGCAATGGCAATGACTTCCTTGAAGGATATGATCTGGACTGCAGTGACAATGGCAATCATGTAAATGTGACCCATAAACAACGCGCCGAAGAAGCCCGAGATCATTACCAGCGTCCATAGGGTTCGCGTCCAGAAGTTCGCCTTCTTCTTCTCGTACTCGGCCTGTTTCTCTGCGGCTGTTGTGGGCTTCTATTTCGCCAAGTGTCAGTTCCACATAAAGTTTTCTGGGCGATGACAAGGGGAAGAGCAAAGCAAAGACAAAAGCACAAAAGCGCAGCAACAATAAGAGAGTCCGAGAGCTTACCTCTTCGACAACCGACAGCTTGGCCTGGTTCTGCGCCCTGGTTCTTGTTGGGGACCCCTCTTCGCTCTTGTCGCTGAAGCTCGATCGGCGGCCCTCAGAGCCGCTGAACTGGCCGTTGGCATTCTTCATGGGGGACTTTCCCCCTCTCTTTGATTTGGCCATGGCGTCGTACGGCTTGCTGAGATGCGCCGGGACTGGACAAGGAGTTGCGATCTGGCGGCGGCGGGATATGCTCAGCGGGTTGCTCGGAGCAAGGCTATCGACGGAAGAGCTTCTGCGGACTGCGATGCGAACTTCCAGTTAGTGGACAAGACAACCGACTGATTCACCGGACCCTCTTTCCTCCCTCTCACCTTATCCTCTACCGGACATTCAAGCGACGGCGGTGGTGACGGTGCGCTGGCGACCCAAGCAGAAGCAAAGTCGGGCGAATTTGACGGTGATGAGGTGGAAGTCAAAAAGGCATTTCGCCAGAAGCTGCTAAATCCAAAGCTAACACGCAACGTGGGCCTCACCCCATTTAAGGTACCGGCCAGAATCTGCTGCGGCCAGCCACTGACGAAGTACTACTGCCAGGCCAAAGCTCCGTGTGCTCGAACTGCGCGCTGTAGTGCCCCGAGGCTTAGCGCTGGAAGCGAGCCAAGGCTCTAGCTGGGCTTCTTTGGGGCCCTCGCACGGCGGAATTTTTGCTGAAACCTTTCAGTTTGATTTGCATCGGACTCATGCAACTCCCCGCAAAATACTCCTAGTAGTAAAATCCGCATGTGACAGTACTTTAATTTGCTGGCATCTGCCCGAGATAATTTTACATAATCCCCTTAAATCTGGCCGGCTGCTCGCTCTCGTGCTTAAGGAAATGGCAGAAGTGTTTTCATTGATTCCAGTCACCCCAACTTTATTTTAGTGGAAGGCTGGCTGCAGCTAATACCACCAAACCTGTCGAATACGCTGTGATGTACCTTGAATTCCGCAAACGATGAGGCGGCTGTGACTGCGGCCCTCTGATCTGGCGTCTACGTCATGCGACATGGCCTGCAATATTGAATGCCGGCATGAAATCAGGGCTCAGCATGCACCGCCTCTTCCAGCTGGTTTGTCGGTTGAGCCCAAGATGCTGTAATTGGCCGCTCTCACAGCTGGTATACTTGTGTGATTTGATTGCGCCAATGAAAGATCTCGTTATGTGCTGCTGCTACCTACAAGGTGCAAAGTACAGTGAGCTGTGAGCATGAGGCTTAATGGATAATCCGCCACGTGCTCGCAAATGTCATCTCCCTCTCTCCACACTCATATTGGGTCCCCTTTGTTCCTTTCAGACTCTCTAAATACATGTAGCCATAGGTAGTTCTCTGTAATTTAATAGACCACTAACAATTGGCTATCAAAATGTGCATACTCGCAGAATTAAGGCATCTGCTTGGAGGTGCTAAGCCTCATTGTTGAGAACCAGCCACTCGCAAAGTAAAAACGTGACCTCGCGTCGCGTCGTTTTTTTTAGCGGTATCTTATCGTTCGAATCCAAATCCACCGCGGTCTCGTCCCGCAATGACTGCATCGCACAGGCTATTCATGACGCAGTGCCGTGCCAAACACGCTGCGCATAGACGCCTCGAGCCATGATGCATCTGCGCTGAAGAGCCATGAATGATGGATCTCGACGAGTTTTCCGATGACGGGTTCGACGACCTAACCGACAACGTGCTTCAAGAGCTCGAAAACAACGCCATCCAGTCTACCCAGGCCCAGCATGCCTTCACGCAAGAGGCGGACCAGCTCGACTATGCCTGGGGGCAGGAGGACGACGACTTGGACACCACCGAGGTGATCAACGATGCCGGTGTTCCTGTGGGCAGGCCAATTGTCGACAAGACGCTGCGACAACAACAGCCCACGCGGCCTTCCATTCCTCCTGTGCCCAACCCTCGATGGAATCCGGCGATTGACGCTGCGACCGCCAGGCCTGGAGCCAATTTGGCGGAGCGGCCTCGAATGACGAGCGTTCGGCCCATGAATCAGCCGTTCATGGCGTCTCAGCGATTCCCCGATTCTTCACAAAGTGCAGCTCGCCCTCAGACCGCACAGCTTGCGGCGATGCCAATGCCATCCCAAGCGCAGTCTGGACCCATGGTGACGGCGTTGCAAAAGCGAATCCGTATTTTGGAAGCAGAGCTCAATGCGGCCCGCGGCGAAACTTCGATACTTCGCTCAAACTCTACAAAGGCACAGCAAAACTATGATGAGCAGATTGCCCGCCTCCGAAAGCTCAACGCTGAGCAATTACAAAGACAAGAAAAGGCAATGGAAGCGGCTATAGCGGCGGAGAAACATGCCAACACAGAGCTCCAGTTCATGCAGCGCGATATGAAAGAGGCTAATGACCGAGCCCGCAGAAAAGAGCCTGCCGCCATCAGCATGACGACGCCGAAGAAGACCAGCAAATCATGGGGGTTTGCGGATGGTTTTGACGAGATGGACATTGCTGCAAGCCCAAGCAAAGGCCAAGGGAGAAGCAAGACTGCTGGCTCGGTTGCTACCAACATTGGAGAGAGAACGCCGAGTAAAGGGAAGCGAAAGCGCCCTGTATCAGAGTCTCCCATGAAGCCTCTTGACATACACACGGGCGATGCAGAAATGAGCGATGACAGAAAGCCTGTATCTCAACTGGCTTTGCAGCAACCTATCGTAGTGGCAGCTCCCACAGCTCCATTTGATGTGAGTTTAAAACTAAAAATAGGAAGAATGAAAATGCAAATGCCAACATTCTATTCTTTGAAGTCCTCTAGAGATGCCAACTAACTCTTGACTCTGCCAGTTCTTGCAAATTGTCCTCGATCACGGCTTTGCCCAGGGGCAGCCCCCAACTTTCGACATTCTCTCACGCATCTCCTTCCCTTCTGATCCAAGTACATCCTTCTCAACCCTCATATTCGAAAGACTTCCTCTGATGGGTAACCCCTATCAACCAATGCAGCTTCTCGTTGATTTTACAGAGCAAATCATCATCCTATGGACTAGATGTTTTGAAGAGCAGTTTTGGGAACCTATTAAATATCTTGTATCGCTCATCGCTTTCACCTTTCAGCTCCACACCTCATCTGTTGCTCCCCTCATCATCTCCAGACTTGTGCCCGTGGCACAGACGATAATATTCACGGTTGCGGAAGGGCCCTCGCGCCTTTCCGATGGCACGGTAGCCAACAACGATGACCATACCGTCGTGGAACAGCAAATAGATACTAGTCAAGTTCTGTCTTTGCTTTACACTGCGTCTTTGGCATGTGCAACAACGCCCACCGAGACTGAAGAGGGGGTCAAATACACTTCTGCTGCGTTTTGGAAACTCATCTCTCTGGACTTTACTCTTCTGCTTTTGATGCCCAAGCAGAAAACTACCGATATCATTGGAATGCTTGATCTGCTGGCGACATCCTCGCTCCCCGACTCTATCGGCCCTATATCGGATGAAAAAGATACGCCATCAGTGGCGCGCGCTGTCATCGAGCGAGCATCTGCTAAACTGATGGAGCATCCTCGTGCTACAACTACCCCTGCCCAGAAACGAAGCGTACGACTGGCTGCTCTTCGAACGTTGGTTACCTTTGCAAGATATAAATTCGGTGCCCAGCAGTTAGCATCTCACGATAACGCCATCCCACGCTTAGTGGCTTGCTTGAGTACATCCATCGACGAACTTTATGATCAGCCTATCCCTCCCAGCATTCTCCCTCCTCTTCCTGATGCCATGACGTCTTCATCGCTAAGATTTTCCGAGTCCACAACGTCTGCTGAGCTGTATCGCATCATCTCCCAATGCGTGACGCTTATCCACACTCTAGCTACAGACCCGTGTACGGCCAATTTGGCCGAAATCACTCGAAAACTTTCACTTTCTCACGGAGGCAGCCAGCGATATCTCATTGCTCTGGGAAGATTGACTTTTGCTGAGGAAGACTTGGTCATGGAGGCAGGAATTGACGGCGAGGTCGTTGAGGCGGCCCATGAGCTGTTAGAAATGGCCGTGACGCCGGATGAGGGAGAAATTGTGAGTGAGGCTTTTGGAGCATAAATGCTGTGGTAGCAAATCTTTTCCCTTGATGATAGAGGGGGTAGTTGGTTGGCCGATCTGTGGGCTTTAGATTACACTGCATGAGACTTTTTGTTCTATGCGCGGGCGTGTATTTGGTCAAATGGTATGGGCCAGTAAATGGAGAGCTAGACAACGACGACTGGCCGGGGTTGGATAAATGATTCTGAGAAAGAGAAACGTGCTTGGAGTTGCAATGATCAGGAGGCAGCTTTGTATGCCTGGCGTTTAGGATATGGATTTGGATATACCATGTACGACTGTGAGACTATAGTTTGCTGCACTCTTGAATACTATTCAAATCGAAGCCAAGACCCATCTTTACTTGGGTATAGGTGCAGATATTGTTGGTTACTCGGCTGCGTTTGTATCATAAATTGTGCAAGTCGTTACAAAAACAAAGAAATCTTAATAGTAAGATCTATTGATGAAAGCTATCTAAAAGACCCGTACTATCACATAACCTAAAAGAAGAAAAACAGGAAGAGAAGAACGTCGAGAGAGAAAAAAACAGATAATAAAGAAACATAACAATCATAAACTCAGTTCCCTTCCCCCACCATCATGCCTAGGTGGCTCCCCGAAACCATAAAATCAATACACAATTCAAATCCCTTTTCCATGTCCTTCACATATCATTTTTTTTTCCCCTATCATCTAAGCGCCAATTCAATATACTTAATGCGTTCGCATTAGGAGATTCCTTAGCAAGATGAACTTTCCTAGGAGCCCGCCTAAGAGGCCAGTGCCGCCGACAGTTGTTGTTCCTGCTGGCCTGGTGGTGTTTGTGGTAGTACCGGTTGTGTTTGTGAGGATGCCGGTAGTGTTTGTAAGGAGACCAGTAGTACCGGTACCAGTAGTGCCGGTAGTTGTGGTGTTCCTGGTCGTAGTGGTGTTGGTTGAAACCGTTGTTCCTGCGCCGAGGACAGTTCCGGTGGAGTTGGTGGTGTTGCCCAGGCCCAAGGAGCCAGTGAGTGAGATTCCGAGGCCAGGCGCTGTTGTGTTCGTGGTGGTTGTGTTGACTGGGACCGTAGTTCCTGTGCCTGTTCCTAGGAGACCACCGAGGAGGCCAGTGCCGGTGGAGTTGGTTGTGCCACCTGTAGTTGTTGTGTTGGTTGTTGGAACAGTAGTGTTGGTCAAGACTGTGGTGGTATTGCCTAGGAGGCCACCAAGGAGGCCGGTGCCAGTGGTACCAGTTGAATTAGCTACTCCTGTAGTAGTATTGGCAACACCTGTAGTGGTATTGCCTAAGAGGCCACCGAGGAGGCCAGTTCCGGTGGTACCAGTCGTGCCTGTTGTATTGGCCACTCCTGTAGTGGTATTGACAACTCCTGTAGTAGTGTTACCCAGGAGGCCACTGAGGAGACCAGTGCCAGTAGTACCAGTCGTGCCTGTTGTATTGGTTACTCCTGTCGTGGTATTAATAACTCCTGTGGTAGTATTGCCGAGCAAACCACCAACTATGCCAGTACCAGTTGTACCTGTCGTATTGGTAACTCCTGTGGTGTTTCCTAATAGGCCACCGAGAAGACCACTGCCGGTAGAGTTAACAGTTCCTGTAGTGACATTGCCTAGAAGACCAGTACCAGTAGCACCAGTTATGCCGGTAGTGTTCGTCACTCCTGTAGTGGTATTGCCTAAGAGGCCACCGACGAGGCCAGTGCCAGTGCCGCCAGTTGAATTGGTTATTGTCCCAGTAGAGTTGATTAATCCCGTTCCTGTCGTGCCTGTTCCTAGAAGGCCGCCTAGGAGGCCGCCGGTAGTACCAGTTGCGCCAGTTCCACTTGAACCAGTTGAATTGGTTATTGTACCGTTTGTATTAGTTAGTCCTGCAGTGATATTGACTCCAAGTCCGCCGAGAAGTCCAGTGCCGGTGGTACCAGTTCCAGTAGAGTTAGTACCAGGTATTCCCGTAGTAGTATTGCCTAGGAGACCACC
The DNA here is from genome assembly GCA_026401215.1 of Trichoderma erinaceum. NCBI lineage: Eukaryota > Fungi > Ascomycota > Sordariomycetes > Hypocreales > Hypocreaceae > Trichoderma > Trichoderma erinaceum. The sequence goes on along the minus strand of JALIRY010000017.1, from coordinate 299,101 downwards.
GAGCAGGCCAGTGCCAGCGGTGCCCGTCGTATTGGTCACCCCTGTAGTAGTATTTCCTAAAAGACCACCAAGGAGACCGGTGCCGGTGGTACCAGTTCCAGTAGAGTTATCAATCCCTGTAGTAGTATTGCCCAGGAGGCCGCCGAGAAGGCCAGTACCAGTTGAGCCAGTTGAATTAATTACGCCGGTTGTGGTATTTGCGATTGTACCCGTTGTGTTTACTATTCCTGTTGAGCCAGTGCCCGTTCCTAGGAGGCCACCAAGAAGACCACCAGTGTTACCAGTTCCAGTCGTATTAGTGATGCCGGTTGTAGTGTTGGTTATTATGCCCGTTGTATTTGTTATTCCTGTAGAGCCAGTGCCAGTAATACCAGTGCCTGTTCCTAGAAGACCGCCAAGAAGGCCACTGCCAGTAGTGCCGGTAGAACCAGTAGAATTTGTTGTATTAGTTACACCGGTGGTTCCGTTACCGAGTGTAATTCCTATTCCAACGCCAGGTAGAGCACCTCCAGTTGTGTTAGTTGTGTTGGTCGCACCTGTGGTTCCTGCTCCTAGAAGGCCACCAAGTAGACCAGTAGAGTTAGTACCAGGCGTAGGATTAGTGCCTAAAAGGCCTCCAAGTAGATCGCCCCCAGTAGTGTTGCCGGTGCCTCCAGCAGAGTTTCCAATTGTGCCGTTAGGTAGAAGTCCGCCCAGGAGACCAGTAGAATCGCCAGTACCAGTTGTGCTGTTTCCTAAAAGTCCACCAAGGAGGCCAGTCGAGTTGCCGGTTGTAGTAGTGCCATTTCCTAGAAGACCACCAAGAAGACTAGTGGAGTTGTCGGTAGTTCCTGTGCCATTTCCTAGGAGGCCACCGAGGAGACCACCAGTTGCTCCGCCAGTGGTTCCTGTGCCAGTGGATCCTGTAGAGCCTCCTCCTAGAAGGCCTCCTAGAAGACCTGAGTTGTCGCCAGTTGTTCCAGTGCTTCCAGTTATAGGTGTTCCAGTAGTACCTCCTAAAAGACCACCAAGGAGACCGGTGGAGTTGCTGGTATCAGATCCGTTTACAGGAGATCCAATTGTACCTGTCAAATTCAAGCTTGTACCATTTCCACCTAATAGGCCACCGAGTAATCCACCAGTGGAGTTGCTAGTTGTTGTAGTACCGTTTCCAAGGAGACCACCTAAGAGACCGGTTGAGTTGTCAATGCCAGTACCACTGCCAGCGGGAAGACTACCCAGGAGGCCGCCGGTAGAGTTCACAATTCCCGTACCGCCACCTAGAAGGCCGCCGAGAAGACCAGTAGAGTTGCCCGTATCTGTTGTAACGTTTCCTAAAAGTCCTCCAAGGAGATCACCGGTAGAATTTCCGGTTCCCGTGGTTCCATTTCCTAGGAGGCCACTGAGTAAGCCTGGATCAACACCTGTACCTGCAGCGCCTGTTGAGCTACCATTGCCCAGAAGACCACCCAGTAAGCCACCCGTAGCGTTTCCAGTCGTTAAAATGCCGTTGCCGAGAAGACCGCCTAAGAGACCAGTAGAGTTATCGGTTGGTGCAGTACCATTTCCTAAAAGGCCTCCGAGGAGTCCAGTAGAGTTATCACCAGTTCCTCCTCCAATGAGGCCGCCCAGTAAGCCGGGATCAACACCCGTACCTGCTGTACCGTTTCCGAGGATTGGCAGTGTAAGGTTTAGACTACCAGTTCCATTAAGACCGGGTAAAGTGCCATTAAGGAGATCTCCAGTACCGTTCAAAAGGGGTGGCAGCGTGATATTAGGAGTACCAGTGCCATTTAACAGACCGCCAAGTAAGCCTGGGTCAACAACAGTACCAGTTGAACCATTTCCGAGGAGACCGGGCAGTGTGTTATTAAGGAGAGCATCAGTGCCGTTGAGTAGGCCAGGCAGAGTGTTGTTAAGAAGAGTACCTGTGCCATTAAGGACTGGTACTGTGCCATTCAGGAGACCCGGAAGCGTGCCGTTCAAGAGGCCTGGCAGCGTGCTATTTAAGATATCACCAGTACCTCCGAGACCGGGCACTGTTCCATTGAGAAGATCACCAGTGCCGTTAATAAGACCAGGCAAGGTGCCGTTTAAGAGGCCTGGTAGCGTGTTATTCAAGATATCACCAGTACCGCCGAGACCGGGCACTGTTCCATTGAGAAGACCAGGCAGAGAGCCATTCAAGAGGCCACCGGGTAAAGTGCCATTGATAAGGCCCGGGAGGGTGCCATTAAGGAGACCAGGTAAAGTGCTGTTGAGATCACCAAGTGTTCCATTGAGTAAACTACCGGGCAGAGTAGTGTTTAAGAGACCTGGCAGAGTTCCATTCAAAATCCCTGGAAGAGTGCCGTTTAGGACACCACCAGGCAGAGTGTTGTTGAGATCACCGATTGTGCCATTGAGGAGACCAGGCAAAGTTCCATTTAAAACCCCTGGCAGAGTGTTGTTAAGTAGACCTGGCAGAGTGCTATTTAGGAGACCTGGCAGGGTGTTGTTAAGGTCGCCAAGAGTACCGTTTAGGACACCGCCGGGCAGCGTGTTATTCAGGAGACCTGGTAGAGTTCCATTTAAAACTCCGGGCAGAGTGTTGTTTAGTAGACCTGGAAGAGTGTTATTAAGGTCGCCAAGAGTTCCGTTGAGGAGACCAGGCAAAGTTCCATTTAAAACCCCTGGCAGAGTGCCGTTTAAGATATCACCGGGAAGAGTGCCGTTCAAGAGACCAGGCAAAGTCCCATTCAAAAGCCCTGGTAGAGTGCCATTTAAGACATCACCAGGAAGAGTACCGTTCAAGAGACCAGGCAGAGTGCCGTTCAAAAGACCGGGAAGAGTGCCATTTAAGACATCACCAGGAAGAGTACCGTTCAAGAGACCAGGCAGAGTGCCGTTCAAAAGACCGGGCAAAGTCCCATTCAAAAGCCCTGGCAGAGTGCCGTTTAAAATATCACCGGGCAGAGTGTTGTTTAGTAGACCTGGCAGTGTGTTATTAAGATCACCGATCGTGCCGTTTAAGAGACCAGGCAAGGTTCCATTTAAAATTCCCGGCAGAGTACCGTTTAGGACACCCCCGGGCAAAGTACCGTTTAACAGACCAGGCAGAGTGTTGTTGAGATCACCAATAGTCCCGTTTAGTAGACCTGGCAAAGTTCCATTTAGGACACCTGGAATGGTACCATTTAAGAGACCTGGTAGAGTGTTGTTCAGATCACCTGGTAAAGTTCCATTCAAGACACCTGGAATCGTACCAAGAGTGCCGTTAAGAAGGCCAGGTAGAGTGCTGTTTAAAAGTCCAGGTAAAGTGTTGTTCAAAAGACTGCCGATCAAAGTTCCATCTGGGTCACCAGGCAGAGTGCCGTTAAGGAGACCTGGCAAGGTTCCATTTAAGACTCCTGGAAGCGTACTATTAATATCACCAAGAGTGCCGTTGAGAAGGCCAGGCAGAGTGCTGTTTAAAAGTCCAGGTAAAGTATTGTTCAAAAGGCCGCCGATCAGAGTTCCATCTGGGTCACCAGGCAGAGTGCCGTTAAGGAGACCACCAGGCAAAGTGCCGTTAAGAAGACCAGGTAGAGTACTGTTCAATAGACCAGGTAAAGTATTATTTAAAAGGCCGCCAAGCAGTGTTCCATCTGGGTCACCAGGCAGAGTGCCATTTAGGATACCGCCAGGCAGAGTGCCGTTGAGAAGACCGGGTAGAGTACTGTTCAATAGACCGGGTAAGGTGTTGTTCAAAAGTCCGCCAAGCAGCGTTCCATCTGGGTCACCAGGCAAAGTGCCATTTAGGATACCGCCAGGCAGAGTGCCGTTGAGAAGACCTGGTAGAGTGCTGTTTAGAAGACCTGGTAAAGTATTGTTCAAAAGGCCACCAAGCAGTGTTCCATCTGGGTCACCAGGTAACGTCCCATTCAGGATACCTCCAGGCAGAGTGCCGTTGAGACCGCCTGGCAAAGTTCCGTTGAGAATGCCTCCAGGCAGAGTACCGTTAAGAATACCACCAGGTAAAGTTCCATTTAGGATACCTCCGGGCAGAGTGCCATTGAGAATGCCTCCAAGCAAAGCTCCATTTAAGATATGAGGCTCGAGATTGATCCCCACTCCAAGATAGATATCTGGAATACCATCACCATTGACGTCAATACCTCCAATGGCAGTAACGTAGGTATCGATATGATCAATGAGATGTAAGGCAACACCTCCGCCAAATTTGACCCATATGTTGGGAATACCATCGCCGTCGGTGTCAATGCCACCGTCAAGGCCAATGACTGTGTCCGGTATTCCATCGAGGTCAAGATCAACCGGAGAGCCAATTTGAATACCAAGGCCAAGGCCGAGATTACCAAGATTAGTAGGAAGGGTGTTATTGCCTCCTAAAATAGGAACTCCCGTCCCGTTTGTACCATTTTGAGGACCAGTGCTGTTAAGATTCAACCCAGTGCCATTTGGACCAATGAGACCACCCGGTGCAATAATGCCAGGCAAGATCTGGATATCAGGGATGCCATCGATGCTGAGGTCGATGCCTCCACTAAGGCTGATAATGCGATCAGGTCTTCCATCACCATTAATATCCACACCGCCACCAGGCAGAATAGTGATGAACACAATGCTGTTACCACTGAGCTCGATGCGACCTCCAGAGCCAATTACAGTGTCCGGTAGTCCATCTCCGTTGAGATCGACAAGAGAGCCGATGCCTATTTGAAATCCGGTGGCGATGCCAAGAGTCCCAAGGTTACCAAGGCTGTTGACGAGACCTGAAATCAATCCACCAAGGAGACCAGTCATAACGAAGACGTCAGGAATTCCATCACCATTGGTATCAATGCCTCCATTAGGACCGATGACAACATCAGGAATTCCGTCATGGTTAATGTCCACGCGGCCATCAGGGGAAATGATGATATCAGGAATGCCGTCGCCGTTGGTATCAATGCCGCCCCCAATGCCAACGGTGGTATCTGGCCTACCATCCCCATTAAGATCAACAAACGTACCAGCACCCAGGTTTGCGAGAATAGAGGCCAGAGTGTTGCCAATGGCACCGACTATACCGCCCAGTAAGCTACCGAGCAGAATGGTTAGATCAGGCCTGCCATCTCTATTGAGATCGATGCCCCCGCCAGGAAGGACAAAGGTATCAGGTATTCCATCACCGTTGATGTCAACTCCGCCACCGTTCAGGATGAAAATGTCGGGCTGCCCATCTGAATTCGTGTCGATGCCTCCACCAGGAGTAATCAGAACATCAGGCAGGCCATCACCATTAAGGTCAACAGGAGCGCCAATAATAGATGTGCCGTTGATCTTAACATCAGGCAGGATACCACCAGTTGTGTTGTTGCCTCCAGTAACATTTGGTGGATTGATGGGCCCAATAACTATACTAGACGGATTGCCCGGGCCGAGGTTTGCACCAAGGCCGATAAACAAATCGGGCTGGCCATCACCGTCTAAATCGATGCCTCCGTTGAGACTGATTATGATATCTGGTTTGCCATCGAGGTTAAGATCAACTAACCCATTCAGACCAATCTTGATATCCGGCCTTCCATCACCATTGAGATCAATACTTCCATCAGCGCCCACCACCGCCTTGGCTATGCTGCTACCAGGAGTGTAGACCGGTGCGCCGATGAGGGAAGGGACATTCCTTCCGGCACCAGCTTTGAACAAGATTCTAAAGTTAGGTAAACCGTCTTCATCAGTGTCCACGCCGCCGTCCAGATCAACCATGGCGTCAGGGATTCCGTCCCCGTTAAGATCAACAGTGCCATTGGGATTGATCACGAGATCTGGAACGCCATCACCATTAAGGTCGACACCACCGTTCGGCCCGATAGAAACGTCTGGTATACCATCGCCGTTTGTATCTATGGGAGTGCCAACACTTAGGAGAACGGTTGGAAGAACAAAGCCATCGCCTCCAGGATTAATAGTACCGTTTCCAATTGGGTGGATGATGGTGCCATTGAGCTGGGGGACAGGCAGAGTAATTATAGTACCGTTCCCAAGCTGGGATACGGCAGTACCATTTATAATAGGCTGGGTAATGATAGTATCGTTTCCAAGAGGTAGAGTAATAACACTGCCGTTTCCAATGAGCTGGGTAACAATAGTGCCATTTCCAAGCTCGGGGTCAAAGGTGCCATTTGCAAGCTGGGTAATGAGGGTTCCATTTCCAACAGGGAGCGTAACCACAGTACCGTCTCCAATAGGTTGCGTAATAATTGTACCATTTGCAAAATGGGGGACGATAGAGCTATTCAGCTGGGGGATGATAGTGCCATTTCCAAGTTGGGAAATAATAGTACCATTGAGGTGGGATACGATTGTACCATTTTCAGTAGGCTGAGAAATAATAGTACCGTTTCCGATAGGCAGTGTAATAACTGTACCGTTTCCAATGGGTTGGGTAATGATGGTGCCATTCGCAAGCAGCGGAATGGTAGTATCATTCAGCTGAGGGATGATAGTGCCATTTCCAGGCAGGATAATAATAGTACCATTTCCAATGGGCTCGGTGATGATAGTTCCGTTTCCAATGCCGAGAGGCGTGTTACCGCCAGTGGTATGATGAGGGTGCAGCGATATATCTGGTCTGCCGTCCCCGTCAATATCAATGCCACCATGAGCGTCAACGGTAGTATCAGGCCGTCCGTCCCCATTCAGGTCCACTCCGCTACCAGGTAAGATTACTAGATCTGGCTTTCCATCACCATCAATATCGATGGTGCCGTTAGGGCCAACAGCCACATCTGGCCTACCATCTCTGTTTGTGTCAACACCAAGAAGAGGACCATGGGGCAGGCCATTGAGTAGGCCAGCATCGCCCACAATAATAAGAGGATGAACACCAGGAATAGTAGGGATAGTAATCCTAGGAGCCTTAGGACCGGCGCCGGGCAAAGTAATCGTAGGGTTGACCAAGCCAGCGGGATTGCCAATAATGGCAATTGGTGCTTGATGGCGTGCGGTTGGCTGAACTGTGACTGTAGGATCTCCGCGATGAGCGTCTGGAAGCGTAATTGTAGGGATGTGCCGCACAAATCCAGGTGTGCCAATGACTACAGTTCTCAACCCTTCACGGTTGAGAGGCTCTAAAGTGATTGAAGGATCATTTCGTCTAGCTCCATCAAGGATAGTTGTAAACGCAAATGAATCACTGCCGTGACCGTGCTCTTCGCTATAGCCGTGTTTTTCACCTGAACTCTGTTCCTGGTCGTGGCCGTACTCTTGGCCATGTCCGTACTCTTGGCCATGTCCGTACTCTTGGCCATGTCCTTGCTCTTGACCGTGGCCATATTGGTCGCCATGGCCATGTTCTTGATCGTAGCCGCGGTGTTCGCCGTAGCCATAATCCTCACCGTGGCCTTGTTCCGCACCGTGGCCTTGTGACGACCTTGATGGCTCTATAACCACGATTGGAGGCTTACCACGCTCAATTGGCGGTAGGGTGACTCTTGGGCCATCAGGTTTTGCACCCGCAGCGGTAATGGTTATGGGTTCGCGTCCAGGGTTGCCAACAACCACAATCGGATGTGAACCAGATTGAGGCTTTCCGTTGTAACCGGTTGGAAGACAAGTGCGAGTCGGATCTCCAGGTCCTTTGCTCCATCCTGGTACAGTAACCGTTATGAGATGATCCGTAAAGCCATGAGAGCCGAGAACGACAGTTGAGGGATCTCCAGGACCCCAGCCTGGAATAGTGACTTTATCACCGTTGGGGCCAGCCCCTTCGCATGTAAAAGTTGTAGGATTGTAATAATTGGTAGCTTTTGGTTCGCAGATAATGACAGTGCCCTGGCAGCCATGGCAAGTAGGGTGAATAGTAGAGACAGAAGGTCTTTGCCAATCGGCAGTAGACGTATGTGTAACATAAGGATCGCTAGTAGGTTCGTAATGAAAGACAGTTCCCGGGCAGACGGGACATTTAGGTGGCGCCGTTGAAGTAGCGGGATCTGATTGACAAGTGGGTAGCGTGAGATGCACATAAGACTGCTTCTCCTCGGCAGTCTTGAAGTGTTTCGCTGGAGCACATGCATTGGTGCAAGCACCTAAATCAAGGTAAGTCGTAACAACAACTTCGACTGTCTTGATGCCATTCTCGTGAGCCTCCGCTGGATTGAAAAGGAGTGAGCCCAGGACGGCCGCCTTGGCCGCCCAGGAGAGGATGCCGTCTGCACGGCGACTAGCCATATTCTAGAACCAGCCGTAGAGCAATTACGGTAGAGACAAGCGTAGAAAAGCCCTAGAGACGAGAGAAAAAAAGAGTGTTGGATGGTTACCATTTCACAAGCGGATTAGAGAGCGAGAGATCGGCCATCGTGGATTATAATACATGAATCTGTACGTATAAACCGGCTAGGGGGCTGGTCTTCACATTTCAGTGTCATGGATCGAAGTTTCGAGGAATGTTCAAAATGGCCTCCAATATGTGGCAAAGGCATATGATAGATACCCTTTGGAAGAATATTCATGGCTATGAGGCCCATACATAGCCGTCTACTGACTTAGACAATCATGTTGCATTCCAACGTCGCTCCTGAAAGATAGAGTGAGTAGTATCAGCTCTCTAACGGCTCAGCTACTGCTTAAACCCTAGCCAAATCTTTTTGGAGCCATTCCACTGTACCCTGTCAAGTTAAAGACTTTGCGACTTATGAGCACTATATCGCGTCTGTAACGAGCTGTCATCTACGCACCGCGCATGTTGACGCGATCTGTAACTACTGAAAACGCTTGGCGCCATAATGAGCACACAATGAGCAATCTGAGTCTGGGTAGAAAGACCATGGTGTCTGAGGGCGATGGAATCGACAAAACGGATATTGGTATCCCTTCCTATGGGCAGATGAAATATAGCCTTGACTTGCATAACATAATTACACCATCGTACACTCATATTACCACGAGCCAAGCCTAAATCATTTTTATCCCAAATATGGGCGGTAGCCGAGCAGCAGCAGCATCACAAAGTATGGGCAGCATTAATACATGCACTGACCTCCGCATCGATGACCAGGCAACAGATATTGTGCTGGGCCTGCTCATGGTATTGAATTTTATTTCAATTCCTCTGAGACACCGTTGCCGGGTATTTGAGACATCACTACGATTGGCGACAAGGTCCAATAAGGCCCCCCCAGCAGATGGTGCACTCCCTAGCTGGCGGCATGAGAATTGAAGAAGGAGAGACTGTATTGTCTATAGTACTGGAGCAGTAATGACTTTATTGAGTATGGATTATAAATACCCATCGCTAAGTCTCAAGGCCAACTACGGCTGAACAAAGAATAGACGAGCCTACTCCTATCATTATTGTACTCATTGAGGTACCACTTGCAGCTACACATTTAAGATGTAGAAAGCTATCAACGATTCGTATTGAAGCTAACTATCATACTTGATCTGGATTCTAGTAGTGCAGTGTCTGTTACATATCCAACATGGGCGCCATGTCTTCTCACGACACCAACATACCACATGCCGCGAAGGTACACGAACTCTGCACACTGATCTGTGAAACATCCCGGGTTTGTGTCAGGGTCTTTGGCTGTTCTAGGTATAGTATCATTACCAGTACTAGTAGATCTTCCCCTGCCGAAAGCAATGGCTCGCCGAGGCGGGCCCTTAAGTAGTTGGTGCTGGCCATGTCTCAGGAACGCTAGCGAAAGTGATTCGCGTCTTAATGCCATTTTCGTTCAGAGACGCGTCTGATATGGCACACTACGCCTCGTCTGGACTTCTTATAAGGCTTTCAAGGGTACCAAAGCTTGATCAGGTTTTCCCAATCCAGATGTAAGTCAGGTAACTAAGCCATGTCGTCTTAAAGTTTTGATGGTGGATTGAATACGCATGAAATTTTAATATACTGAATTGAAGTAGCGATAGTAGACTAATAAAATAAGCTTAAAACGATCCTGCTTCCTAATGCTTCTAAAATTACAATTGACGCCTCCCTTTGGTATTATGGTATGCGGATGGGTCTCACTATTCCACACATGTATTCATAAGAACGTGAGCTTTCAACTAGCCCCTTTCCCTCAAGTGTTCCTTTTCAACGCTGACACTTTCAAAATCCGGAGACTCTTCTGACGCCAGCAGCCCCAACAATCCATGAGTTGCCAAGTTTGAACGTGCCCGGCCCCTCTAACTGGGAGTCCAGTTTTCCCATGGCCATATTTGTCAAGAAAGCTCCGAGGTGGTCGGTCGGTGAGTGCATTCCCTTCATCACTGCTATTAAAGGTGTCATCAACGCCGCTCCAACCTTGTACAATGCGCCGGGATCCGGGATATAAGGCAAGATAGCTTTGTGCTGTCTCGCATCCACAAATCCCGGCCGCACAGAGTCTGCACGCAAGCTCGTCGGCATCTCAGCCGTCATATCACTCAACTGTTTCTCAGTCTCTCCCTTAACACGAGCAAAAATGGCCGAAAATCGGCCCGGAGTCTGCGTAGCACCCTCGCCTGATACATAGATGAACCGGAAGGGCTCTGATGGCGTCGTTGTCAGGGTAGCAAACGATTTTGCAGCGGCGATGGTGTAATCTTTGGTGATCTTGACGTATTCTTCTGCGTTGACTTTGGTTTGGCTGATTCCCAAGGCCCAAACACAGGCTTTTGCGCCCTGAAGCTGCTCCAACACTTTGGAGTCGTAGTTTTCAAAGTCCCGATGAATGATGACGTTGATTCGAGGGTCTTTGGAATCAGCAGCCATCTGAACCGGCTTGCGACTGAGAATGGAGATTTTGGTGATGTCTTTGGCCTTGATCATAGCGTCCAAGACGCCTGATCCCACGAGGCCCGTGGCGCCAGTTAGAATGATGTGCATGGCGATGAGGATGGGCTGTGTCGTGTAGCTTTGTGGATGCTTATGAGGCGGTACGTCTGCGAGATTCTGGCGCCGTCAAGCACAGAGATCGCTCCCTACTTTATAGCAAGAACTGAGAGCCTGAATATGAAAGTTTGGTAGTGAGATGTAGAAAATGTTAATTGAAATAAAATGCTTCAAGCAACAACCAAAAAGTCGACATCTACGAATATATATATCTCTTCTATATATAAGGCGATGCAAATTCCAGTTACTAGACCCTAACTCCAGCCCAATGAGGCATTACACGTATTATCTAGGTTCGGACATAAGCGCTTGCTGACAGGACATTTCCCTAATTGGGCAACGCGAGGCCCTTGGCGGCTGCGGAACTCTTGCAACTCCGCCTTCTCCACCGCTGGGCTGCTCCACTGGTCTGGTTCCAATGCCGGTGATAGTATCTCCGAATGGGCGGATGAAGCGAAAGAGATCGGTATTGATATCGCAGTCTGAAGAGGAGGCAGCCTATCTACAATTACAGAGCATCTACATAGTGCACAGTCGCTTTCTTGGTTGAGGATACATACGGATATGTACGCAGCTGATACTTATATCAGTATCAATGAGAAGCGAGAGTTGCAATTCCGAAAGGATAGTCACGCTCCTCTCACACGCCATCTCCAATGAACATCATCTAGCCCAGAGAAATGGATGTTCGAGATTCGTTTCTAGCACATTAAAGCATAGAACGATGATTTATGAGCTCATCACAGCCACTGCTGCCCTAAGCTAGCTTCTCGCTCGCATAAGCAGACCTTACCCTGCACGACGACTTGATAACGGAACAAATTCGCTCCATTCAGCGTTTGAGTTGTTGGAGACGTCATTTTTCAAGATAGCCAATGATAGTTCACAAAAAAAAAGACTATATAAGAAAGGCTGAATGCTTCGAGTGCGGTTAGCGTTGCATACCTGAATATGTGCTCGGTACCTATGAAATGATTAGTTATTACGCATTAGCTGGGAATCTGCCCCATTCTGCTCCAACTTGATCTCATTTCCACAACTTCAGATCCGGCACATACCGACACCCCGGTTTCAAGCGACGTCTATCTGAAATCTACTTCTACTAACCATGGGCACGGACATTGACGTACTGACAGCCACTGCAGAGGAGCTCCAGCAATTGCTCAGCTCATCTACCGACATAACCAGCAAGCATCTCGTCCAAATATATCTCTCACAGATCAAGCGCCATAATGACTACCTCAGAGCGATAATCAGCACAGCTCCAGAATCTCTCCTCTTGGAGAGAGCGGAAATGCTGGATGAGGAAAGAAAGAATGGCAAGCTTAGGGGTCCACTTCACGGCATCCCCATCCTCGTCAAAGACAACATCGCAACCCACTTCAAGTCAACTGGCCTTGATACCACGGCTGGAAGTTTAGCCCTTGTCAATTCGAACCCGCGTATCAATGCACCTATTGTAGATCGGGTTAGCGACTATTCTAAATGAACTTTTTATGGCTGATGACTGGCTAAATAAAATTGCAAGTTGCTAGAAGCTGGACTCATTGTGATAGGCAAAGCTAGCCTGTCGGTGAGTGTTCACCATGACCAAATTGCTAAATTTCGAGACTGGGTAGCTAAGTTGCCAAATTTAGGAACTTTCGTGGTGGAAGTAGGCTGTCCTATTTCACCACCACTAGCCATCAGATTGCTGACTATTATTTTTCGCTAAGAGGCCAAAACTTGATCTGTGGATGGAACGCGGTTAGCGGACAGGCCCAATCTCCTTATGTAAAAGGAGGTATGCGTCTAGATGATTCATTTGCGGGTCACAGCGTAAGTAAAGAAAATGTGGCTCTCACAGTTGCAAACAACTAATTTACTTGTTACTCTGTTCTTCTCTAGAACCCCGGAGGTTCTTCATCCGGCTCTGCAATTGCAGTTGCGGCCGGCTTTGCTCCAGTTAGCATTGGTACTGAGACGTTTGGATCGCTAATGCTACCTGCTGGTCGAGCTGCCCTTTATTCACTTAAACCTGGCCGCTCGCTCATCTCTCTTACCGGAATTGTCCCTATTTCTAGCTTTTCTGACCAGCCAGGCCCTATGACAAAGACCACCAAAGACTTGGCTATGCTGATGGACATCATCACTGATCCTGACAATGTTCCACCGGGCGGCTACGCCTCGCGAGTCACAGGCTTGTGGGATGGTCTCAAGATTGGCACAGTAGATCCGGAAATATGGAAGTATACTCCGGACATTCGGAAGATCCTCGATGAAAGCATGGAGAAGCAGTTAGTGAGTGTTTACAACTGATATTGTCTAATCATGAGGTTTCTTCTCCGTTGCTAAGCGTGTCAGATCGATCAAGTTCGACAAGCATATGAAGTCATCAAGGAACACGCAGCGACGTTCAAGGGTAATGTCTCTTTAAATATTTTTGAAACATTTTTCGTTGATGGCGAGGAAGTTTTGCTCAAAATATTCGGTAGGCTAAATATAGGCTCACTAACGTACAAGGTACATATTACTAAAGCACTAGAAAAATAGAAAAGGGCTTTAAAGAGGAGTTTGAGAGTTATGTCCAACTCCTTGATACCCCTCATATCAAGACGTTGGGCGAGCTGATTGCTTTCAACAAGGCGCATGCCGATAAAGAACTTCCTCATGGTAATGCTGAGACATATGATCCCACATTCTTTTTAATGGCTGCTAATAAGTGCTCTTAGGATACGATAATCAGGATGTTCTTGAGCTCTGCGAAAAGACTAATGTGACCTCCGAAGACTGCGCATCTTATATTTCTCATTTGACCAAATTCGGCCGCGATCAAGGCGTCAACAAGGTCTTTGCAGAACATGATCTCAACATCATAATGGGGCCAATTGAGTCGCCATTGTATTATTTTGCTGCGGCCTGCGGTTCGCACCCTCATTTCTCCTATTTCTTACGATGAATTCTTACTGACACTTTAGCGTTAGGGTATCCTGTTGCTGCTATGCCACTCGACTATCTTGACTATAACGGACGGCCACATGGGCTTTGTGCTGTCGCCAAAGAGGAGGGCCTTCTAATCCAACTTCAGAGTGCTTATGAGAGAACCTTTCCGCCACGTAAGCCGCCAACTTTGTGAGCTGTAAGCAGGTATCTTATCGAAGATTTTGCAGTCGCAATCATATATTTTAACCACGATGTATTGAAATGTTTGCTCATTGCGATTAAAACATTACCCATTGATGACTTAATACCAGTTTGACCCAGATTCTTGCAATAATTCATCCTACAATAAACTCCATACACCCATTCTTCTATAGCAAACGAATTAAATAAATAGAAAATATTTCGACGAAGACGCAATGAATCATAACATCGTTAACACGCCAATTATTAAACCTGCAGCGCCAGCAACCAGCCCAACGTTTTCAACCCGAATTGACCTAGATGCGCCATTCAACTTGGCACCTCCCGTATTTGCCGTCGGCCTAGCGGCCTGGACGTGGATGCTGCTCGCCAAGCTGTCTTTCTCTGGGCTGTATTGCTGCGATGGAAAGCCGCAGACCGACATGATAACCTCTACATCTGTGCAACAAGGTTAGTAATTAGAATGCGGAAGAAGCTTAAATGAAAATCACCCACCATTTTGTGAATCGGCAACCATACTTATACAGCTCGCACATAGCCCAGTAATCTCTGCCACATTAAAGCTCTCGTTGGAGCATACGCACTGTTCTTCTGCATTCTCCGTCATTCCCCATCCGCTGGTTTCGCCCCCCGTATCTCCGTCTAAGCCCAAAACAGTCGGCATCATCGATTTGTGTTGGCTAGCAGTGGCTGTTGAAATGGTAGCCAGGTCTGGAGTTTTCATCCCTTTTTTGATCGAAGCGGAAGACATAGTCGGCCGAGCATTCGATGTTATACTTGGCGTAGGAGCCAGATGTGGTGCTGCAGTATCTGCCAAGATAAGATTACTTGACGTGGTTGGAAGAGGTTGGACAGACGGCCGCATAGTAAGATAGTTGTTTGGTAGAGCCGGCGTAGATGCTGGAGTTTCGGGGGGCAGAATCAGCGATGACAATGATGACTGTGGCCATGGAGCTGGCGGTAACGGTGATGTTGATGGTTCTGGTGGAAATAGACTATGTAACAGTCCTAATAATCCAGAAGGGAACGACGCAGGCGCTGCGACAATGACTGTAAGATGCTTCTCGATATGCCTGCCATCATGACGCTCGGCCCGTTTCTGATGATGCGCTTCCCCATTCATATCACTTTCGAGACTGCCCAAAGATCTTTTTGGGCTGCACATCGAACTCAGCTCGACAATTGGTCCGCAGATGGCGACGCACATGGCAGGAATAGAGTTGGGGGGGAGTGCTTCAGCAGCCACCAATGACAGCACAGCCAAAAATGCAAACAAGCTGAGGCAATAGACCGCCATGGCGCGTCAGAGTAGCCGCCCACTGCCTTGTCGACCGCAAGACAAATACCGTTTTCGATGTGCGAAAGGCCAGAAAGCCACGGCCCAGTGCTGACTTGCAGCCAGCGTGCCACTCGCACAGAAGAGAGACTGACAAACTGGAAGTGGTGTGCTAATAAAGATCTGAGAAGCCTTTCAGAGCACTCGAAGATGAGGTACGTGAAGAGAGTGTAGCCGTCCATTGGTCCGGCGGGAGGGTGATCTACTGAAACGTGCCAAAGGGGCTATGTGGCCACCTGCCTTCTAGAAAACGCCTGACACAATTACTTTATCTATCCCATGAAGGATCTTCTATGGTGGAGTATCTATGTATATATGCAGCTATACATGACGGAAACTCATACCTTTCCGCAGATAAAATTCGTTCCTCTATTAAACACATCTTGATTTGGCACGATCGATCGATCTGTCTGTCGATTCCCCAGACAAATGCCATCAACAAGCGACGCGATGAATAAACACCGATCGTCAGCTGCGATTTCCACTCAGCAGAGCAAGCCTCAAACCGAAAGACTCCTCGACCAGGGCTCTGAAACGACCCAGCTAAAATTGCTTCGGACAGAGCCGTGCCAGCAATAAGGACGAAACACAATGCGAAACAAGACCACGCCAGACTTGTTCTTCGCTCTGGAGGGCGGGAATTCGCCAATTGCGCACTTGCGCCAAGAAAGAGATGACCAAATTCTCGTTTAAATGACATGTAATGACATATAAAATGAAAGAAACAAAAACGAGAAAGAAAAGAAGAGATGGCAGGTGAGCAATCCCGAAGCACCGTGCACACTACTATTCGCGGCATCATTCCTATTTGGGACGCCTGCGATTCTGCAGCTCGACGCTCATTGGTTCCCGATAGCCGCTCCTTAAAAGCCTAGCGAAGTAAGAAAGCCGCTGGCAAGTTTCCTTTTCCAACACGTACAATTATGCAGCGCCTTGTGAATGAGATGCATATCGCAATCATCAGCGAAGAGGGACAAATTGAATATCATGGTGGACCAGGCTGCCTCTCAGAATTGGGAAAATCGAAAAAGGCAGAGAAAAAGAGCAAAGAGGCTCAGGGAAGATCCTTCAAGTGTGGCTCAGGCACTTCAAGGCACTTCTCCAGTCCCTTTCGCGCTAACTAACCCAAATCAGCTTTATACCACGAGAAGCGACCCCAGCCCACTTTTGCTTATTTCACAGGCGACGTCGAGCTAACAACACCTAGACCGCAGCTTTACTCATCTAGGCTTTATACCACGAGACTCATATCACAGGAACACCAATGAATTCCCCATCAGGAGAAGGAAACAGATGGATTTACACGTAAACCAATACGCGGCAGCCCAGAAGCCGCATCCTCTCCCAGCACTGACCCCCATTTGCGGCCCTCATCTAAAGACCCGAGGGAGGCGGGTGTAGCCGCTAGAAGGCATCATGGCACGAGCTGAGTCGTCTCTGCTCGAATATCCTTCCCAGCTGAGCATTGCCGCCTCGTCGTGATTCGTCGGGTTCGGGTCCCGGCAGTGCTTTTTGGTATCGGGGCATTGTTGGCCCTGGGCTCGGCTGCAGCTTTTAGATCAACTATAGTTGCTGTGTTATTGGGATAGATGATATGCTTGTGCGTTAGTTTAAAAGGGCTTTCATGCCTTCGTCTTTTCGTTCTGTAGTTGTAGAAAAGTCTAAAGTCGAATCAACATCGAACCATCTATTCAACAGACCGACATGCTCAACTCCCACGAATCCCTGGGCATCGCCCAAGTTGTTTTCTACGTCCCCATAGTCCCGATCGCCATCTGGCTCTTTAAGCGCAACGGCAAAAACCGCCCCCGCATGGCCTGGTGGTGCACGATTCCCTTCAGTCTGAGTACGAATTCTCTCTATAATGTATCAAGTTTGAAGTTTCTTGAAGTCTTACCTGTCCGGTTTGGAAAATAGTGCGTCTGGCTGGCGGCCCCGTCCTCATCGCCTTTGAACAAAAGCCTAGCATTGGACTCTACGTCGCAGCCATTATTCTCTTAAACGTTGGTGTTGTCCCTCTTATTCTAGCTACCTTGGGTTATGTACGCATCGTGTAAGTAATACCTCCTACTCTCTCCAACTGGATGTGCCATAGGCTAGATTCTTCCATATCTTAAAAGAAACGAGACATTATACTAAATTAACATACTGTGAACAGCCTTGTCGACAACTATAGCTCCAATCCTCGAGCGAATAAAATCGGCAGCATCCTACGTTTCTGTATCTTCGTCGCCATCGGCCTCCTTTCTGCAGGCGGAGGTGTCAGTTCCATCGGCACACCGTCCGCCATGAAAACCAGCCGTGCGCTCTCCCTCGTCGGATACATTCTTTTTGCCGTCATCCTCGGCGTCCTTATCTCCATGATGTCGTATTTCTGGAGAAAGAAGCACACTCTCCTTCCCAGTAGCCAAGTCGTACGTCATTACCCAACTTACCAAATTGATACCACACGCGTTGCATCTTTCTTTTACTTTTACTGACAATGAGCTTCCTCTCTCAGATCTTACGAGGTGGTCTCCTTGCGTCCCCCTTCCTCATTGTTCGCACCGTCTTTGGTCTTCTTGAAGTCATCTATCAAAACAGTGCCACCTCGCCCTTTAGCCCCGTCGAGGGCAATGCTGTAGCATTTGCGCTAATGGCCCTGCTTCCGGAGTATATCGCCATACTCACTTATTTTTACACCGGTTTCTCGATTCCTCCTGACCGAGGTGTTCCTGCTGCCGTAGAGACAATCACGGAGTCCGCTGATAAGAGCAGCGTCTAAGTGGCTTTGCCTAAATCTCAAAGTCTTTAGGACTTGTTTATAAAGTTAGATGGTGCAATGGCAAATGCGATGGACGTTAAAAATATGTTGGTGAAGGTAATGCCAGAGCGCAGTGCTAATTACGGATCAAGCATGGTGGACTGCATTGGCATTGTGTTCTGTGGAAGTTTTCGTTCGCATGTTTTAGATTCCCCATTGCTTGTTATTATTTTCTTCAATTGATCATATATTCTGGGTACTATTTCTATTATACAAAACGTTCATCCATTCATCTCACTGCACCAAATACCCAAGTATGCCAAAGCATTCGTTCGAATCTAGATTGTTCAAGCATTTTCTCTAGAGGTTGTGGTGGTGAGACTAAGAAGATCACAAAGTCACACGTAGTGATCGTCCTTTCTCTCCTTCACATCGGCAACCGCCTGCCAGCAAAGCAAATTCGTTCTCCAATTGATGCAGTGCTTCCCATCTGCAGTCACTCAACATAATCTTAATCTTGAATTAAAAAAACAAATACAAGGTAGTTTGTTCCAGGCCCACCTGCATTACCAATGCACAGCCACAAAAAAAGGAGTAGCTAAAAGGGTGTATAGCCTCATCCCGCCCTTTAACTGAGAAGAAAAACCGCCAAGAAATATTTCACGCATCTTAGAATCGGTGCTGGCGACCAACGCTCTCCACGCGAACGCCCAGCTTCACCATCTCACGAGAGTCGATGACACCACGGCCATCAAATACCCATCGAGGCTTGGCCATGGTTTCGGCAATGCGCACCCAGTCCAATCGCTCCTTGGGCTTGTACTCCTCGGCGCTGCCCATTCCGGTGGCAAAGCCGTTCTCCTTGGACTCCCTAGCCTGGATACAGTCAGGGCAGTCGTCGTCGCAGTCGGGCTCGACGTTGAAGCGATCCAGAGGGTCTTCAGAGGTCTGACCATCGCGCTGCACCAAGTGCTTGTGCAATGCCAAGAGATCGTTCTCTGTGGGAGTCGACTCCTTGAATGGTCTTGGGTCTGACTTGGGGTTAGGCTTGCGGCCAAGCATCTTGGGAGCGGGCTGATCCACGGGCGCCGGAGCAGGCTTGGCAACAGGCTGGTTACGGAACTCGTCGAACTCGGTAGCGATGACGACCGCGGTGCTGTCCTTGCAAGCGTCGTAGGCATTTCCATAGACGTGGACACTGGCTGTGATTTGAGGTCCGAGGAGGGCCTTGATTTCGTTCTTGACGACGAATGGGTTGCAGCAAGGGTCAAAGACGGCAATCTCGCGAGGGCGCTCTTCCAGCAATGTCTTGATCATCTCCAGAGCAGGTGCCTCACGGGTATCTGATGTGTTCTTCTTGAAGGCATATCCCAGAATGGTAACCTTCTTGCCTACAAGGGTGTTGTTGAGGCACTTGATAACACGGTTGGTGAATCGATCACGAGCATACTCGTTCATCTTGACGACCTGTCTCCAGTATTCGCCAACCTCGGGAAGGCCCATGGTGTCGGCCAGATACACAAGGTTGAGGACATCCTTCTTGAAGCAGCTGCCACCGAAACCAATACCGGCCATGAGGAACTTGTTACCGATACGGGGATCGACACCAATGGCGCGGGCGACCTCGTCGACATCAGCGCCAGTCTGCTCGCAAACGGCGGAGATGGAGTTGATGCTGGAAATTCGCTGGGCAAGCATGGAGTTGGCGACCAGCTTGGCAAGCTCAGAAGACCACACGTTGGTGGTCAGGATGCGCTCGCGGGGAACCCAAGCGGCGTAAACCTCGAGCAGAGCCTCGGCAGCTCGCTTGCCAGAAGGAGTGGGGGCGGAGCCGATGAGGATTCTGTCGGGGTATAGAAGGTCGTTGACGGCAGTTCCAGCAGCCAAGAACTCAGGGTTGGACAGGATCTCGAAGTGGACGCCAGGACGGTGCATGGCGAGCTATTCAGAGAGAGTGGATGTCAGAATCAATTCCGGGAAATGTTAATTGGAGTATTATACATGCTGCTACTTACAGTGTCTGCTACCAGCTGGGCAGTTCGGCAAGGAACGGTGCTCTTCTCGACAATGATGGCGCCCTCGCGAGCGTACTGGGCTACAAAGCCGGTGACGGCCTCGAAGGCAGTCATGTCGGTGGCACTGCCGGCACCAACACCGCGTTCCTTGGTGGGGGTGTTTACAGCCACGAGGACGATGTCGGCCTCGGCAATGTGGCCGGCGACGTCGGTGCTGAAGAAGAGATTGGGCTCTCGTCGAGCAACTGAGGTCTCGCCCTTCTCCGAGACGATCTCTTCGCTGGGCTGGCCAGAAATGTTGGTCTCGCGGCCGCCATCACGGGCAATGCGGACAATGTCGTGCAGGCCAGGCTCGTAGATGGGAGGGTGGCGGGAGTTCCATCTGCGGATTCTAGTCACGTCTCGGTCGACAACGGTGACCTTGATGTGCGGGTTCTGGAAGGCAATGACTGCGGCGGTAGGGCCACCTATTCGATGACAAGAGTCAGTACTAGGACAGGATTGGGATAACGAACAGCTCGCCCAAAGGACAGTCCAGCCGTCGAAGCGAATCGACGTGTCCTCCGTCGGCTGCAGTCGAGCGGCAGCTACTATAAGCCAAGACGCAGGGATTGGACTACATACCGACATAACCAGCACCAACACAGCAAATGTTGCGGATGGTAATCTTGTCGCCGTTGGCCTGGTTAGCAGCGCCATTGAGGCTCAACTGCTGGACCGAGTCGAGAACTGTTTCGGTGAGCGAGCCCATGGTGACGTGGTTACGGAGGGGCACAAGCGAGAGACGAAGGTATCCAAGTCGGTGCAAATGCAAGCAAAGGCTTCAACGAGGGGATGGGGATCCGGGAATGAGGGTATATGGATCAAGCCCGTTTCTGCGAGATATAAACGAGAACAACTCCTGAGAGGAGATAAATAATGCTGGCACTAGACGCAAAAGAAAGGAGTTGGGGATGCAAATAGAGTCTTGGCATGGAGGAAGATTTAATAAGCCAAAGGACAAAATGCACGCGCGTCTAGGCCTGTTCTGGCCAGAGGTGCTACTGCTGCCGTTTCTTGCCCGCCGTATCTCGAAGCAGCCTTACAGCGTCCGCTAGCGTAGTTGCAGTGACGAATTGGTACCGCAGACGTCTGGCACCCCTTTCGAAGTCTACTATAAAAGGCATAAAGGCTAAAGCTGAGGCGCCACAAAACTATCTTTATGAATGTATGAATGTATGCATGCTATTCGAACAAGCATTTGTATTCAAATACTGGCTTCAAAACATTGTTGAAAATAGTGATTATCATCAGCAGACTGGGTTTCTGTTTGTTTCAATACTGCCCCTCTCTGGTACAAAACATCGACCCGGTATGGAGAACTTCGCAGTGACTTGGCGCCAGCACTGGGCCAGGGACTAGTGGATCGACGGGTGCGTGCGTATTTCTTCCGGTGCGTCAAAAATTCAACAGACGCTAGGAGAAAAACAGAGGGGCCAGTGGGAATCTCCAACGAAGGCAATAGGCTAGAACGGCATTGAGTTTGATGAAAAACCAAAGTTAGCAGCCAGATTATTGGCACTACCTCTTCTGTAGCCTGTAGTGCGACTCGGGCATACGTGTGCTGGATGTATCGGATCGGAGTGCTGCTACCAGCCGGCCAGCATGTGAGAATCTCAGCAAGGAAAAGATAAGATAAAAGTCAAATACACGTCCATGTTTCACACATAATAGGCCTGAAGGCGGTAAGTTGTGCAACTTGGACACGGCCCAAGCCCGATAAACGACTCCGTCGACGCAGCTCATTGCCTATCAGAGCAGGACCCTTAGCTGGTGCCTTTTGGCTTGTCTCATGTCACATCGCCCATTGTGTTTTTTTTTTTTTCTCTTCGTGATTTGTTTAGCACCGTGTCATTCGATTGATGGCAGAATCGTCCGTCTTGTACATCTGATATCCTGCCAGCCAATCCAAATCCGGCCCAACGCCGCAAATACACACGTGGTTCCTGCGTCGCCGTTTTCAGGCCTGCGCGCTTTCGGACGCCTGTTTAAGAGAAAAACATGGCGTGGAGGGGGCCATTAATACAACGGACGCTAAAATGACAGGCCTCCATGCGAAAAGAGGTGTGATGAAAAGTGTGATGGCCATCAGCTGCGGTGCGCCGAAGCTCCTCTAGGCTTGACGATAAGGGGCCTTAATTGTGGCACATGCCACCGCCATTTGAGCGCAGCTGCTATCCTAAAGAAGAGACGCTGATTTCAATATCTTTCAGGTCCTTCAGGCAGACAGCTGAGCAGCAATAGTACACACGAGCGTGACGGAATCTTGAATACCGAAAAGTGCGACTCGCACCTACATACCCGCCCCCCGTCCATCGGCCACGGACGATATCCACACTATCGTGACGGGGCCCCTGAAAAACCCCATACAGATACGCCATCAAGTGGAACGGCCGTGCACTCCTTGAAAACTGCACGTAAACGGAACAGGTATTTGCGGAAGGCTGAGCAGCAGCTTGAGCACCGCTAGTGACCAGGAAAATAACTAGGCCAGATACGAATTGCATGCGTAGAACTCGAAATGCTCACGCGACATGGAAATTATCTCATATTCATTGCAGCCTATCCCCATGGTGAGGCTGAAGCTGATTTTCCCAAGGTAAGCATTAACATGCATCTGTCTGGAGATGTAAAGGAGTTGCATTACAGCAATTCCACACACGTCACTCTGTTTATGACCGAGGGATTTCAACCTTGCTATTAGACTAGGGTCTTGGGACTTCTCAAGGGTCATGCTGAGCATTGGCGCTGTCAAGGCTAAGCGATGAATCTATCTGCCGCTTGGAGATTCTTCCACTATTGCGACACGAAGCTGGCCAAGCACTGATGACGCGGTGCGGCTAAGAGCACGAGGGTGTCTCGCCTGATATCGGGTATTGCGGCAGTAGCCCGTTAGGACTAAGGCGCAGTGCTTGAGCCTCCGTTTGATGTACGGAGCGCTTGTACGAGATTTCAATACGGAGCATAGATATATTTGTCTCATGTTGACAGTCGGAGCACTATGGACCTCTCTCCTCTGCGCTGTTATGGTGACTTACATGTACCTACTTGCTGCATGCAGTCATTGCTAAATACCTTGATAGAGACATAAATAAATCAAATAGACTATTTCTACAAAGCTAGCTATGACATCTAGTGGTAAAAGAAAGACATATCCTACCACTGCTTGATAACAAGTCTCTTCTATATATTCCGATGCTGAATTGCTCCATAAATTCTCGAGTTCAACGGCCACTTACACGTTTTACATACTAAGCACGGCCATGTCCTTGGCCTTTCACGCCAAAAAGCTCGGCCTCTAACATCAGATTTTTTTCTGCCAAAAACAAAACTTGTCTAAAAATAAGCCAAACGGATCGGGGGCTCGATTTTTATGCGCCCCAGGCGCGGCACGCGAATCGTACATGCAGCACCCCATTCATTTTATCCGCGCCCAAATTGCTCGTGGCTAACAGCTCTAGCTTTATCTTCTGTCTCAGAAACGCCAGTCACTTGAGCCAAGTACCACACGTGACCACCACTTACACGCACTTTCTCTTCTCGAAGAAAAGGGAAAGAAAAAAGGCCTCAACAAAGCTTCAAATCCTAGAAATTATCGCCTCTTCGCCTCCTCAACTGCCCGTGTCCAACCACGCACAGCACGAGGGCTGCCCTCCAGACCCCGATTCGCAGCTTTCGCCTGTGGCAGCACACCCAGTCGCTAGCTGGGCTTCTATTGGCCAGCGCTAGCAATGTGGCAGCGCTGCGGCTCCTGATTCGCCCATCTCCAGATCTGGCAACGACACCTAGAGTGCTTGTACCTTGCTTTTGACCTGAAGGTTTCCAACTTGACTCGCCTTCTGCCGAGAGACAGAATTGGGCAAGGACAGTGCAGAAGGAAGGTCAGACTCCCCGGGTCAAAGTACCATCTGTGGGCAACATGCTCTAGTCACAGTACACAAGCGTCGATAAGAACTGCACCTTCTCGAGTAGAAGATATAAACCAAAAGATGCAGCTGATATCGTCTGGTCGTAAAAAGTTGTGGCTTTTTGGTCAACTACTGATGTTGCCCCTCCAAATATAAAACTACAGGAGTAGTGTAAGACAGCAAGCAACAAAAAGCTGCCAGCTACTAAATCCGGTTTATGAAGCTCGCCATCGGTCCATCTGGCGCTTACCTTGCCACATGATGCTCAGCTATACAGTACCGGCGCGTTCGCAAATCTGGTAGGCACCTTACCTGACCCAGTAGGTATTACACAAACAATATGGCTCTTCCTCCCCACGTTATCTAGTCTCTCTTGCTGGGCTTCCAACCGACGAACTGCATGCAGAGCATGCCCCTCGTGCCCGCTCTCTGGTTATCCTATTGTATGTTAGCTTTGCATGTCTCAAAGCCACTCCCGTCATGCGCAACATATCGGGATGGATCCACGTGGGATTTCCTCATCAGTATCTTGTTGGTCATCTAGATCCGGCTTCAAAAGAGTAAAAAGGAAGCACACTCGCTGTATGGCGAGGAACCACGACCTACTGTCCCTCAGAGCATCTTGTTTTCTCGTCCCCTAGACAGAACCTCAGCTTAGAGCCGTTGTGCCTCTCATTACGTCCGTCATGGCGCCAGCATCGCTTAATGGATCGGCACAGTATCCCGAACATGATCTGTCAGAGTTTCCGGCCTCACTCAAAGGAAAGCGCATTCTACTGTGCACCGAGTCCTTTGGCCCTGTCAATGGAGTGAGTCGGACAACTCTTATGCTGGTGAACCACTTGCGCGATCACGGTGTCCAAGTTGCGGTTGTCGCCCCTCATAACCACACCAATACCAACACCTTTTCACCTCCTCCCTCTCCCACACTCTCTCCTGCAGACAAACAGCCAGAAGTCAGAGTAACCGGATACCCCTTGCCCTTCAACCCGGAACTTTCCATCGTATACCCCGTCCGCAACTCAACCCTCTATTCCCGCACATTTGGCGATGATGCGCCTCCGGATCTCATCTATCTGGCATCCCCCGCAAGCCTGGGCTTCCAAGTCATGCTGCAACTGAGACAACAGCCAAAGGAGAAGCAAATTCCCATCATTTGCAATTTCCAGACCGACTTAGCTGGCTACTGCTCTATCCTTTTCCCAGCACCTCTCAGCCACGCGGCCGTTTTTGCATTTGACGCTGTCCAGAGCTATCTCTTTAGACATTCATCTATCAAGACCATCTTCTACCCCTCTAGATTCGTCAGACGGTATTTGGAGAGTCAAAAGGTACAAAGCAACAAATTGGAGGTGTTGACAAGAGGAGTCAATACGACAATGTTCAACCCAAGCCGCAGGAGTGAAGCTCTCCGCAAAGAGATTGCACCAAATGGAGAAATCATCTTTGTTACTGTTTCAAGGATTGCTGGCGAGAAAGGCTTCGATTTCCTTGCCAAGGTGGCCAAAGAATTAGATGCCAGGGGACTTCCGTTCAGGATGCTTATTGTGGGAGGAAACCGAAACCCTGATGTTGAAAAGGAAGTCCAAGAGTTGTTCGACCCTCTAAGGACTAAAGGCAGCGTCGTTTTTGCTGGTTTCAAGGTCGGAGAAGATCTCGCTACTGCTTATGCTAGTGGCGATGTGTTCTTGCACTGCTCCGTTACAGAAACTTTTGGCCTTGTTGTTTTGGAGTCCATGGCCAGCGGCGTTCCTGTGGTGGCTCGCGACGAAGGCGGCCCGTCAGATATTATCTCCCATGGGGATACGGGTTACTTGGTTCGGCCCGATGACTTGGATGGGTTTGTTGGCAAGGCTGTCAAACTCGCCGAAGACCATCAGTTGCGATACACTATGGCCAAACAAGCTCGCGCTGCTGCCTGTGAAGCAACATGGGAGAAGATCAACAACAAGGTGGCATGGCGCATGGCTGATACCATTTCCCAGCGCGAGGAACAGCAAGGAAAGATTCCCCAACAATCTGAAAGCGCAACGGTGTCAACAACAGCTGCAGCCCAGCAGTTAGTCCCAATTTACGGTTGGCTCATGATGAATAACGGTCTTCGGGAAACCGTCACGCGTAGTGTCGTCGACGCTCGACTTATGGGCGGCCTGGGTGTTATTCTTAGCTTCTGGGTCATTACGGGCGCGTATGTGGCATTCACTGAAGGCCTCTTATGGGCCAAAGGCAGGATGAGAGCCGGGGATCACAATGCGACACTTTCGAAATGAGTTTTCTTCGGTGAGAATATTGGTGTACAAGATGACATTTGGATGGATTCGGGTTCTTGGGAGGTACATATAGGATTGGATGGAGTGGAGTTTGTGTTTAATGGCGTTCTGATGGGAGGTCACTGACCATGCTACCTCTCAACTTTTTTCTTTTCTTTTTTCTTCTTCTTCTTCTTCTTCTTCTTCTTTCTTCTTTCCCTCTTTACACATGACTACTGCATGCTATAGATCTCAGTATTATGGATTAGATGTTAAGGTAGATGTGCATTGTATGCATGTCGTATGATGATGTTGATGGCCTTATGAGCGCTCTTTTTTGTCTTTTCTTTCTTCCGTTCTTCCCTCGTTCATCTCTTTTTGCTTCTTTCAGTTACACAGCCTACACAGCGAATGTCTCATTTTCTGCAGGACGGATATACCCTACCAAGAGTGATACGTGGAATTCTGCTTCATATTTTCAGTATTAGATAGATTCAACTCTAGATACCATTTTGCTTCGAAACTTTGGTCAAGAAAAAGTGATACCAGTACGTTTGCTCGGAATTTCCATCTGGTTTTCAAATATGCTTAGGTGCTTTCATGGAGACCATGCGCCATGTAGTGTGGGCGTAGAACAAACAAAATAATAAAAGGCTGTAAAATACTCCGGGGAATCATTAGAACACATGCCACCAATAACTCATCTTTTTGACCAAACTCAATTTATCCTACTCTTCTCTACCCTCTTCTTTTCTGTGCTTGCTAGCGCACATCACTTAAAGAGTGCGGTAGGCACTGTCGCCCTTTGACGCATGCACAGCCCTTCGCCTATACTGTGTTGCATACTGAATTCGCTGATAGGTGCCGAAACCATACGCAGCCAATCCAATAAGCAGCCAGATAGAAGTAATAATCAGTCCAACGGGGAAGATCATGAGATTCACTCCGGGCAAGACGAAGGCCACGGTGCCGTTCCTCAGAGCAGCTTGCTGCGCTGCTACGGCCTTTTGAGCTGCGGCAAAATCGGACAGAATGACGTCGTTGGAGAAGACGCCGACGAGGAAAGATGCTTCGTTGAGAGAGACGTTGGAACTAATTTGAGAGCCGGAGGAAGTGACTGCGGAGAGAGTGAGGGTGGGCATGACGAGGGCTTGGAGAGCGGCACTGATATTCCAACTGTTAGCTTCTTGATGCAAAAAAGACATTGACGTATATATATATATAGATATTTTTTTCTTCACATGAAACTTACATTGACAAATTATTCTGCATCTGGTCCTTGTCAATTTGTCCCACAAGCATGTATGACTGCAGTAGAGTCGGCGTAGAAGAGCCATCGGACCTCTTCGTGATATTGACGGCCGGCGAACTCGATCCCGAAGTCACCGGCTTCATGGGACTCACACTGGCGCCCTTGTACGAAACGCCAACTTGGATTCCACTCGGCGGTACACCGACAAAAGCATCTCTCGGGTCAGACACGCGGTATAGCCGTAGATCCGCCTCAAACATGCCGGTGTTGACGTTGAGCATCGGCAAGTTGTAGCAGATGCAGTCGCCGGAAGGATTCGACGTGTGGACAATTTGGCTGAGGCGCGCCTGGCACGCAGCGCTGGTGATGTTGTTCCAGGCGGTGAAGTCGAGCGATCCATCGGGCAGCAGGTGCACGTCGGACGGGATGCTCGAGTTTGCCGTGGCCTTGGAGCTGAGTCCTCGAGCTACTTCCATTGTGTCGTCGGAGAAGCCGAGGAGGGAGGCGTATGGCGTTGAGAGAACATCTTCGGTACGCAGCACATTCTGGGCGATGGCGGCCGTGGCGAAGAGAGCTGCCGCGAAGCTGGCCTTGGTGAACATCTTTGCAATTGTTTACCCGGAATTGTCGAGAATTGTCTAGATAGGATAGTCGGAAGCTACAAAACAGAGATATTTGCGGTTTCGGCGAAGGTGATGTGGTAGCTCCCAGAGCCAGACCGGTGTCGAGCAAAATCAACAGATGAAAAGAAAGAATGGCTACTCAAGGTATAAAAAAAATATTAATTAGAAAAAGGTTACCGTCCAGCGGTGAGTATAGAACAAAACTTTTCAACGATTGTGTATTACGCCGTCGCCTACACGCGATAACGGGAGCAAGAAAGAAGCAAAGTGCCAAGGGTATAAGAGAGAGAGAGGAAAGAGAGAGAAAAAAAAAAAAACCACGATCGCGATATGAAACTAACTGGCTAGCCAAGCGCTTGACAGATCCTCCTCATAGATCCAGCAATACGCAAAATTGCATCTGATCCCCTTGTCCCAATGGGCACATCAGGCCATTATGGCATTGTTGCGACGAATCTCTCTAGCTAGCGGAGAGAGCCACAACGCCAAGAAGCGACGTCAAACTCGGGACAGGGCGCTTCACATTTTGGGCAGAAGCGGGGCCCCTGGTCGCAAATGAGTTTCCGAGGAGTGATAGGGGGCGTCAAGGGGGGCATTCTAAGGGAGTCTTTGGAAGAAAACACAGACGCTGCTAGTGGTGAGAGAAGCGGGAGATCTTCCAAGACCATGTCTCCCATATTGTCCTCTGCAAAGAATGCATGCTGTAGTTGAGTCTCCCTTCAACCAGTCGTCGCCCTGTCTCGCTAACGCTGCAGATGTTACACTGGCTGTTTTGGAGACTGTGGCGCGCCCCCTCGATTTGGTGGGGATCGGGACTTGAGGCCAGTCGGAGGTGTCCATCTCACAGCTATTAAGCGCCGCGATACAGACATGGCCCGGTATAGCGAGGAATTGAATACGATGGCGGCAATGTTCGCCCTACCACTACTGCTACTAGTATTGCAAATAGCTTAAAGCTAGCTCTTCGCTTGTCGCACGCTGAAGAGGATAGCTTCATGATGCGCTGGGCTGTGAGAGTTCGCTCAATACTGAGAACCGCTTACCTAGCTAGCCACTGACTCCCGTGCTCGTAATAATAGTCCTCTCACAGACAACAGCATTAATGCTACCTGCGGTAGATACCTGGTTAAGAAAGGCGTCTCAGGCCAGGGGTACTCAAACCAATCTCCGACGCCATGGTGGCCTTGTAAATACGGAGTCTAGCGCCATTGTCCCGTTCCTTGAGCTGACTGTTTCAGATGGCCTCTCGTCAACACAGCTCGACTTCTGAAGCTAATTGAAGAGCTTCAGAGCTTACTGCCGTTCTTCAGTGGATGGGGGCATGAGTGATATTCTATTGCCATTGCGTACAAAGTAGATTCTTCTTATCTGCTATCACATCTCCTCGCATGCGGCAGGATGCGGCCCCTGTGCGGCTTTCACTGTAACCCGAGATAGCATGGCTTCAAGTTCCTAATGTGGCAGTTAGACGACGCACTGTAAACCGTACTGTATCTATCTCGTCTTCAACTGCTAAATGTTACTATCGGAAACCCCTCCTCACAGTGCCGATATAGCCGCAACCATCTCATTGGGAAAACTCAACAGCCACTTATCGCCAACATTCATCCTTCCCCGCGATCCATCGTGCGGAGAAGGTTGATGATTGGCACTGACAGCTACAGCCAGCTCTCCTTTGCGGTGGCTGAGGACCCGTTGGCGGGATACAGGCTGTTATGGTTCCATCCATCTCGTCTCTAGCTACCTGATTAGGGCCAGAGAATGACATCAAGATCTCCTCGGACTGCTGCACATCCCGATGGACACCCGAGGGAAATGCTGCTTCATTGTTGTTATCTATCTGATATGAAGACTGAGAGGGGGTGATAAGATGAGTAGGCGGGGTGACTGGTTATCATGTCGAGTGGGTTGGCTCTAGAATCCTACCATGATGCAGATAATAGCTCTCCATGGTTTAGAGTGTCTGCTTTGTGTGTGTGATCATCACGACCATGCATGCATGCATCCAATACATCCAGCTGTCCGGTTATAAGCGGCCAATTGTCACCCAGAGCCAGAGTGTTGCATTATCGATCTGACCTATATATACACACATCTGCCGCAGGTTGGCATACAATACTAAAGGTGTCACACGGCATCCTCTAAAGAGTACTTTGAAGACATCATGCCAGGCAAGATTCGAACTGCACAGACTGTCTCCCTTGACATCCCAGCTGCAGACCAGCCTGGTTTGCATAATCGGTGGCATCCCGATAGTGAGTATTGATGAGACATCTCCGTAGGATTTGAGTATAGGTCAAGAAACGTTCAAAGACTAATATGGATTGGTCTCTATATAGTTCCTACAATCGGAACCATTGAACCTGGAGAAACTGTAAAAATCGAATGTGTCGACTGGACTGGTGGTCAAATCGGCAACAACGATAGTGCTGAGGATGTGCGCACTGTAGATTTAACCAAAATCCACTATCTAACTGGTCCTTTCGAAATCAAAGGTGCTGAGCCGGGCGATCTCTTGGTTGTAAACATCACGGATGTCCAACCTTTTGAGGACTCACCATGGGGATTCACTGGAATCTTTGATCGGAAAAACGGCGGTGGCTTTCTTGACGAGCACTATCCCAAAGCTGCCAAGGCTATTTGGGACTTTGATGGCATATACTGCACCAGTCGACACATTCCTGGAGTGCGGTTTGCCGGCCTGATTCACCCCGGAATCCTGGGATGTGCCCCGTCGCAAGAGGTCTTGGCCGAGTGGAACCGCCGAGAAGGCGAACTTATCTCAGCTTGCGTTCACAGTCATCCTGAGAAAGTGGTCGCACAACCGCCGTTAGAAGTAAATGCGCATGCTGGACAAGCTTCTGGAGATTTGAAGGCGAAGATTGCCCGCGAGGGAGCGAGAACTATTCCCGGACGGCCAGAGCATGGAGGAAACGGTACGTGATTTGAGAATATGCTTTAGCGCATCTTGGCTTTCTAACAGGTAAACTAAAGTCGATATCAACAATATCTCGAGAGGATCAACGACATACCTGCCCGTACACGTTGCCGGTGCAAAGTTCTCAGTCGGCGATCTTCATTTCAGCCAAGGCGACGGCGAAATCAGCTTCTGCGGCGCCATTGAAATAGCAGGAACTATCACCATCAAGTTCGATCTCATCAAGAATGGCGTCCAGTCCCGAGCCATCAAGAGCCCGGTTTTTCGGCCCGGCGACGTGGCTCCCAATTTTGGCCCCGGGCGATATCTGACATTCGAGGGCTTTTCCGTTGATGAGAATGGCAAGCAGCACTTTTTGGATGCAACTGTGGCCTATAGGCAGGCGTGTCTCCGCGCGATTGAGTATCTGAAGCAATTTGGTATGTAATGGGACGGTGCACCTCGAAGCGAACTAATAATAGCTAACTTTTAAAAGGTTACTCTGGAGAACAAATCTACCTTCTCTTGTCTTGCGCCCCAATCAAGGGGTCGATTGCCGGTATTGTAGACGTGCCAAATGTCTGCACGACGCTGGGGATTCCTATGGACATATTTGACTTTGACATCTCTATTGAAGCCGTGCCGCAGAAGCGAGATCTCGGGTCTTGTCCAGTTTCGAGCGTGTAAGTCAGCTACAGACTAGTGCAGAAATGGATAATCGTCTAGGTTGTGCTGCATTTGCTTATGACAACGGGGCAACATGGACTGCGTGGACAACATGAGGCAACAGTGCTGAAGTAAGAGTTGGCTACAAAGAAGTCAACTTGCGGCATACTAGAGATGATGCATCTTGGTATCATTTAATAAAGCAATTGTACAAAGTACGAAGGTTTTCAAGCATAGAGACTCAATGCCAAGACGTAGTAATAGCTAATTGGTGTAGAATTGTATCTGCCGTGTCTGCTGCCAGAAACTTAGTGCCTTGGAACCCCTCAACTGCACAACGCCATGTTTATTCTCATGATGCAGCTTTTTCGTTAGTTCTTGAATCTCGGTATGCCGCAGTTAATATGATCTTTAATTGAGCTCTTCGAATAACTGTTTAAATGTGGGGGAAACATTGCTATTCAGCCTTTAAGCATGTCGATAGTCTTTACCCCATATTTTAGTTTACACCTAGCTCTTGGGTGAAATATCCGCCAATCATACGCTCAAGGCCCACGATATTTGTCCGCCAATAGGCACACATCTCCTGTCAGCGACTTGTCGCGTTAGGAAGGCGATCTTCAATTGAGTTGCTAGAGATATAAATAAGATGGCATACTATTTTCTGACGAAAAAGGGGCACAGCTTGCTTTCTGATCGGTGTCGATTGACCTTTTGTGTCGTTTCGTGCCGTCAAAGAGAAACTGTCATCCCTTGCAGACTCTTTTGGCCCTGAAGCAGTGTATCTATCTGCCACTAGCTCAAACGCCATGAAGCTCAACTCTGTGGCGGGCCTCGTGGCTGCAACAACCGGCATTGTTCAAGCTACCACTTCATCAGATGATTCGCTCGCGATATTCGCGAAGCGGAGGACTGCAGATCTTGCCCAATTCCCTGATCCTACGTGGTTTAGCAAAATCGATTCCTGGCTATCATCACAAAAGGATGACGGAACTTGGTCTGATGTGAATTATCTGTCGGGATGCCCTGCGCGTAAGTGACAGCCGTGTCGCGTTGGTTTCACTGACCGCAGACTACTCCTAAAAGGATAAAAGAAGATAACTATAGCGATATACTAACTGTTTGTTTATAGAGCGCGCCAATTGGCCAATCCAAGAGCATTGGAATAGGCTCATTACCTTGGGCGCTGCTTGGAGCGGTACCAACCCTGCGGTTTCTAGTAGCCGGGCCAAGGACCCCAAGCTTCTAGCGGCGGTGCAGAAAGGCCTAGACTACTGGTTTAGCAATGATTATACTCCTGCCGACTGTATGGGAGATGGTGGTGACGCGTAAGTCGTGTGAGGTTGTTAAATGCGTTAGTCATATGCAGTGGTACTGACGATCTATTAGAACAAAAGGTTGTCCTTGTGGCACGCCGGGCCTATGGAATACAGTATGTGCCTGTACCCTAATCATGGAAGTTGTACTCTTAACAATTGACTAACCAAAAAAACCCTAGAATTGGTATGATCAAGCCATCTTGATTCCCCAACTGTGTTCGACAGCATGTCTGCTCGTCAAAGACGCAAACCTCACGGAGACTCAGCGAGCCGGATGTGAGCGCATTCCCTATCGAGCCTACGCTCTCCGAGATGGCACGTATGGCACAGGTGGCAAAATGACCGGAGCCAACGTAAGTTTATTTTTCAGTCCCTGTTCTCGAGGCTCTAGTCTGATTCTTTGTGCTATAGGTGGTCTTGATCATGCAAAACTCAGTCACATTGGCCCTTTTTACTGATAACAGTACTATTCTGGCGGACTCCATGACAAGAGCCATGTCCGAGATGACTGTAAGTGACTTATTTGGTACACAAATGTTGGATTTCGATTAACCAAGACTTAGTTCATTGATACACCTGGAGCAGACGGTATCCATCGTGATGGTACATTCCTCCAACACGATGGCGTCTTGTATAACGGCAACTATGGAAAAGATCTGGTAAGACAAAGATTTTCTGTGCTCTACGCCTCAGGTTCTGATACTGATATTCTATAGTTAAATGCCTTCATTCAGCTCGAAAGCGAGGCCATTGGGACTTCATTTGCTGCTAACAACGATACACGAGCGGCTATGTCAACTTACGTGAAAGGTGACGAGTGGCTCATTTATACGGATTCTCAAACAAGGACCGAACACTGGGACTTTGTGAGTGCTTCTGGCTCATAGCTTCGTATATGAAAGAATCACGGGCTAATCATGAGAGCTTGTAGAACGCCATCGGTCGCTTCGTCGCTTTCCCCACGGTTGACTTACAAGCCAGCGCCGACATCAACTTCAATGTCTCTAAACTCGCGGCTGCCACGGCGGATTTTCAGGGGCAATACGCCGTCAACGACACTATCCGGAGACTTCTTTCCAATGGAACCGAAAAGCTCACTGGTAACAGAGGTTTCTGGGCCAGTGACTACATGGTCCACCGCCGATCCAACTTTATGCTCACAAATAAAATGATCTCAACTAGATCAGCTAATTCGGAAAGTGTGAATGGAGCCAATCCCTATGCGTATCACATGGGTCACGGAACGCTGTACTCCTACGTAAAGGGCAACGAGTACAAAGACATTATGGGGGCGTGGGATTGGAATCTCGTGCCCGGAACGACTACTTTACTCAACCAGCCCAAGCTCCAGGCGTCTCAGGTGAAGTACCTTGGCTTGAAAGACTTCGTCGGCGTTGTAAGTGATGGTACATTTGGCGCCGCTGTTGAAGATTACATCGATCCTCTCACGCAGAACCTTTCATACCGAAAATCTTGGTTCTATGTTGATGAAGGTGTTATTGTCATTACCACCGATATCAAGAAGAACGCCACTGCTGGAAACACTCCCGTCATAACAGTTCTCGACAATCGCGCCGCAGATTCGACTCGCGCTCTCGTCAAAAGCGGCTTTGTTGCACAGAACGGCGAGCAGCACCTCACCACAAACACTCTTTACTACGCAAATAACGGCTATCTAGCCTACGACGCTCCCTTCCAGCTTACCATTTCTCAAGGCAAGCGAAGCGGCAATTGGTCAGAGATCTCTACCTCAACCCAAGGCGTGGAAACTGTCGATATTTTCTCTGCGTATACCACCATCAAGGGCAACTCATTCACCTATGGCTTCTTTCCTTCCATCTCCTCAGTGAAGCTGCTCAAGGAGCTTGTAGACCCTACATGGACACCCATCACCAAAAATGGTATCTCTGGTATCTACGGCAAGGGCAGAGCCAGTCTCGCATTCTGGCCTGGCGGCGCAAAGTCTGTTCAGCTAGACTTGAAGGAGCTCGGATGGTCGAACAAGGCTGGAAAGCTGACATTTACTTCCGATCAGCCGGCTTTGTATCTGCTCAGCGCACAAAAGAAGGACAAGAAGGGCTTACACTTGACAGTAACACTTGCGGATCCTACTCAGAAACTCGCTGCCGCCTCCTATTCTATCAAGGTCGCGGGCCAGCGCTATAAAGTGAGAGGGGTGGACGAGCAGAGCAAAGGCCTTGAGAAGAGAGGAGATGGCAGTATTGGCTTTGGTGTGAAGCTGCCTGCTGGAGGATTGGCCGGCTCATCGATTAGTAGCGATGTCATCCTGGAGTTAAATTAGAAGGAGTGAAGATTTCTAAAATAGAAATATAATGGCTCGCTATTAGTTAATTGAATATACTTGTAATAATCGTCGTCAGGCGTATATAAGCTCAAGTTAGGGTAGCTTGTTCCTATTGCTCAAATTGAGATGTCAATGAAATGATTTCCTATCGGGATCATCATTTACTAGCTACATCACTATGAGTACAGAAATAAAAATAATTCCAGTGTGAAGCATTATCAGAAGATGTAAGAACTTGTGCGTTCATGTAGGCGGTGCAGAGTGTTCATGCACTGAATAAGGCAGCTTATTCTTCCTTAGTTAGGCCATCTATTTGCTGGCTGGTTGGTCTTACATGTAGTTTGTCGGTAAACAAGGCTATTTGTCTGTCGGCAATTTTCATGGCGCCCTTGGCCACTGATTATGCACAATAACTTGATAGCAAGTATAGTGCGACTTCATCGCCATTTCAAAATGGAAACAGGACCTGCGCTAGGCTCTCGAGGCGACAGTGGATCAACAGTGGAGATGCGCGGCACAGGATATGAAAACAGGCAATCAGTGCTGACGATTCGGTGGACTGTCCGTGCCTGTAAATGCTGCTGGGATGATCGAACCCGAGCCTTGCCAGAGGATAAGCTCAGCTGTGTCTGCTGCTGGCACGTACAATGGTTGGCGCTATTTCATGCTGCTGCAGTAAATCTTGGTATATAATACAAGAAGAAGGAAAGCCACAATCATGATATAATTTTTTTAGATACCAGCGCATCAGATAAAGAATTGATAAAACAGTACTCGAATAGTGGAGTAATTGGATTCTTTCCACGTCATTGAGTGCCTGAATACATAAACTTTGCTTCGGCGTATCCACATACCTACTGCCCGGATGCGAACATACTGTAGGTACACTTCATACTAATTATAAGAGCAGAGCAACATTTCCTCTAAGTAAAATACTAGTGGAAGCAAATGACGATTAAGTAGTATCACGGTAGTATTAGTGGCATATGCTTGATTAGCTATTTGGCAATCAAGTCACGTCTCCCTATAGCGGAGAGATGCTATTAGGCATAACCAAGACTCGGCCAAATCAGAACCCACCCAGCGCCGAACAAAGTTCCTCGAATTGGTAGGTATGTAACACGGTCAATTCGGCCGCTAAAGAGCCAACTGAGTGTACACCGGCCAGGAGCCACACGCCACCATTTCTTTCCGATGGATACTTGGGCAGTATGTGTACAGCATCAAGAAGCATCGAAAGAATGAAGCCTGGAAGAGGCACCCCTGTAAGCTCTTAGAGCGGTGGCCAAAGCTTCGGTGACGCGATTGGATCCTCGTCTGGGCAATCATCTGATGGGGTACCGCGTAAGATGGGACGTGAAGAAGAATAGAGAATAAAAGGAGAAAAAGATAGATTAATGATCCGTAAAGGAAGGCAGAAAGCGCAGCGAGTGTAATCAAAAGTGAAAAACTGGAAAAAAGAGACACCTGTAAGATTCTGGACTCTTGAGAATTTCCGGATCTATTCCCCGTTCGGAGCCCTGGCGATCTGCGATGGGGCGATTTTGAATTCATGTTTAGCTCTTGCGGGCTCAACTTTGGTACCTTTGAGGTCGAGGAACTTTTTGCGACGCTGCTGCCTTGCGCGCACGTCGTGTAGCAGCTATAAACGTGTACTCTGGGTCCGTCTTTGCAGTATCCACGAGTACATGTGCCTGGCAATATACTTGCGTGCCTTGAGCTTTCACATGGTATTGAAAATTCAACCGTTAATACCAAGGTACTTCGTATAAGCTCTTCAACTTGCGGAGCATAGCTTCCTGAGAATGCGAAGCGGGCGCTCTCGTTTCCTTACAGATCCCCAATCCTGTTTTCTCTACGCCTTCTTCCAAACCCATTCTCGTACTCATACAAGAACTTTGCCAAGTGGTATCCCTGGTTTAAGCACGGCCTGGCCGACGCCTCAGCTCTAGCTTTCCCGCAAGCCACCTGCGTCTAGATGCCGCTATACACCAGTAGCTCCGTAAACACTGCCGATCTGGCCAGGAAAAAGCTCGTTGGACAGACCTCATGAGCCTTGTAAATCTGCTAGTAGCCCTGTCGAGCAACCCACGGGCTCCCCCCACACTTAGCTGTTGTAGTAGTCCCTGTCCAGCATCTCCATCTTGATTCGTGCTACAGGCAATCACCCAAAGCCGCGAGATATTGCGCCATCGACGTACAACCAAAACATCCCCGACATAACACTTAGTAAGAGCTGCTAGCTCCCAGCCGTAGCATTAAACTGAAAGCCACAAAAGCTGAATAGGATGCTATAAGCAGATGATCAAGGCATTGCGTGCGCCCTTGACAGAAAAGGTGGACTGGAAAGGGCCTTTTCGGCTCGTGGAACCGTGGCGCGTAACCGCTATTAGCAGTAGTACGAGGCATGAATGAGGTCTTAACGTAACTTTTCTCGACGCAAACTACATGTAGGTAGTTCCTAGCGCCATATGTGAAGTAGCATCGGCTTTCATCTCGTGTGGTAAGGTGGTATTACACATGGCTTGGCCGTATACATATTAAGGGTCGAGGCGACAGGCCGAAGGAACGCTCCGACTCTCGTCATTCATTTATTTTTTCCTGATCTTGCGTTAACTGGGCAGAGTCGCAAGTCACCCTTTGTCTCAATAAACCTCTGCATTAAGCGAATCTTCTTCGTCATATACTTTTTTATTTTTGTCAATTTTCGGCGTCTTTTTCGCAATGGGTTCACCATCAGATGATGGCAAGACTGTGCCAGTCCGAGATCCCGTCGAGACAAATAGCATTTCTGTCAGTAGCGATGAAGATGTCATTCCCAAGGGCGCCCTCGACCCTGTGTACGAGGCAAAGGCCAAAGTGCTGAATCACGCTGTAAGCCATTCTTTTATTTATTAGCTTGCGACCACTATGACGAGACAGTTTCGTGGTTATGAAGCTGGAGGCGTTGAAATGTTGAGTAAACAAAGTTAGCAATAGCTAACGAAACATGTCTCACTTAGATTCAAGAAATCGGAATGGGATGGTACCAATGGCAGCTCTTCATTGTCGTCGGCTTTGGCTGGGCCAGCGACAATCTGTGGCCCATTGTAACCTCTCTCATCTTCACGCCCATCGCCAACGAATTCTCTCCCAGCCGCCCACCGCTCTTGACTCTCGCACAAAACATTGGCCTCTTAGCTGGTGCCGTCTTTTGGGGCTTCGGCTGTGATATCTTTGGCCGCAAAATCGCCTTCAATCTTACCCTTGGCTTGACGGCTCTCTGGGGCATGATCGCTGCTGGCGCACCCAACTTTGCAGCAATTGGAATCTTCGACTGCTTTTGGTCGTTTGGTGTTGGCGGAAATCTGCCCGTCGACTCGGCCATTTTCCTTGAATTCCTCCCCCCGACTCACCAATACCTGCTAACCATCCTCTCCATCGACTGGGCTATCGCTCAGGTGATTGCGACCTTGATCGCATGGCCTCTCCTGGGTAACCTCACCTGTTCTCAGGAAGAGAAGCCATGTCTCAAGCACAACAACATGGGCTGGCGATACTTTTTGATTACCATGGGCGGATTGACGCTTCTTATGTTCTTGGCTAGATTCCTGCTTTTTTCCCTGTACGAGTCGCCCAAGTATCTCATGGGCAAGGGCCGCGACGAAGACGCTGTTAAAGTGATTCACGAAGTCGCCAGGCGCAATGGCAAGACAAGCTCC
Organism: Trichoderma erinaceum; assembly: GCA_026401215.1. Lineage (NCBI taxonomy): Eukaryota > Fungi > Ascomycota > Sordariomycetes > Hypocreales > Hypocreaceae > Trichoderma > Trichoderma erinaceum. The sequence continues at coordinate 260,089 of JALIRY010000017.1, read as the reverse complement.
CTGACAATTGAAGATCTCAAGGCCTGTGAGCCCGAAGGTTATGTTGCCCAGGTTGACGTCTCGGCTGTTGTTAAGAGACATTTGGTTGAACAGATTGACACCAAACATGTCAAAGCCTTGTTCTCGACTTTCAAGCTTGGCTTGTCCACGACTCTTATCGCAACCATTTGGGCATTGATCGGACTGGGTGAGTTACATTTATATTGTTAAAACTTTTTATTTATACTAATACATGCACCAGGCTTCCCTCTCTACAACGCGTTTCTGCCTTTCATCCAGAATGAAAAGGGCGTCGACTTTGGCGATGGAAGCACATATCTCACTTACCGCAACAGCTTGATCATTGCTGTCCTGGGCGTTCCAGGCGCTTTGGTCGGCGGTTTGCTCGTTGAATTACCTCGAATCGGCCGCAAGGGCACGCTCTCTCTTTCTACTGTTTTGACTGGCGTCTTCTTGTACTGCTCTACAACCGCCAAGAGCAGCGCGTCGCTTCTTGGCTGGAACTGCGCCTACAACTTCTGCAGCAACGTCATGTATGCTGTGCTTTACGGTTATACTCCTGAGATCTTCCCGACTCCTCAGCGCGGCACAGGCAACGCCATTGCTGCTACTGCCAACCGAATTTTTGGTATCATGGCTGTACGTATTGTTTCTATTCTTCCTACCTACGATTGAGATTCTACAACAACTTGTCAAACTAATATGAAACAATAGCCAATTATTGCCATGTTTGCCAACCTTCAAACATCCGCTCCAGTTTACACGAGTGGCGCCCTATTCATCGCTGCGGGCATTCTCACTCTTTTCCTGCCATTTGAGTCGAGAGGAAAGGCCGCTCTGTAAAGTATTGTACGACTTTGAAATAGATACTCGAAGGCTGAGTAGTGGCTTTGTATATAGAAAAATAAGAGGATTGCGCTGGATCTAGAAGCGATGAAAAAGGGAAAAAATAATACTAATGCGATACCCTGTTGTTCTTGTCCGACGGATCCTTTAACTCATTTGGCGTGACTTATCGCATATACAAGTCACCGCTTGAATTTTCATGAAATCCGGAGGCCATCATCAAGAACATGATTCAACACATCAAGTCTCTTCGTTAGTGGTGTCATTCGACTGTCAAACAGTATTGTAAAGCTCTTTGTTAACATTTCTCCAGCTTTACGCCGATAATGAAAATTTGTCGCATTGAGGATTGACGGCAAATTGCTCTTGACTTCAATAAACAAATTTCCGGAGCGTGGCATCAAGAAAAATCACACTATCCGATATGGTGTAGTGGCTAACATCGCTCGCTCTCACTGTTGAACCGAGCAGCCCTGGGTTCGATTCCCAGTATCGGAGATTTCTTTTTTTGTTTTTACTCATTCTCTCTTCGCTTTCTCTCTCCACCCCCTTTTCTTTTACTCTTTTTTACAAAGGCCAATTTGGAGCTACTGGTTAAGTTTAAAACAGACCTCTATGGGAGTCGGATTGCAAATCGGCTGTCGTTGGGGGGAGGAAATAAGCTGGCCTATGTAGCTCGAAGGGAGCGTAGGGAGATACGAAAATAACTGCGAACTTCTCACTGACCGGGAGTTGGCTTTGTTTTCCGCCCTAATCTGTCGCCTTTACATGCTAATTTTTTTTTCTGCTGCCTCTGTTGGTCTTTCCTTCACTGGCAGTAAGATCTTGTAATCGTAACTCCCCGTCCCAAAAAGGTAGAAAAAGAAAAGGAAGAGAAAAGTAGATTGTGAACTCCGATCCAAGTAAATCCACTCCACTATTTACTACAATAAGTCAATAGATTAGCTAGGATAATCAGCGACATACTTGTACTACTTCAGATACACAGGCAGACCCATAATTCAATTTTCGGAAGGCGTACTGTATGAGGATTTGGCCAATCAGTTCCCCATTCTAAATAGGCATGCACATAAGACTCTTTTTCTTTCCAAGAAGGGTATATGCCCTGTTTGAAGCGTCTGCCAATTGCCGGCAGTAAAAGAGCGGGAATACTCCCAATGTAACCTGGAATAAAGGGTAGATAGCAAATTGTATCATCGTCTTCTTCTCCTTTCTTCCATTTCTCTATAAATACCTGAGGAAAAGACATTCCGGGTTTGGAGTAATTGTATGAATCGATTATTTTGAGTAAAGCTAGTTACGCTATTCGTAACAAAAACCTTCTGCAAAGGACGACTTTCCATCTGATTTACAAGACAAGATAAGCAATGATGCAATCCATTCGCAATGTGGTAGTATTTGCGGTACGAAATCTATCTAAACCATTCAAAATCGCCATGAGATCTCTAATACGGCTTACTAGGCTGGCGGTGGCCTGGGTCGCGCCTTTGTAGAAGCACTGCAGCAAGAAGGATTCAAAGTGTCGGCTGTGACGAGGCCATCGAACTCTATTTCGTATGGGCCCAATGTGACCATGCATCGCAGTGAATACGACGATTTCGACACACTTGTTGCCATCTTTAGGGGACAGGATGCAGTCGTCTCGACAACTGGCACCTTTGCCGCCAAGTACCAGTTGACGGCTATCAACGCCGCAGCGGCAGCAGGCGTGCGCAGATTCTTGCCCAGCGAGTATGGTGGGAATACGTCCTTGGTTGGAGTAACTAGCTATCCTCCTTTCGCTGCTGAGAAGAAGGCCATTGTCGACCTTCTTCGTACAAAGGAGTCACAAGGGCTTACCTGGACGGCCCTTTGTGTAGGAATATTCTTTTCATGGGTGAGTCTCTCTTCCATAAGATCTTTTCTTGAGTTATGCTGACGTATCAACGTAGGTTCTCGAAGAAGGTAACGGAACTTTGGGGTGGGACATTGACAAGGGTGAGGTGACAATTTACGATTCAGGTAACCAGGAATTCGACACAAGCACCGTTGACCAAGTAGCAAGAGCAGCTATTGCAATTTTGCGGAACCTAGAGGAGACTGAAAATACCTATGTATTTATAAATTCCTTCGCTACAACGCAGAACCAAACCCTATCTGCACTGGAGAAAAATCAGGGAAAGCCATACAAAGTCAGTCATGACTCCTGGTCTGCGGCAAGATCTCGGGGGCTAGAAGCGTTAGAAAGAGGAGAAATTGAAGTTGGTTATCATGATCTGGTAACAGGAACGATTTACGACCCTGGTCACTTCGCACTCTTCAAGGCCGAAGAAGTTGGCAAATGGAAGAAGAGTCTCCAACTGAACGCAAAAGAGGATCTTGATGGTGTGATCATGGACGTATTGCGCAGGAAAAATCTTATCTAATTATAGTTGCAGATATTTTTTACTCGAACTTACAAGCGGCTAAATAGAACTTATCACATCATATCATGATTCATTCATGCTCCCAGTTATCACATCTAAATACATGCAAACAGATGTCACTTGAGACCGAGATGGATAACTTTTGCCTACGCTCTAAGTTATCATCAATTACTCAAAGGTATTGATTGCTAGATCTGTCTTTCTTTAGATATATATGTACCTACTTGTAGTGAATGCAACCCGGTACATCTCTCCTACAAGCTGAAATTCCTGGTCCTCTTCTTTCAGCCTTGTTGCTCATTGATGGTCGCGACACTCAGTGCCAATATGTGTATAGTCTAAACTAGCAAGAATAGTTTCAACTGCAATATCCGATATGGTGTAGTGGCTAACATCGCTCGCTCTCATCAATGAGCGCCGAGCAGCCCTGGGTTCGATTCCCAGTATCGGAGACTATCAATTTTTTGCCATTTTTGCTTTCTTTTGCCCAACTTGCTCCTCTTCTGCTTTGATGGCAGTGCCAATCAAGAACCTTAATCACTGTTTCATCATCGAAGCGGGTCTGTTGCCTTGCAAATGTCTGGCTGCCAATTGGCCTTTACTAACAGGCCCCTGCTTGGCGGATATCGTTAACTACGGCAGCTTTCTACCATAAGGCGTTTAAATAGGCAGCGAGGCTGCATCGGCGCCGGTCAAGTACCTGTAAAAAAGACAATGCAGGTTTATATTCAGATTTACTAAAATAATTGCGTATATATAGTTGTGTAATCGTCTTATTTACACTGAATTGACTTGCATCCAACGTGCACTATGCCAAGAGACAAGTCGGCATTGCATCACGTGAGCATCATTATGGCCTCGGAGCGTCTGGGCTTAACTTGTAGGTCACGGGCCGACAGGGCGGTGACACGACAATTATACGAATTGACACCTGAAAGCTCGTGAGGGGTAGAATCATATTGCTCAACATACATTTTATACATCAATCGTTGATTACAGGCGGCGATCAGCATGGGAGAGGCATCTAAACCCACGGCGGATCCCCAAGTGACCTTCTCGTCGGGTCGGTTAGGGAGCAACAGCAGTTCTGAGGCACCGGATCTGCGGATATTGCACTACAACGATGTTTATCATGTCGACCAGGCCAGTGCAGAGCCGGTTGGCGGCCTGGCGAGATTCATGACGCTTTGCAAGGAATACAAGGAGGGGGAGCAGTATCAAGGCCAGCCTGGACTTCTGACCCTGTTCTCAGGCGATGTTTTCAACCCTAGCCTGGAAAGCAGCGTCACAAAGGGAAGACACATGGTTCCGGTATTGAATGCTATTGGGACGGATGCTAGCTGCGTGGGAGTGAGTTTGTCAAGTCTTCGAAAACGCCTCTGTGAGATGAAAGTACACCAGCTAACAATACCCCTCAATTTTAGAACCACGATCTCGATTTTGGAGTGAAACAATTCGAGCACTTGGCCGAGAAATGCGAGTTCCCATGGCTACTGGCCAATGTTTTGGATCCGGCGTTGGGAGTGGATGTCCCCTTGGGCAACGCCAAACGGACTCATATGCTCACTACCTCCAACGGCATCAAGGTGGGTCTGATTGGTCTGGGTGAGAGGGAGTGGCTTGCAACTATCAATAGTCTTCCGCCAAACCTCATCTACAAGTCAGCCAGCGCTGTCGCCAAAGAGCTCGTGCCAAAGCTGCGAGAGGAGGGGGCAGAGATTGTTATTTGCCTGAGTCACATGCGTGAGCCAAACGACAACAAATTAGCTGATCAAACGGATGGCATCATCGACATCATTCTCGGTGGCCATGACCATTACTATGCTCACAGCTTCAGGAATGGTACCCATGTTCTGCGTTCAGGGACTGACTTTAAGCAACTCAGCTATATCGAGGCACGGCGGAAGCAGGATGACCCTAAACGATGGGATTTCGATATCTGGAGACGCGATATTACATCTGATGTGCCTGAGGATGAGCCCACTGCCAAACTGGTAGATAGCTTGACGTCTAAGTTACAAAAGTCACTCTCCAAGCCTGTGGGATGGACGGCCATGCCGCTCGATGCTCGATTTATCACGGCACGCTTGAAGGAATCCAACATGGGCAACTTTGTGTGCGACATCATGCGTGCCCATCATAATGCCGACTGTGCTATCATGGCAGGTGGTACGATTCGCGGTGACCAGATCTATCCGCCAGGAGCTATTCGAATTAAGGATATCACTTCCTGCTTCCCCTTTGAAGATCCGGTCGTCCTTTTGAGAGCAAAGGGACAAGCAATCTGGGACGCGTTGGAGAATGGTGTCTCATTGTATCCTGCCCTTGAAGGAAGGTTTCCGCAGGTATCGGGCATCGAGTATGAGTTTGACCCATCCAAGCCATCTGGCCAGAGAATACTGTCGGTGAAGATTGGGGGCAAGCCTTATGAGCCTGAAAAGAAATATGTGTTATCGACTAGAGGTTATATGGGGCGTGGAAAAGGTAGGCTTATTGGGGCACGTAGAACTTTGTCAATTCATTGAGCTAACTCTGGTGCTAGATGGCTTCAGCAGCTTGCTCGTCAAGTCTGAAGGGGGAGAGGTAGAGGAAATTGTCGATGAAGAGGCCGGAATTCTCATCTCTGCTATGCTTCGGCAGTACTTCATGGCTCTCCGAACAGTCGGCCAGTGGAGCCACTTGTCTTCGCATTGGAACCACGTCGCCGATAAATGCGGTCACACTGAGTTGCCATCCGAGGTATTCAAGGGAGAGAGCCACGTATCACGACTCAAGCTTCATGAGAACTATCAAGATCCCTGGCATAAATTTTTGCGTTCACGCTTGGGCTTCAGCAAAAAGCCTCACGATGACGATGACGATCATTTTGACACAGGAACTGAGAGTGACCATACATCAAGCGATTCAGACAGCCAGATAGACATGGAGATATTATTGATGAAAAAGTTCTGGGGCCGCTGGGCTCATAGAGCAGGCATCAAGTCCAAGGTGTGCGACTGCCTAAAGGAGGCTGAATGTGCTGTCGACTGGACGCGAGTGATAGCGCCAGTGCTCGAAGGACGTATCAAGATTGTTGGATCATGAGCAACGCAGGACCTACTCCTATACTTCTGGACAGAATGAACAATAGAAAAGACAATCGCCTATGTGTTTTGGTTTTCACTCGGGTAATATGCTGCTTGTCTTGATACTCATCATCTCAGACTTCTATAAACATCGCCATACATTTGGACACATTCAAAGTCATCCTATCTCGCGGACAGTAATATATATACATATGAAGCTCAAAAGTCAACTTTCAAGGCGTTTCATCCAGCTTCTCCCAGCAACTTAGTTACCGCAAGAGCCGTTAACACACTCCCAGGGATCGGAACAGTCGTCATCACTGCCACAAGGAGCACCGAAGCAGTGTCCTTCCCATTCGCAGGTAGAGCCGCTACCGCCACCACCGCCGCCACCACCGCTGCTTCCACCGCTACCGCCACCGCAGACACCGTTGCTGCAGGTCAAGTCATCAGAGCAGTCATCATCACTGCCACAAGAAGCACCAGCACAATGTCCTTCCCACGAGCAAGTACCGCCTCCAGAGCCACCGCCGCCGCCGCCACCACCACCACCACCGGAGCTGTTACCGATACGAGCGACAAGGCTGTCACCGAGAGCGCTGATACTGTTCTCAAAGTCGGTGTAGTCCTGGGCATTCCATTGAGCGCCACGAGCTCCAGGGACGGCATCAGAGCCAGTGAAAGCGATGTAGAGAACATCATCTTGATCATGGCCGCTGTCACCGTTGACGCTGTCACCAAAGCAGGCAGTAGCGAGAGCAATGGAGGCTTCGCCAACCACGGGGAAGTCGCCATCATCGCCATTGGTATCTCCCCAGACACCATAAACCTGGACAGGAGAGCATTAGTTCAGGAGTTTGAGTTGTCGAAAAGAACTGCACTTATAGATAAATGAAAACGCACCAATTGATTGTTGCAAACAACAGCCATAACAGACAGAGGCTCGATGCCAACGCTTTGAGGATCGAAGGTCTTCCAGCCAGGTCTGCTACCATCGTTACCAAAGACGACATATGGGTGAGCGTTGGCATCGAGATCTCGTTGGCCGGTGCCGTAGCTCGCGACAGTATCCTGGAAGGAGGTGATGGACTGAGTATCAGAAGAGTCGCCACAACGGCCATCATCAGCAGGGCCTCCTTGAATACCATCGCAGTCGATATCCATATTGGCTAGTCTGCCGCCAGTGCTTTGGAGGTAGACGATGCCATAGTCGTTCAAATGGTCACCACAGTAAGAGGTAGCTATATCAGAGAACACGCTTCATGTCAGACGGCTGTCCATTGCTCTAAATCTCCTTGAGGATGAGACTTACTACCGCCATCGTTATCCTCGCTAAAGAAGCCAGAAGCGAGCTGGTCATTGCAAGATCCCTGGGAAACAATGGAGTTATAGAGATTCTGAAGGTTGGCGGGCACAGACTTGGCAGCGGCCGCGCTGGCGAGTGAGGCAAGGACAGCAGCCTTGAGAACAGCCATTGTGAACAGCCGGAGATGATAAAATGCCTCTTGCCGATATTAGATTGATTCCCAAGTTGCGAGTTTGTTGAGAGAGAATGCAGATCCGGAAGGAAGCGACGTTGGCTCTTTATATAGATCTGCTGCCCAATAACTGACCGGGGTCGTCAATATAGATGAGATGATGTGTACAAGGTTCGGTAAAACTTAACGAGGTATAATCGGCCCATCGGATCATCGGCAGCGACTCAACAGTGAATCTCGAGCTTCCTCTCTGATGATGGTGAGCAGGCGCTATCGACGCGAGTCTCTCACACCACCCCTATGAAGTTTAGCAATTGACGAATGGGTAGCATAGTTGGAGCCAGAAGTCTACGCCAAGACAAAATACTCCTAGTACAATTATGTAGCCCTGAACAAATACGACAAGGAGGCTACATTTATGATGCATCCTCAGCCTTATGATTGGGTTTCAAGAGTAGGCTGCGAGTAATTCGGGGGCACATACACCGAGCGCTGTATTCTCTTAGTACCGTTGATTTCGGATAGACACACTTTCGACAATGGGTACTTGGAGTGGAAAGTATATTTGGCTACAGTCATCATCACAATGCCTGTCTCGGCCATACCGATTTACTCCATTCTTGGCTCATCATACCCATCGTTCCCAATCGTGATCATTCGCTAGTCAATCTTCTTACACTGATAGCCAGGAGTGGCAAATTCCATTTTGGGGTGCATCGATTGAATCAAGTCCTATCGTTACATCCGATCCCTGCTACGTGTATAACATTAATGTAAGAAAGTATTACGGTTCTATGCTCATTGGTGTTCAAGCGCGATGTGACCCCCGCAAACGGGTTTCCACGTTGTCTTGAGCTGCCTTTTCCAGTTGATCAGTTTGTATATCAGCGCCCCTGGTGTTTACACTATTACACGAGGAATGAAAAGAGATCAAATTCGGTGGATTGAAATGAAGGGGAGTTATGGAGCTTATTGCTGACTACAATTCGAGCTGCTCAGACACTCTCTATGCCTCTATATTAGAAATGCATGCTTAATTTAGCCTTATGAGCATTTCTATCGATGATTGGGCGGCGACTCTAGAACGACGGGCTTACAACGGCCCTCGACTAATGCATCATGTCTTACGACCCCAAGCCATCCTCATTTAGTCGAATTTCGTCGTCATCAACCTTGAGGGGGGAGTTTCCACACAGGTCTTTCTTCGGCCTCACACATATACTCACACACGGGTTGCGTTCTGGCGCCCGACCTAATACAGATATGCCTAGCTGACAGGGGAGCCATATAAGGTTAAGGAAAAACCATGGCGGGGATTCTAAACTCTTTTCCTACTCGCTTGCTTCGTCTCCAACCAGCATATGGGTATTTGCGAGAGAGAGAGTCCACATTAAAAACTAGCCTATATACGAAGTAGGCAAGTAGAGAACAACGCCAAGGGGGACGCTTTCTGGGCCCTGAATATGGAATCATCATATGGGCTTAAGGCACTTACGATTATACCGGTTGTTTGGTAGATGCAACACGCGGTCATTGTTGTTAGCCTTCCCTCTGTCATATATTCGCGAGTTGGTGATACTGGTGAATGATTGGGTCTGGCTGACTATAGGCCAAAACAACCTACACGAGCATGGAGGTAGAGCAACAAAGTAGGCTTAAGACAGAATCGCCCTGAGCCCGACCCTTGCTGACCACCCTTGCTTTGAGCCACCGAAAATGGGAGATGATATTTCTCTTTTATCATCAAGCGTTATACTACATGTCCATTGACCAGCCGGGCAACCGGCTTGGCCCGCTAGATTCGGCTGCTGGCCATTTAGCTGCACGGCAAATACCGACAGGAGACACGGCTTTTTAGCCCCATAAGCTGACTGACCACATCTACTAAAGTACCCGTATGCGCCAGGCGAAAGGCTTCGAGCTGCCGAATTTGATGCTGGTCTGGTATGCTAGTAGTATTGGCGCGGAATATATTGCATGGCTGGGTTGCCGCAAATGGACATGGGCATTCTAGGCGCGGTTTAGGCGCGCGCGACCGGGAGCGCAGTACGAAGAAGAGAGAAAGCAGAAGGCCTGTGAATGAACATGGCGAGCAACGTGAAAACTACATGTGCGTGCGACTGAACAGCCAGAAGGCAGAGAGGGTGGCCATGGCTCATAGTGATGGTTGGGGGCCCAAGACGTGTCTGCACAGGCAGTAACTTGAAGAATCTCGGTATTCGACGAATTGAACATTTTCATAGTATGGAAGGAAATATTGGAACTTCCCCTCTGAGCCTAATCAGCTGCATTAGCTTCGCTTTTAAGCTTCCTATAACCCACAATTCAACTTTATCGGAAAGGTGTTGTCCTTTCTATTAATAGCTGGCGCAGTGTACTTCGGAGTAGCATGCGAGATGGTGTATGAAGTCAATGCGGTAAAGGAGTTTTATTTTTGGGGGCCGGAGAGTTTTTAAGTAACCATATGCAACGGAGTTTAAGATACATAGGTATGTAGACCAGTAATGATATGCAGAGCCTACTACGCTAGGCTTTGGTACATCGCCATGCCACGCGCTTTTACATCGTTAGTAGAATACTGTCGACTTCCCTTTCGACTTCTCTCTCCCAAGGAAGAAGAGATAGCTTAATCACCAGACAGAGGAACGTGTCGCTATGACTTTCCACCTGGCCAGGAACCCTGGAAGCTTGAAGACTCATCAACCTGAGACATAGTCCAAAGTCATGACCGCAAGCGAAAGCTGACCATGTAAGTGTCAGAAACCATAAGCCCTCAATCAATGCTATTACTCATGGCCATCGCATTCCCTAAGGGTTTATTAATCAGGATTACTCGCGACATTTACATTAACCTACTGTGTTTATTCTTTGTTTGTAGAGGAAAGGAATAAGAAGAGAAGAAATTGTCAAGTAAAAAAAAAAAAAAAAAAAAAAAAAAAAAAGACTTTTTGAATCTCATGAATCTTGAATAATCATTTGAGGCTTCTACCGTATTACTGCCTATTTGCTAACAAAGAAAATGAATTACATAAAGGCTCAAATTATAAACTGAGTCCAGCAGCATTGCCATAACTACCTTGTGCCAAAAATATCTGTTAAACCTCCTTGCTTACAACCAGTAACTATTTCCCCATGAGACAACTCATCATCGAACACTCATTACTATCAGCACTTGTCTTTACTTGCGCTAGGATTTACTGTAATGTTCGTTTCAAAGCCAGTCATTTACAACAGGAAACGTTACAAGCACCGATGACTCTGTAAGCCCAAGTATATGATTTTGATTAAGGGCCGTACAAGGTAGCCTCAGTATAGAATGTCTATGAATGGCTGTTTTCACCGCTGAGTCGTATTGTTCATGTTCATAGGTATAGGATCAGGACAACAGCAAATTATCTGTTCTCTCTCTTTTACCTTCCCTTTTTGCAACAACTCATTTCTCAATGACTTAGGGAAAGCAATCAGGAAAGACAGCCAGCAAATAAGAACTAAATCTTTTTTTTCCGCGTTTCTACTACACAGATGCTGGTAAGGCCGCTTAAGCCACTAAGCAGAAATTTCTTTCACTTGCGTGATTAGGGATCAACCCAAATTATGTTTGAGAAATGCTTGAGTCAACGTCTGTCAATAAACTCGCCTTCTCAATCGTAGATATCCATCATTCAGCATGAAGCAGTCAGCCGCCAGATAAGTCGCACTTACAAGGTAAATCTTAACCTCGAACTTGTAGCTTGAATCCACTTCTTCCTTTACCGCCGGCCATGATCGGATCAGCTGCAATAACTGATGTCCATATACGCAAATCCTTCATCATATGTTACTTTGCGATGTAGGATAGCTATTGAGTCTGTGTCGCCGTGTCACAGGTAGTATACGCTGACGTTATCAGTGGAGCCAATTCACTAACAAAAGGAAGCATTTGGCCGCTGCATCAAAGGTCCGATTGTTCAACCTTAGTGTCAACACTTGAAGACCCGTATTGAACAGAAGAGCAATTCCTTCACTGTATAACTTGCTGGAGGCGAATTGCATTAATATGAGTAAAGAAGGCTTTTAATCCTCACACCCCTTGCTTAGTTGCCCAGGCTCCCGGGATATTCTGGCGAGCGACTAACGCAGATACGGTTGCCACTCCAAATATTGGGAAGAGCATCTCTCTAATATCTGCATAAAATGAATGACGATTAAGTTCACTCAGCTAAAATGCTTATAATTTTGCTTGCAGAGAGTATGCGACGAAAATACATGCCATGAGAATACAACTCTTGATCAAAGACATCAGGGTAAAGCAGCGCCGTATTACTCTTTTCATCGCATGGCATTTAAGGCCGCAGTGAAAACCAAGCTATTCTGGCTGTATAGAGAACTTCTTTCGTATGACGGCACAGAGTCTTCCGAAAACTTATGGTAACCGGAGTTACGCGTCAAAGGATACGTGACCCGAAGTAGGTAGGCTCGAACGAAATAATCCACCAATGAGACATTCTTCTTAGGAGTGTTGCTCCAGTACCCAACAATCTCAGTGTTTCTTGGAGAAAGGAGCAGGTAGTCAATAGTTGGAATATTTTGTGGCTAGAGTCTGTAAAAGCTAGCGACCAATATGAAATTGAGAGATTCCAAGACACATTGTAGCGCCTTCATCAAGGTTTACCTATAGTCTGTGGGCGCAATGTAAGAGTCGATTTGAAGTATATGTATTATGAATTGATATAATGATCAGTTTACTGATAAACAAAACTTTGAGAAATGCAAAAATTCTTTTGGTAGAACATCGAAGTCGCTCGAGGTCGAACAGTAGTTGCCATATACGTTCTGACATTGATCCCATTCCTCATTTCGAATAACTCCAACTCCCGTCTATATGCCAATTGAGCGCTTGGCGCTACTATTCGTTTTAAGAAAAGACGTGGTGGTGATCTGATATTCGAAACATTCTCTCGTAACAAGCCAACCTGGGTATCTGAAAGCGTATGCTGTTGCTGTGGAGCCGCAAATATTAAAAGATCATACTAATAAAAAAATTCCAAAATCGCAATATTGTCAAGATCACATCTTGAGAAGTGCGTTGTTCTCAATAATCCTATCCTTCCAACCTTCGCAGGCTACTTTTACCATTGCTTTGCCCACCTGGGTGGTCGTGATAGCGCCATAGAGACCGCCGACAAGCCTTTTGGAGATAGAGGCATTGGGCTCAATGAAGCCAGAGGGTCTCAGAATCCATGTCTCAAACTTGTCAGGATTTGCATCCGCGAGGTCACATAGACCTTTTTCGACTTCTCCCTTGATACGGCGAGAATCAGCCAGAAAGAGGAGAGGTCGCTTCTGATTCCACTCCGAGTATTTGCCACTGCAGAAGACGAATCGAAACTTCTTGCCGCTTGGAACTTTGTCGGCGAGATGGTCCAGCATCGCATTCGCAGCTGCCAGAGTATATTCCACGCCGACTTTGCGACATAATTCTTTGTCATTGTTGAACTGGTTAACTCTCCCTCCAATAGCCCTATGAAGTCGTATTAGCGAGAAGCCGTAGTCGACAAATCATACAGTCATTCCAGCACGCATATATAGAGCCAGAGCTATTTGCATGATGCTTTTTGCATCCGCGCCATGGCGTTTATGCTAGGAGCTATCCTTACCATAAGCATACTTCGGCCCCTTCAAATCTGCGCATCATCTCTTCGGGATATTGAGAAAAATCTTGGTGCAGTACTACTTCGGCTTTGGGGTGGCTTTCAACATCTATTGCGACCGACTTCCTAGTCAGGATGATAACCTTGGTGATGCGCTCGTCCGCAAAGCAGTGGTTAACAACTTCTGAGCCGGCATGGCCAGTAACCCCGGCTACTATGACTTTCATGGTAAAATGGCTCCTGATATGCCTTCCCCTTCCCTTTTCTCCCGAGCTTAATATCTGAGCGACTTGAGATTGTGATATTGGGCGACGGTGGTCTGCCCAAGCAACTGTCGATGATTAAACCCTGAAGAGCGAGCAGCTCAAGGAGAAGTGGCGATGTTTGATATAGCTAAAGGAAAAAGAAATTATGACAGCTTGATCCAGACATCCAGCTATTCTGAATAACGACGCGCCAAGCTCATTTGGCAGTATAGTTGTTCTCCCTTTTGAGTCGGAGAAAATAAGAGTAAACTCAGGTGGTAAGCTGATCAGGGTTCATTTGGTTTTTATTACTAGTTGACAGCTGATCGTATTGCGGCTACAAGCTACCAGAAATTAATATTCGTTCCTTAGGAAGCTTTCTAAACCAGGGTCTTAGTGTTGGACCGAGCCGTGTATCCGGCTTCTGGAGTGCCGGTGTGGGTCTGGCTCGACACAACTCAGCGTTGGCGCATGGTAATATGATTTAGGGCTGCTGAGATGTAATTGCGGCGGTGATGTCTTGGCTCTAAGACGAAATCGTTACTTGTCACTGGCGTTAGAAAATGGGATAAAGACGAGCACTCAGCCAAAGTGGCGTCGATGCGGTGGCCTATCTTCATATTGGAGTTGACATTGGCCCTCAGCTTTCATGCAAGCAGCGGCGTCCCTACTCAAGGTGAGATGTTCCTCCGCACAGATGAACTCTCGGAGAATACACCGTGGCTATGGACCTAGCTGGGGCCTAATCAACAAGAGCTCCGGCTGCCTAACGCTTCACTAGCCAGCGGTCATGAATCATTCGGTAAAGGGATTAGATCGAATCCGACTTTCGGTTCGTTCATCCGGCGAGAGGCAGCTCTGCGGAGATGCACTGGCGCCGGCCATAGACTACGGGCCCTGCTCTGTAAAAATGCAGCCACTCTGCGCCAAAATGCGTTCACAAGACGACCCTAGCATCGTTCTTGGCGTGTTGCCGGTTCTGCAGCTCTCCTTTTCTGGACATGGCTTCCTTAAGCTCCAGCATTGTATCACACGGCCTCGCTTGTTATCTCGATCTGCCCCGTGCATGGATGCGAGATACATTGTACTGTATGATTTGTTAGCATGTCTCGCACTTTGGGGTGAATGAGAAACGCGCCGATGCGGAACCGATAGTCGGGTAGAATACGAAGCGGTGGAGATTTAGAGCATCTTCGCTCTCTTTGATGTCCGAGATCCGTACTAGGTGCAGTACTTTAGTAGACCAGACACAGTTCTATAATTCATTTTTTTCTCTCTGTTCCTGTTGTGCTGTTGTGCGACTTTTCACAGATCCTGGTGGTGGTGATGGGGCCACTTGTGAGATGAGCCTATCAAACAGTTTTGCGATGCCGGATTGCCGTCCAAGAGTTGCTTCATGCCGCCCTCTTTCTGTCGTTAGTTGATAATAAGGCCTTGCCACGCTAGGCCGTGCGAGTGACTCTTTTTGCGCATCTAATGGTGCAGCGCTCATACTGTAGAATTGGATCCATATCCTTTAATGCCATTCACGCACATTGACGAGATGGAGGCGAGGAAAAGAGAGGAAACGAGCAATAGATCTGCATGAAGTTGGTGATTACCTCATTTCAAGCTACGAAAGTACTTCCCCGGATCTGGCAGGTGCGATCACTGGGCTGTTCCTGAAGAGCGAAGGCTTGGTCTTGGCAAAGCAGGAGCCAACGGGATCCGCGGAAAGCAGCGATGCGAGTCTTGGCTTTGACTTGGCTTTGGCGTGGTTTACTTGGCATTTAGCGATCGACAGAAGGGATTTTCCAAGACTTTATACTAGTAGCAATATATGAATACTAGTTTAATTTTATTCTTTATAGTCACTTCTATGCTATCCTAGTAATGTGTAAAGATTATTGCAAATAATCTTACCAGAGAGCGTAGTATTCTGCATCTTTGCATTACTACGAGTCCCATAAACGATCGGAACTTTTGGCATCACTCTAGGTTACAGTGCAGTGGAATTTGGCCGAAGAATTATTCTCGCTCTCTGTTCATCATAGATAGCCGCATCAGAAAAAGTCTTTTTTTCTTATTTTCCCTGTACTCGCTCATTGCTCCTTCTAGGCAACATCGTAGATTACAAACAGGCTGCCAAGCCAAATTGATATGAAATATTACCAAATGTAGGCAGCAGCTAAAGTAGCACCCAGGCAACACGCCGACAATGGACTGCAAATAATGGTGCAATCCCGGTGTGTTTCTAAACCGGACCAACTCAAAGTCAGCCACCGCGAGCAGCTCAGCCTTAATTGTGTATGGAATGAGATAGAAGGCTTGATAGACTTACGAAACGATATATTAATGTGCTATATAGCCTCATTATCAAGTGATGCTATTCGCACAACACATATTGATACGGATTGGCCTTTGCTGAGCTACAAGCACATACAAAAATACCTTCTACTGCCAGTTCCTGTCATAGCTCAGAAGCGTCAACTTGCCCTCACATCTAAGTATCTAGGTAGTGCATCCTACGAGAGAGAGATCAACAAGCCCAGCTGTCCTCTCGGCTTCGCTAAGCCGGCATCCAACTTGCCATCTCCCTGCAACAGTATATGGCGTGGTACCTGGCCCGATCAGCGTTGATATAGCAGGTGTTAAGGGTCCAGGTCTCTGAGCCTGCTATAACTGCACAAATCGCGGAGATTTACATAGAGCAGCCGCTGTTATTGGAGGTATGCTCACAGCATGGTGACTGCTTGTCCTTTTTTTATTCGAGCTGGCCGCGGCGTGATAGCGAGATAGCGGAATTCCCAAACCTCCAGAATGGGTGGCTGTAAAGCTGGTTGTAATATTATTTCATCCCATCGTCGAGAATATTTGCAACCGTCAGGTTCCCAAAGGTACCGCGTCACTCTGGACTCTTTCTCCTAATAGCGTCACAAATATCCACGCTGCTCGAGACAGGTCATCAGTTACGTCTCCCGACTTCACAATCTTGATCCGTGACTGTGAGAGGACAAACCCCCCACATGACACTTGGATGACACGAACACCCGGATGGAACAGATTCAGTGCCATGTGGTGGTTGAGATGGCTCGCTAAAGCCTCCATCAAGGGATATTCAGATCCGTCTTTATTCTTTAGCCATCCCCATCCGTCGTCAATGTGCGAACCTGCAAGCCTGCGCCGTTCTCGGTCATCGCGCTCCCAAAAAGCAGTACCCGGAGTGGTACTTGAAGTTGTCGGCTTGGATTTCTGCAGCGCTTCCCCGGCGCGTAAGAAGCGGCGCAGGTCTGACGCCGAAATGCTGATTTCCATAGATCGTAGCCCAGGCTCAGTAGCTTCGGCCTCACTTTCATCTTCATCTAAATCACCGTCCAATGAAAGTACAGCTTCTCGGCCAGGATCGGTAACGGGTGCGTTGAATGCAAGAGTCAATACAAGATCCGAATCGGCTCGAGGTACTCCAGTTTGCGGAATCCAGCTTTCCAGAACGCTGACAAGTGTTCGAGTCCCCAAGTTGAGCTTAATGACACGGCAATCAAAGGTTGTCGACAGCCATTCACCAATGACAGCCTTGAGAGCTTGGGGCATTCGAAGGAGCAGCAAAGGCAGACGAAGGAACTGGCTACCATCAGCCTCGCCCATATCCGGAGCGTCAAAGCCCATGTTCCATGATTTCGCAGCTGGTATGTTTATGCTGGACCCCTGATGTGTACGCGAAAAGCCAGGCAGCAGGAGCGCGACATATGCTGCGTTCTCGTGCCGCATCTCGATCCAAAGCCCCCTCTTCTGCTCATCTGACAGCTCCTCCCAGTTCTCAGCCTTATCGCCCAGAATATCCTCCGCCTGAAACCAGCGGAAAGTTACGGCTTTCAGCGGTCCCACCTGGCCCATGGGCGTGTCTGTGGCCTCCAATCCAATCTGCACTCCACGAACCACATCCCCAACCAGCGTATCTCGCAGCCGGTGAGCAAGTCGATCAAGGCGGGCCTGGTCCAGCTTCTGTGCGCCGATAAAGAGCGGAGACACGCGATGAGTCGAAAATGTGGTGTTGAAAAACTGCGGAATCGCAACTTCACCAGCTTCGGCTTCTTTCTCATGGTTTCCTGTCTGTGATGGCTGGGCTGATGCGGGTCCAGCCTTTTGAGTCTTTTGACGCGCCATAGCTTGAAGCGCGTCTGTTTAAATTGCAAAAAGAGAAATTGAACACTGTCTAGCTTTCACAGGAAAGGGAATTTGTTAATATGCTGAACGTGTCGCCTGGCCATTGATGCGATAAAGCGCTTTTGCTTTGTGAAGACGAAATGCTCGCTCACGCTCAGAGTGTTTGGGGTTTTCGATATTGCCTACAGTATTTGAGAGTTGATGACTAAGCATTGGCTTCGCGAGGGCGCCGGCTAGGTGCACGGGACCGTACAACCGCACGGGACCCTTAGTCAGCAAATGTCCGCTATAACTTATAGCGCGGGAGCAATCTAGTCCGGAACGACCATAGGGAGTGAAGGTGTTGCTAGATTGTCGACCAGAGCGGTTATTACCTATAATCCTCATCTGCAGCAGTGAGTTTTAATACTAAATATACCGCTGCAGATGAGGATTATAGGTAATGACCGCTCTGGTCGACAATCTAGCAACACCTTCACTCCTTATGGTCGTTCCGGACTAGATTGCTCCCGCGCTATTAATAGTATTACCTAAGCAATATATAGCGGCTATTATAGTAATTTTATAGCAATCTTATAGCGACCTTATAGCGGTTATTATAGCGGACATTTGCTGACTAAGGGTCCCGTGCGGTTGTACGGTCCCGTGCACCTAGCCGGCGCCCTTCGCGAGTCCCTCGAAACACATACTATTCTGTTTTTCGCTTCGTTTTAAATCATTTCCTCATTTCTCTCTCTCTCTCTTTTTTTTAATAACATATGGACAATCTATTTCTTCCTGTCCTTTTAAATGATCTTACACGCTATTTTTCTTTTCTTTTCATGGCGAGCCTTATTGCTTTAGACAAACAAGTATCTAGAATGCTTCTTGCGCGCTTTCCGGAAATGTGGCTGTAAATATTAACATTTGACAATTTGCATCTCAATTTCTCAGCTGTTACATAATTGGGCTTTGGAAGTAGTCAACGCCATGCACTTTTTTATTTAAACTTGAGCCTAGTAGTATACCTCTGAACAATATAAAGGTTCGTCTATCCATCTTCCGCTTTCCATTGATATATCATGGTACAAGACTAGCTTATAAATACTCTAAATAGAGTTACTATCACAATATTAAACTGGTGAGGGGAGTTATTGGGGGTTGGTAGTGTATGATATGTGCTTGTACTCTTCAAGACGGTATCTTTTCGAGCAGATAGTGGCCATGAATATATGAGTTTTTGTACGCCCAGTAAAAAATACTAGAAGCTAATGCTGTGCAAATTATACACATATCATGTCGTTGAGAGCTTATGTCGATTTCATCTCTCAATATGTACAAGTAAGGAGACGAGGGACGCGCATTTATTGCTGTATGTATCTCAGCTTTCCAGCGCCTAGTTGGTCAGAACGTCAGGCTTCATCCAGTCAAACGTATCAAAGAGCTCAAAGTTAAAGTCAAGCTGCATGTCATCAATGGTATCTTGCTGCCAGCTCATGCCATCGCTGCCAGCGTTGAGAACATGATCCAACACACGCCTCATGACGGCACTAGTAGTCACACACATGCTGCCATTCGGTCTAGAAGGATCGATCCATTCGAGAAAGCCGATCAGGAGGCTGAGTTGCTGTATAATATTCGACCGTGTTATCGAGGGGGACTTAGGATGGCTGCCTTTAAATGAAGAATTCAGTAGCTCCATGCATAGTATTCCTCCGCTAGGGGTCGCAAAAGCCATAACCTAGAAAAGCCACAGCGGCGTCAGTAAAACTCTCGACTCTTTTTTCGACAGTTCAGAAAAATGCTGAGGTTGTCTTACCAGCCACTCAAAGTCATTCCTAAAAGAGGCAAAGCGATCCTTATGCGTCCAGAAGAGCAGCGTCAACTCAACGAGCCGATAACTAATTGGCAACAGACTAGATTTGTTCATTTCCCCATGTTTCAATAATAGCCTCTCAACGAGAAAGAGATTCTGCAGTTGCTCAAGCTGTAATAGTATTCTCGCAAATAGCACGGTAATGTTTGAATCGGGATGGGCGAGATCGGCCGGGTCATAGTCTAATGCCGCAGGGAATTCCTTGACGGCTTCGATCTGTCGTTCTTTGACATCTCTTCGTCCACAGGTCAACAAGGCTGGTTATACATATACACACTTTAAGGGCATTGAACTCACAGGAGGAGAGCACTGGCAACTTTTTGTGTTGCTTTGCCAATTCCAATCTCGATCAACTCATCTCGTAGAAGCGATAGGATATATCTCGCTCGGGTGAAAGTCGCGGCGTATACCTTCCCATCTGTGTTCCATCCATGTTTATCAAGAGACTTGACAGCTTCTTTGATAGCGTCTCCGCCTTGCAGCAGATCCTCGTCTCGTAGATCAAGGGGGAGGGGAGTAAACGCATATCGATGCGACAACCGAGGTGGCCGGCCTGTGAACAGCACCGCATGCTTCTCCCCAACAAACATCTGAGCAAAAAGGAGTCGTCGAGATTCGGAAGCCAGTGACGGTTCGTAAGACGGGAAGTTTGACTCAGCATGTAAACCAAGGAATGTCGCCAAGGCCACAGATTCTGCTCCGGTTCCCCATGTGGAATAGCCTGTTGGAGTTAGTAATGAATGGATAGATGCGCATATGATACACATTTCACCGTATATTGGAGCTTTGGAATTATAAGTCGCGGTTATGGGGCTTACACTTACTGGCATCTCCAGTATAAACGGATTCCTTTGTATGACGGCGCATGTAGAGCTGGGCCAACAGACTATTTGCCGACGCAAATCTCCTGCTTAGGTCGATACAAAGGCCTAGACAGACACGAGAAATCTGTTGCCATTGCTTTCCGCCGGAATCATAATCGAATGCATTATAGGTTTCAGGCACAAAGTATATAAAACTAAAGATTAATCCAACCGACTCCCATCTTAGATTAGGCCCTGTGAATTGCCCAATCCATTTTTCGGGATCCGGCTCGTCTTCTTGAAATGGTTTGGCAGTATTCTCGCTTAGAAAAAGGGCAATTTCTTCAAGCTGGGAGTCTTCACGGCAGAGTCCCAGGTAAGAACCGAACCTTTCATGTAGTTGGGAGAGTACGCGCGTTGCAACCATCCTTAGCCAACCATCCCGATAGAGCGGAGAGTCTTTATTGGCCTCGATGAGGCCCACATTTGGAGCAGGTATCCCTCGAAGCACCACGAGGCACATCTCCTTTGTCGGTGAGTAGCGGTTTCTGAGCTCTTCGACATTTGGTCTTAGGTCATTGTTTGCTAGCTGAGGTAAGAAAGCTTGAAACCCCTGGATCATGGATAGGCTGTTCTCAGTCTCCTGCAACACCGAAGAGTGGCTGATGTACCCGAGGTACCCTGATTCTTGGTCTTTTGCTGGGGTAGGCGCCCTTTCCGAGAGGAGATGGCCCCCCGGTGTTGCGGTAGTTGAAGCAAGTTCGTGGCTGATCGACTGATTACGACTTCCAGCATGGTCCACAGGTGACTCAAAGGAATAGGCAGTAGGCGACGGCCCCAAGGACGATGTCACCTTTTGGGCGTCATGAATAGGTGTATTGGCCTGTCGCCGAAGCTCTGCACGACGCAGTGATCTGTACCCCTCGGCGGATCCAGGCCGCCGGCTCGGCCCCAGTCCGGCCGCCCTCGGAGTAGAGGCCTCAACGCGAAGACTGCTGTCGCTGCTGTTACTGGTGTAAGTCGTAATAGCAGCCCCGGCTGCGACACTCGGATCGCGCAATGAGGGCTGCTTTAAGGATAGCGGCTTCCGAGGGAGTGAAGACGTGTAGACACACTCGTCCTCTTGGCCTCTGCTAATGCAGCGTCTACAAACCGGTTGCTGGTGATCGCAGGCTACTTTGCGTGAACGGCATGGATCACAGGCTTGCATCCGTCCATTTGGCCTACGGAGCGTGACCGGTGGAGACGCCGACTCTGCAGTCATTAGCCCAGAAAGCTCTTATACGCCCTAGCTAGGATCCGGCGCATTAATAACTGCCGTACGGAGTGAGAATAATGGAATCCAGCTGAGAAATGCAGCAAAGGCGCAAGCATAGGTAAAACAGATGAGAGCCCTTGGCTTGACAGGAGCAGGTCGTCGGGTTTACAAGGCGGCTTCGGACTCAGGCTCGGGTCGTCGCTCGGAAACACTAATTACCAATCGAGCATCCAGGCGCAGAATAAGGGCGTAAAAGAGTGGGCCGAGACTTTACTCCGAACCAATCGGGAGGACGTAGGACCTGGATGCCTTCGTGACGACGACTTACACGCGGTGAGTATGCAAGCCGCGTATGGGCCATTCAAAGGATTAACCTCCCCTAGTACGCCAGATGACTCAGAAAAGAGAATGGCGCGAACCAAGCTTGTCAATTGTGTGGCAGGCTAAGCCGACACACGCGACAATCCTTTCGACAGGATTATTAAAGTTTATAGACGGCCTGACTGGAAATGGACTCTGAGCTTGAATATATATATGGCCGGTGCCCTCCTTGCCGGGACTCATTTACAATTACAAGATTCAGAATATCTTGAATATAAAATAAATCCGAACAACAATTCATTATCAACTCAGATCACTTGCCAAACACGCCATACTCTAAACACAATATACTCAGTATTACATCTTATCAACAGCAACTCATTCTTGTTGGCGACACTCTATACGACTCTAGACCATAACTCGCTTTTCGTATTCGATCGACGAAAGCTACATACTTCTAAATAGGATCAATTGTTCCATTTTCCAAAGTTCACAAAACCATAACAACCATGCCTCTCGGACTCCTTTCAAAAAAGGCTTCCCCTGTGGCCGCTAAGCCTGAAGCAATGTCTTCCGAAGTAACCTTGGTAGACTCGTCACATACGCGATCGGATAAACAAGCTGCGGCTGGTAATGCTCCCAGATTTTTACTCTTCTAATACACAACCAGCAGCATGGCTAATAGGCTTGTTGATAGGTCCTAGCAGCAAGAAGTCAAAGATGACATGGAAAGAGGCTCGAGAATTATGTAAGAAACAGGAGAACTGGGAAGCCCATGTTAGTGAGTTTGAAGTTCCACCTACGTTTGTATTGGGAAGCATAAATATTGATCACAGAATAGGCGCAGCTCTATACTCGAGGTAAACATGGCTTAACATAAAGAGGCCGAAAAACTGGGTTTGATTTATAGTGATGCTTAATTACGGTACATGATGGGTCGGAGTTTGTTTTAAAGCACGCAACAGATTGTCTTTCAGATTTTCAAATTTCTGCTATCTAATAAAGAGGCTAGCTACACGATTATGGCAAGCTTCTGTCCAAATAACAAATAGCAAGAGCAGATACCCTTTGGAGTTAATATACTTGAATTTCTTCATATCATTGAAAGAGTTTATCGTTTATTCTTCGAGCATATAGTACCAGTAGAAGGCCGTCTCTTGTTTATTCTGCGGAATGCCTCTATACAAGTACTCATCGTAACCACCAAATTTGAATCCATATCGCTTATAAAAGCGGCATGCCGCGACATTATTCGATTGCGACTCTAGGCGAACTCCAGCAACTCCCAGCTGGCGAGCCCACTTCAGCACCTCGTCCAGAAGCATCTTACCATACCCACAACCGCGAATGCTCACATCTAGCACAACCCAACGAATCTCCACCATATTATTCCAAGACTTTGTTGCATGTACGTATCCGTAAACTATTTCATCTTCCACTATAGTGAACAAGGCCGCATCATGGTCTTGAACATTCTCAAAGTCGGATTCGTCAAATCCGTAATCTTTCTTTACCGCCGGGACAGGACTAGTAATTATTGTCTCGTCTCGCATAAGCGCCTCATAGGGCTTGGCTACTTCGGCAGATATTTCAAAAGTAAAGTCTCGGCCCGAGATGTCTTTTATTGTCAAGCTTGTGGCCCTTCGTATTTCCATTTCAGTGAAACGAATGAGCGTTTCCTCTCTAAATCTGGAGACAAAAAGATTTTGCTAGCGAGAATATTAGTTCACGGCCAGGAACACGGTTTAAGAAGCAGAGATGAGTTAGTTCTGCATGTTGAAGCGGGCGCGTCAATTAGCTTGGCTAGTGAGCGGATAAGCATACTGTTAACTAAATACGCTACCGGCGAGTGAGTCAAGCTGGACTGACTACGAAACTGCGAGACTTGGCCCAATAAAGTTTCGGTATCATGGGCAAAATGGCAGCGATAAAAGTAGAAAAGACAATTTTTTTTATCTGTACTGCTGCCACATCAGAAAAAGGGGGCAAAAACATGCGGCTTGAGTTTACGGAGTCAATCTCGGAGACGACCTCGGAGACAGCCAAAGTCAAGCCGAGAAGGAACACTGCTATTTATATACCCAGCCTAGGGACCGGTCTTGCTGAACGTTCGCGACTCCGAGTTGAGAAGAAGGTGATCAGTCATATTTGTAATTTTTGAGTTGGGATTTTACCAAAGGCATACAGTACATCGTTCTATGTAAGTTAATATTTACCTACATAGGTAGGCAGAGTAGCCTTCAATCCTCTACACTCCGAGCTGGTATAAGCGCCTATGTACTACAACCAGCTTCTGGTTATCTTTACAGATACCAGCCGTCCTAAAAATCTTAGATAACACTCGGAAACAGAATCCTTCTTGTCTCTATTCCCTTTCTCTTTTTTTTTATTTTCCGATTTGTCGCATTGATTCATGATAAACATCTTATTGCAGAGTCACGTTGGAACGCTTGAACAGCTTAGAGTGAAAGCGGGGATGTTCCGCAAAGTGGGGCATTTCCGTAACGGCGGATTCCGCGATTTGATATGGAGCTGCTGCTTATCGCGAAAAAAAAAAAATTACACTACCTGAATCGCAAACTACTGCCGCTGCATTGAGTGTCTGAGTTATCACTAGATTGCATTCTTTTCTCATGCGTACAAGATCCAAGTCACAAAATACCGATCCAATGGGTCCCACACTCCCCTCGCGGAAGCGAAAAGAAATTGTCGAAGAGGTTGTCGAGTCTGACGACGAATTTGGCGGCGCTGAACTCGAGGGCATCTTATCGCAAAGCGAAGACGAGAGCGGCGTCGAAGAATCAGACTCGGAGGGCGAAGAGCCTGAACTCGATGAGGATGAGGATGAAGATGAGGATGAGGATGAGGACGAGGATGTGCGAAGTGACGCCGAGGAAGACAAAATCCCCAATGGCGAGCGCAAGAAGAGTGCCAACGATGAGGAAGTAGACGACGACAAGCCCAACTACAGAATCGTCAAAGACGCCAATGGAGGCGAGCGCTACGAGTATGAAGAGATCGACCCCGTCTATGACAGCGACGACAGCGATGCCCAGGGCCCCGTCAACACCATTGGCAACATCCCGCTCTCCTTCTACGACTCATATCCGCACATTGGATATGACATCAACGGCAAGAAAATCATGCGGCCTGCCACGGGTGAGGCTCTCGATGCCCTGCTGGACAGCATCGAGCTTCCCAAGGGCTGGACTGGCCTGACCGATCCCGAGACGGGCAAGCCTTTGAACCTCAGCCAGGAGGAATTGGAGCTTCTGAAGAAACTGCAGATGAACGAAGTTCCTTCTGATGACTATGACCCCTATCCAGTATGTTTCTCTTTTCTTCAGTCTATACCAAGACGTATGTAAAATGAAATGATAACTAACACAGCTGCAAAGGACCTGATTCCCTACTTCACCAGCATCGAGGAAAAGATGCCCCTGAGCGCCGCCCCAGAACCCAAGCGCCGATTCGTCCCCTCCAAACACGAAGCCAAGAGAATAGCCAAGCTGGTCCGCGCCATCAAGGACGGCAAGATCCTGCCCTACAGACCTCCCGAGCCGGAAGAAACCGAGGAAGAAGAGAAATACTACGATATCTGGGCGAATGAAGAGCCCCAGGACCGCCACATCATGCACATCCCCGCGCCCAAGCTGGCACCGCCCGGCTACGACCTCAGCTACAACCCGCCGCCCGAGTACCTCCCCACGGCCGAGGAAAAGGACGCCTGGGAGAAGCTCGACCCGGAGGAGCGCGAGAAGGAGTACCTCCCCAGCCAGTTCGACGCCCTGCGCAAGGTGCCCGCCTACGGCGAGTTCGTCAAGGAGCGCTTCGAGCGCTGCCTCGACCTGTACCTGGCGCCGCGTGTGCGCAAGAACAGGCTCAACATCGACCCCAATTCGCTGCTGCCCAAGCTGCCGCGCCCCGAGGAGCTGCGGCCCTTCCCGACCGTGTGCCAGACCATCTTCCGGGGTCACTCCAGCCGCGTGCGCACCGTTGCCTTCAGCCCAGACGGCGAGTGGATCGCCTCCGGCAGCGACGACGGTACGGTGCGTGTCTGGGCTCTCAACGGCCACCAGGAATGGAGCGCCCAGCTCAGCTCCGCCGACGAGCCCGAGCCCGTCAACATGGTGCGCTGGCGTCCCAGCAAAGAGACCTTCATCCTGGCCGCCGCCGCCGGCGAGGATCTCTTCCTCATTGCTCCCCCAATCGTCAGCGAAGCCACCGAGCAGGCCAGCCGCGATGTCCTCGACGCCGGCTTCGGCTACGCCACCAACGGCGCATCATCATCATCCACCACCGCCGACGGCGCCAAGAAGGAGCCTCCCGCCAAATGGTCTCGCCCCAGCTCCTCATCCCTCGTCGCAAAGGGCGTCCTCCTCAAGGCCACCGTCCGCTCCACCATCAAGACCATCAACTGGCACCGCCGCGGCGACTTCCTCTGCACCGTCTCGCCCACCGGCCAGCGCAGCTCCGTCATCATCCACACGCTCTCCAAGCACCTCAGCCAGGTGCCCTTCCGCAAGCTGCCCGGCCTCGCCCAGACGGCCCAGTTCCACCCGACGCGCCCCTACTTCTTCGTCGCCACCCAGCGCATGATCCGCTGCTACGACCTCCAGCGCCAGGAGCTCCTCAAGGTCATCCAGCCCGGCGCGCGCTGGATCTCCTCCATGGATGTCCACCCGGGCGGCGACAACCTCATCGTCGGCTCCTACGACCGCCGCCTGCTGTGGCACGACCTCGACCTGTCCAACCGCCCCTACAAGACGATGCGCTTCCACCCAGAGGCCATCCGCGCCGTAAAGTTCCATCGCGGCCTGCCCCTCTTTGCCGATGCCAGCGACGACGGCTCGCTGCAAATCTTCCACGGCAAGGTCGTCAGCGACTTGATGGAGAACGCCACCATTGTGCCCGTCAAGATGCTGAGGGGCCACAAGGTGGAAAAGAAGCTGGGTGTTATGGACGTGGACTGGCATCCCAAGCACCCTTGGATTGTGAGTGCTGGTGCCGATATGACATTGAGATTATGGGCGTAAGGAAGATGAAGAAAGGAAAAGGAAAAGGAAATGTGGCATTTGTCTGTAATAGTTTGGGTGAATTCGGTAATAAAAGTGCATATATAGAACTGCCAACTGAAAAACATGTCCAATCAGACCATATGTGTATGTTCTTCAATCATAAAGTATTTATTGCAGTCACTTTACGTCACTTTCTAAAGCAACAAAGAGGTTGTGAAAAGTAGGTATTACTATAAACGCAAACTAACTCAAATACCATTTGTCATTGTTGACAGTTCATCGCCTTTTGACCCAACCCTTTCCATCACCCATAATTCGTAAAACAAAGCAATAGACGGAATGTCCTCGTTAACTCTCTACATCTTACACTTAACGACCACCTCCCCCGCCATAGCCATCATTCCTTTTGACCTGCCCTTTGTTGTCTTGAATAAAGTGCCTCCACCGTGTGTTGCCAGACACTTTATAGCTCATTTCTCAGCTTCTCGCCCTTCTTCTTGGCTTCAGCCTCGGCCTTGACAGCCTCCTGTTTGGCAACCTCGCTGCCAATATTGAGCTGCTTGGCAATCCAACTCCAACCATCCTTGGCTGTCTCTCCGATCTTAGCAAGGACAGTGCCTCCGGGCGAAGAGGAGCCATATTTGAAGTATGTAGACTGCTTGCGCGCCTCTGCTTTGAGCTCATCGATCTTGGAGCCCTGGGGAACAGGAACTCCGTAGCTATCCAGATAGGCCTTGAGGTCACTCTCAGACCAGCCATCAAAAGCATCCTGTTTGGCAGAAGCTGTCGCGGACGCAAGGTAGCTGGTGGCAGAAGCGTATTGTGCGCCACCGGCGGATGAGGCAGATGAATAGGCAGACTGGGCCGCACTCACGAGCTCCTCGCGGGTAGCGTCCTTCTTCTTAGCCGCGGCTTTTGCGGCAGCGTTTCCGTGCTTGCTCAGGTAGTTCTTCAAGTTGTCGTAGTTGTAGTCATCAAAGTTCCACGCTTGCCAGCCAGAAGCCGCCTTGTGCGTGTGCTTTCGGACAAGAGCTCGAAGCTCATCGGTCTTGCTGGCTTGGGGGACAGGGACACCGCGAGCATCCAGATAGGCCTTGAGTCGGCTATCTGACCACTTGTCAACGGCTTGGTTGAAGGCATCCTGGGCGGCAAGTGAAGCGCTGTCAGTCGCCTTGGCATACTGGTTCTGAGCGTTGGAAGTAGCAGCGCCAAAAGCAGCCTTGACGCTAGCACCAACAGTGTCGCCCAGGATATCAGCGCGGTGCTTTCGAACAAGAGCTCGGAGTTCATTAAGCTTGGTGCCCTGAGGGACAGGGATTCCGTTCTTGTCGCAGAATTCCTTGAGCTGTGACTCGCTCCAGGCGTCAATAATGGTGTCTGTGAGATAGGTGTAGGCAGCTTGGATCTTAGCGGAGGCACTATTGGCTTCCTCCTGAGACTTCAGGTATGCAAGTCGAGAGTTGCGGCGAACTGAGGCAATCAACTTGTCTCGAGTGGTTGGCTGAGGGGCTGGGAAGCCATTCTTGTCAAGCCACTCCTTGAGATCGGACTGGGACCAGGTGGAGTAGAGCCAGTCACCAGGGTAGGCGGCAGTCTCTCCAGCTTTTTCCGCAACGGTCTGATAGCTCTCACGAGCCTTCTGAAGTAGAGTATCACGAGTACGCGGCTGAGGAACTATACGTTGAACCTAGATTAGCTTCTGCTCTGGGGTTCATCTTATACATACGGATAGGTATATACTAGGGATTGCATACCTGGAATGCCATGCTTGTCACAGAAAGCCTTGAGCTGGGAATCGGTCCAAGAGTCGAGAATCCAATCCTTGACACTGGCCCAGCCCGCGTTGGCAGATTCCTCGGTTTCGTACCAGTTAGATTTCACATGAGAAAGCAGACTGTCCTTGTTCTTCTGGGCCTCTGACGCCACATCGTTGCCCCGAGCTTGCAAATAGGCGCTTAGCTGGGACGTATCCCACTTGTTGTAAGGCTCTACAACATAGTCGTTCCAGTTCTTCGAGACAAGATCCTCCAGGTCCTTGCGTTCAGCCGGAGTTGGGTATGGGATGTTCTGGTCAGACAGCCATCGCTCAAGCTCCGTCTCATGCCATTTGTTGTAGACTGCATCACCTAACGTCAGCTCTCGTCAGAGGTGTTCGTTTCCATCGCCTGCTATGTAGAGAATCCAGAGATTTCTACGCAAAGAATCTTAGACTTACTGGTCTTGGAGCCAGGAAACCAGGTGCTCGCTGTAGCTCCTGAGACAGCGAGTCCCACGACGAGGAGATCTCGAAGTCGCCACATGGTTGCAGCAGTGCCGATGTTTATTGGGGTGCCCAGTAAGAGTTTCAGTGAATTCGTCAGTTTACCTACGCACTATTTTGTTGTATGTTGAATTCCAGGAGTCGTGAAGATGATTTTCTAGTAGGAGTGTTGTCGTGAACAGAAGTTGAAATAAATTTGGACAAGAGGAAGGATGGCGAATTTAGCAGGCTGGCAGCTGTGAAGAGGAAATGAGGTAATGGCCTGCTGTTGAACACTTTTCGATCACGTCACTTGCATGACACCAAACATGAAACTTGCACCTGCCCAAGGTACTTTCACAAGCTTCACGAACTTCATGTACCTATATCTGCCTGTACACGCCAATTGCGCGCCATTCGCCGGCATTCACGCGTACTCGATGACAGCAATACATGCTGCGGGTGCCACTAAGCTTCGCTGATTGCTTGGTATCCCAGATCGGGGATGCAATCGAGATAATCCTGGCCACTCAGCTTGCAAAGATGGCGCTGATTGACAATGAGCTTAACTTTGGTCGCAATCACAATGACGTAGCTGTTGGCGGTGGTCAATGTGGGGGAAGCATGCCGATCTAGCAGGAGAGAATGGTCCGGGGCTAGCATCGGCCATCGTGAGCTACCCTGGAGATATACAATTTCCTTGTTTTTTAACACCACAATCTGATTTCGCTTAGATGTATTCGGACAAGAAGTTAAGAAAGAAATCGTTAATCACCTTAATTGCTGTTATATGGTTTGTTTCAACTAGCGGATGATACCAAGGATTATAGTCTAATATGGACGACTAATGTAGATGAACAATCTATGCTTGGGTTACATGGTCTCGTTTATGCTTAAAGACTAGATGCCTGTGCTCTAATAAAACTCTAGCACAACTACCTACACTAAGCTCGTCAAGCATTAAGTAAACAAATAAACATCATCCATGGTAATTAATTTTTTTTTTTTTTTTTTTTTGGTTCTTTTCACGATACTCTATTCGCTTTGCAAAAGAGCCTCCCGTCTCATCTACTGAGTCGGCTTGCCTCTACCATGAATATGGCTGATTACACGCGTCCTCCCAGGCCTTGACTTTTCCTGCTCTATGCCAATACCACACGCCGTATCAAACGTCATCCACCGCCTCTGCGTCTTTGGACAAACAAGAGCATGCCATCCCATGATCCTCCGCCGCAAATGTGAGAAAACAGATTATGCGTAAAAGTTGACAGTCTAGTGTAGGACGTGTTAGTAAAGCACACACTGACGATGATATCCTGAAATTTCTGTTGATACTTACATCCTTCTTCTTGGCCTGTACTTCGGCAATAGCGTCAACGTAGTGCTCGTGGCCGATTTGGTTCTTTCCTGAGCGCAGGGCAATCATGCCAGCCTCAACGCAGACTGCCTTCAACATGGCACCGCCAAACTCATCTGTGCTTCGAGCAAGCTCACCCCAATTGACGCCGGGGTTAACCTTCATTTTGCGTGAGTGGATCTTGAGAATTTGTGCACGGGCCTCTTCGTTTGGCAGAGGGAACTCAATCTTGCGGTCCAGACGTCCAGATCGTAGCAGTGCAGGGTCGAGGACATCGACTCGGTTGGTGGCGGCCAAGACCTTGATACGGTCGTCAGAGGCAAAACCATCAAGCTGGTTGAGCAGCTCCAACATAGTTCTCTGGACTTCTCGATCACCGCTCTTCTCGCTGTCGAATCGCTTGGTACCAACGGCGTCGAGTTCGTCAATGAAGATGATTGCCGGGGCCTTTTCCTTGGCTAGGGCAAAGCAGTCTCGTACAAGCTTGGCTCCGTCACCTATGAACATCTGCACAAGCTGAGGTCCTGCAAGCTTCAGGAACGTTGCCTCCGTCTGAGCCGCGCAGGCTCTGGCCATGAGAGTCTTTCCGGTACCAGGGGGACCATACATGAGAGCACCTATCATGATTATCGTTAGCATTGTAACTGTCCTGAAAGACTGGCTGCCTTTTATCTTTTTTGTGTTGGACTGTGTAGTAGTACCTTTTGGTGCCTTGATACCAATCTTCTTGAACCGGTCCGCCTCCTTCATAGGCCATACGATAGCCTCCACCAACTCTTCAATCTGCTTATCTAGACCTCCAACGTCGGTGTACTGTTCTGTCGGCTTCTCGTCCACCTCCATGGCCTTGACTCGACTGTCGTACTCAGCGGGTAG
The DNA here is from genome assembly GCA_026401215.1 of Trichoderma erinaceum. NCBI lineage: Eukaryota > Fungi > Ascomycota > Sordariomycetes > Hypocreales > Hypocreaceae > Trichoderma > Trichoderma erinaceum. The sequence goes on along the minus strand of JALIRY010000017.1, from coordinate 228,550 downwards.
CGTATCCAAAACCAGGTATGAGTCCTTATTGACACCGATCAGGTCACCTGGCTTGAGAGTGTCGGAGTCAACAAGACCAATCAGCGGCAAGAAGATGGTTTGTCTTGTGGAGGTCTTGATGACGGCAGACTTGCCGACTCTAGTAGCGTCGAGGTCGATATTGGCTCCTTCTTCGGAAGACTCAGCAGTAGGATCTAAGTCTAGTAATTCGACGACGTTTCCGACTAGGTATGGCAGCTGTCTATACGTCACGCATCAAGAGTTAGCCACATGACAAATGCTTGGAACCATCAAGCAAGCAGCCCTTTATTCGGCAACGTTCGTGGGAAAACCTACCTGTTGTTTGCGATTTTGTCCATGTTCTCCTTAATCTTTTCACCCATGGCGGCCTTCTCGTGCGTTAATCTCGAAAGCTCGCTCTTCATGATCCGAGAGTCGTTTTCAAGTAATCGCTTCCGAGTCTGAATGTCTTGTGTGCTTAGGCTTAGGATTTCCTCGTCAAGGATGTCGTCCTTGTCCTCGGCATCCTTCATCTCATCGTCCTCGTCGGCAACAGTAGCCTTCTTGTCATTGTTCTCTCTTCTCTTCTCCTCCTTCTCCCGGCGGTCGAGATCATCGAGCTCTTCGAGGGTCGACATGATGGCAGGGGGCCCTCAGCTGGGTGAGTCGGTCGTTTGTATGAGAATTAGGGCTATGGGGATGAAAGAGAAAAGCAGCGTGATAGTGCAAATCGAAAATGGATTTCTCAGTACTGATGGGAAGATCGCCTTGTAGAATGCTAAAGAAGGAATTGGCACTAGCTCCAGCAGTTGCTCGCGGCCAGCTTACAAGAGGCTGAAGCTGCAGGGCACCAAGTCCCAGCAGGTTGAGGTGTCGCGCGCAATCAGTCTGGGTGCCTGGTAGCTCAAAGCGCCAAGTACTGGGAGGTAGCGCTGGTATGCTGCTAGGCGCCAGACTGCACAAAGAGCTGCCCCTCTGTACTTGGCAGTACATTGATGACAATTTCAGCGTCGGAACGGCGGGTAATTGATCCGACGTCGCCGGCGCTGGTGGGGCCACTTGAAAGTTCGCGAGAGATGCTTTCTCAAGATTCTGGTCTATATAGCCAGTTTGGGTCAATTCATGTAAGTCTTCTGCGCCATAATTTGCGCTGGGCGACTCAAAACTAATCCAGCTAGAATGACAAGAATAATAAGCAGAGCGGCGAGGCCGTGCCTCCGACGGCTCAGCACAGAGACCACAAATCTCCGAGGGGCCTTCTCTCTCAGCTCCTACGCCCACAACTTCTCGACATCAGATGTTCAGTATGCAACTCCCGGCTTGCGATCCGTTCCTGAAGGCGCCCAGCCGCCTATTGAGATTGCTCCCGTCACAAAACCACCTAGCGCGCGACCAATTGATACCCGAAAGAGTCAGATGATCCGAACATATACTTCGCTGCTCCGTACCACGCCCCTCATCTTGTTCTTCCAGCACAGCAACCTCACAGCAGTAGAATGGGCTGCCGTAAGGAGAGAGCTGAAAAAGGCATTGGACAGTGTCCCACCAGTGAATGCTATTCCGGGTGCTGAGCCTGTGGATCTATCATCAAAAGTACAGCTCCAAGTGCTGAGGACTAACATGCTGAATGTGGCCCTGAAGCTTGTGGAGTTCTACGATCCCGAGGCTGCGGCTGCTTCAAAGTCTACACCACGAACATCCAAAGGACCGATAGTTCACGACCTGTCAAAGGCTGCTTACGAACAGATCAAGACCGCCGAAATCTCACCCGAGTCTGCCTACGCCCAGATTGAGCCTCTCATGGTTGGACCTCTAGCCGGTCTTATTATTCCTGCAGTTTCTCCAGCGCACGTCGCAGCCGCCTTGAGCGTCCTCGCCCCAGTTCCTGGAAAGTTCCCTGCCCCAACTCGGAGGAAGAACCCCGGATACTACGATCCCACTTTCCAAAACGGCTTGGCGAAGCTGGTGTTAATAGGAGGACGCATTGAAGGCAAGGTCTTTGACCAGGCAGGCATTCACTGGGTTGGTGGTATCGAGGGCGGTCTTGACGGCCTTCGCGCACAGCTGGTGGCCATTCTCCAAGGTGCAGGCCTGGGCATTACATCTACTCTGGAGGGCGGAAGCCGCAGCTTATGGTTGGCTCTGGAGGGACGAAAGGAGCAGTTGGACGAAGAATCAAAGAAGGATGCGCCTGCGGATACGTCTTCTTAGATGTTTGTATGATGGAAACGAGCGAGATAAAAAAAAAGACAGCGGTTTGGATATAGGGCTGTAAAAAGTTATTAAACGTGTACATTACTACAGATGTTTTCATAGAAATGCATAACATGACGAGAAATCGTAAACCACACCAGTCTTTTTCCAATTTGTTTGCTGAAATCAGTCTCAAAGATTCAAGTAGACAATTACGCAATTATATAGCTGCTCTGAGTCTCTGCAGTGACTCTTAACTGAGTTTTGTCTCAAAGCAAGGTGAATACGCGTATTGCCATCGACAGATAGGTACTAGTAGCCAACGATTGTAAACCTGATACACGATATACAAGATGGGGAATAAGGCACAAAATACTTTTGTGATGTCAGCTCTGATTTTACCAAACTAGGTAGCTCATGAAAAGACTTGTCTCTATTTACGGTTACGATCTCTCGTCTTCAGAAACATAGGGATTTAATTGTTTGGGTATCAAAATCAGTGTCATTCATAAAATGGATAAACATAGTCAATCCATTCTGCCTGGATTAAAGATTCTTACTTTTTGAATACTCCTAAGTATGTCTTTCATGCCATTTCATGCATTCTATAAAGTAGTTAGGTAGGTAGAGACCAGCTCCAAAAGAAGCAGCTGGATTCGTCAATCGTTTCTTAGTGGGTACCGTATCAGCTGAGGTACGTCACCACGGCCAGCGGGCACGGACCCTTCCGCCCTCATTGGGATTTGATGCTAAACATCAACAGAGATGGAAGCCCACTTTCAGCACTTTAAGCCCTGGTAAACCACTAAGTGCTACCCTCTGGGGCAGCCCGTTTAGGTAGCAGCTTTAAGGTTGCAGCGCCTCCAATAGCAGCGGCTCATGTGATGTCGGCGCAATCAATCAACCTCCACCTTGTGTTTATTCAACGACTACCTACCAGCTAACCATTGTCCTCGCAAACACCTCATTCAAACGACTTTTTCTCACAGCTGCATGTTTTGAACCCAGTGGTCTTGAGTTGGCAGTATTCCGCTTCAGCATTCATTCGCCTCTATCCGATCCAGCCAGCCAGCCTCGTCTCGTGCTCCTCCCTCCACTACGAGGGTAGCTACGTAGCTATACCGAGCTATCTGAATCTCCAACTCCAACCTCTCAACCTCCACTTCCGAAAATAATCCATCACCACCAAAAACAACACCACAGCCATGGACTTTGCGCCCTACCAATCCTCTCCCCCAGAGCACACCCGCTCGCCAATGTCCTCCCCGCGCGCCTCCGCCGACATCTCGCGCCGGCCCTTCTCCCCCTCCGCCATCGCCTCTGTCGCGCGCAGCCCGCCTCCGCTGCAACACCCGCAGCCGCAGCGAGCCTGGAGCGGCGACCTCGACGGCGCGGCCAGCAGGCACGGCGCATTGGGTAACAACGGTAACGGCGGCTTGTGGGGGTTTGGCAGCGGCAACAGCAGCGCCAACGGCACGCCGCTGGCCATGCCTGGCGCATATCCCGCCGAGATTAGCGAGTTTGACACGAGTCTGGGCCTGAGGCTGGATTACGAGGCGAGTCTGGCGTATCTGGCATTTCCTCCCATTGGGGCGGTGATATTGTTGATCTTGGAGCGGAATAGTGACTATGTCAGGTATGGTGCTCTCTTACACTATACCTACTCATACAACGTACACAAAACACTAACAAAAATTGTCTCGTAGATTCCACGCCTGGCAATCCGCCCTCTTATTCACAGCCATCATGGTCTTCCACCTCCTCTTCTCCTGGTCTTCATTCCTCAGCTGGATATTCTTCATTGGCGACCTAGTCCTCATGGGCTTCCTTGCTCTCAAAGCATATCAAGACGCAGAGATACTCGAAAGGTACGAAAAATATACACACATATAAGCCTCTTCTCTCTAAATCACAAGAGAAAACAAACACAAGTTCAAGGCTAACTGATATCTTGTCACGGCATATAGATTCGAAGTCCCCTTTTTCGGAAGTATAGCTAGTAGATGCCTAGATGACGAGTAGACGAAGCTATGCCCATTTCATTTGCTTGTTTTCTTTTTTTGTCTGGATTTTCATTTTGAGGCGATTCGGTTCGGCTTTGGTTTCTCATTGTTTGCGTTTTGGTGGCACCGACTTTACGTTTCAAGCTATATCCTGTCTCTACTTTATACCCTCTCTTACGCTCCAATGATCTCTCTACATGTGGACGATCTCATTAGGTTGCTCTGCCATAATGTATCTCTCACCCTCTTCCGTGCATCTTTGAATTCGTCTCTCACAATATTCAGAGAGGATGATTCACCTATCTACTTTCAGCTAGAGTCAAAAGTATTTTTTTCCATACCTAGGCACTACACATATATCAGCATCCCTAAGTGACGCTACTCGCCCAACTGAGCGGGTATATCATATAAAACATCGCTTTGCCGCTGTGGCGTCTCTTATACCATTTTCACTTTTTCCACATCTCTGTTCGCCAACCCAAATTCCCCTGTTGAACGCAAGTTGTGGGATTTTCCGCTTGTCTTCCTATCTGGACAAAACACCTCTAACCGCACCTTTGATCATCGGCTTCTCCTCGAACACCACCTCTTGAATCTTGTTGCCTTCTCCACCAGTTCCTTCTTCCAGCCACTTAGCTAGCAAATCGTTGCTCTCCTTCGGCTTCACCGCATCATCTCGCGTTCCCACCGTGATATGCGCAACGCGGTTCACGCACTCCCATTTGCCCTCCCCATCAACAATGCGCACAACAATGGCCATAATGCGATCGTCAAACACAACCTGTTAAAAAGAAGGGGAGAAAGTCAGTCATTTAGTTCTCATTCATCCAGTAAAATGTTCTAGCAAATCATCACTTACCCGCTCGAGCATCACGTCGCAGTCACCGAGCTTAGCATCGCCTCCACCCGCGGCTTCGTGAAGCTCCTTATATCGCTGCCATAGCTCTGGGAACTGGTCCTTTGTAGCTCTGTGCATCAATGTGACGTGGAACTTGCGCTGCACTCTTCTCGTGTTCTTGAGCTGCCAGTAAAACTTGGACGTCGCTGGGCCGACTTCCTTGAATGATTTTTCGAGGAGTTTGTTAACAGAGTCGGTGGGTACATCTACGGACATGTACTCCAATGCCTTCTTCTTCGGCGCCTTCTGCTGCTGCTGCTGCTGCTGCTGCTGGCCAGCCTTAGCATCCTTTCTTCCGCCTCTGTCGGGGATAGTATGTCTGAAATCAGGTCTGTAATTCAGCGCAAAGTCCATAGCTTCATCGAGTTTCTCAGGGCTTGGCATTTCTTTGACCACATTTGGTAGTGACAGATTTAGCTCTTTGACTAATGTCTCGAGATTCTGTCTGCTATCAGCCGTAGGATCTAGGTCGATGACAAGATCGAACCCGGCATCTGGCGCAGAATTGGGACTGCATTCCTCGAATCGTTTAATGAAACCTTCCATTACTTCGAGAAACTTGTCCTGATTTGAAGCTGCTTGGATTGTCTGGTGATTGTCTCCTCGCTCAATGACACGATCCTGAGTCACTCGTCGGATGTCATCGATAGACTCTTCGTCATGTCGGAAGTTTAGGCAGACGATTCGAGTTTCGGGGCTCTGCGTCTTGATATCGCCGATAAGCTGCTTTCTCTCGTGCTTCTGTGCGTTATTGCGATCTGCGTAAACTACAGGATGTTCCTTCAACTGGTCCATAACTGCCTTGACAAATCGTGGCGGCCGACCTTTGCCCGAAATGTTATCGTTCTGTATGTGGCCCCAGCCAAAGAGATGCGTCAATGCCAGAGCAAGAGTAGTCTTTCCGCAGCCAAGGGTCGCAATAGGTGCCAAGACAACATCCTTGGTAACCTCTGACATGATGATGCGATCGAATCCTTCAAGGTTGGCGGCCTCTGATCCCTTGATGTTTTTGTATGCCAGGAAGTCGTCGCGCAGCTTGATGATTCCGTGGTTTTGATTGTATTCTTTGGAAAGTTTCGGATTGGCTGCCAGCTGTCGCCGGGCGAAAAGGAGATACTCCTCTGTGATCTTCACGTGTTTCTTATACTTGGCTTGTTTGCCCGCAATGATGGCCTTGGTGCATTCACGCCACTGTCGGTACATCAGATAAGGCTCCTCAAACTTGTACTTGAAGAACCAGTCTTGGAAAGGCTGCTCGGCAGGGTTATGTGACATTTTGCATCGAATAACGAATCCCTCAACGTCGCGGCCATCATAGGCTCCTGTTTTGGCGACATCCTCCAAGAATGTCTTGACCTCGTCTATATCCTCCTTGATCAGCAGGTCTGTCTTGATGAAGCCCCATTGGCTTGCAAACTCTTGAACCAGATTACTTGGGTAAGTAGCAAATTCGGGGAGGTTGAGGTTGATGCCATGAAGGTATAGCCCAGCCTTGTCATTCTCATAGGCCAAGATGTGTTCTTCAAACGAGTCGTCGCAGAGTTCTGCTACGGCAGTAACATTCCGGGAGCGCAATTCCCTTGCAAGGTCCTCCTTGGTCTTGCCAATGGCGGCCAGCTGTTTCTCTATCCGGATCTCTCCAGCACGAGCATGGCTGAGCTCGACATCGCTGCGGTCGCCGGTAGAGTGCTTGCTGCAAACAAGAAGAGTGTCATCCTCGAGGCCAGCCACGAAGATGATGCAGCCGTTCTCCTTCAGCGTCAGCTCGTAAGGCCCCCTTGTGTTTTTAAGAATCACGTCCCACTTAGTCTCGTTGACCTCGTTGACGTTGAAGAACTTGTCGTAGCCTCGGACTGCGATTTCCGGTGCGTTTCTCCTGGTTTTGGTGGTGAATAGGCCGCGAGCATATGTAGGAAGCCCCTTGCGCTTATAGTCCCAGTCCTGCATTCTCCATGAATCCACCTCGATGCCATCTTGAGAATGCTTGACTGCAAATGTAGTCTTTTTGCAGGAGAATCCGCCACGTCGTTTGTCTTTTCTGGCCGCGTCCAGAGCCGAGATCATCTGTGAGACGGCCGACACATCCTGAGGCGTGTACGGAGCAGCCATATTTGCACCTTGAGCGTTTTCCGAGTTGACCAACTTTGTCGCCGTGATTGCGTTGCGGAAGCTGGGTGAGAAGAAGCTGTATAGTCGGTGTCGAAGCCTGGATATTATAGTCATACACCGGCTTCCCAGCTATATTTTTGCAGATGATGCTTGAATGGTCTGTCTAGAATCCAAACTACCAGTCGTCGCTATGCTGTTGTATTTAATATCAAGAATCTCGTCTCCAACAGGGATGCACTTGCTGGCGGTGCCCAACACTGCCCTCTTTTTACACAGCCGGAGAAGGTTTGGTGAGTCAGACGCATAAACAGACTCAGAGTTACTCCTCACCGAAGGCTTAGGTCATGCACAGACCCGCCACAGGAAAGAAGGATCGAGATTGGCCTGGCTTTGTCCTACGTGCCTCACAAGTCAGGTGGCAAGAGCAAGTCGATGGACTCAAATTTGATGTGTTGAAGTATTTTGCTTTATTTTACTTCGAGCTCCTCTAGCTCTAAGCTGGTGGGGTCAGCAACCACTCCGGCTGCTGTATAGAGGCCGCCGCTTAATGGGCTTTAGGCAGCACATCAGTAGAATCGCCCCCTACAGCGATCCCTAGCCCTGGCCTGCGGCTGATCACAGGGATGTCACTAATCTGCCTTGCTACCTGGATAGTGGGGGGAGGGGTCAAGTGGCAGCGCTCAGTTTTTCTTTTCCGCAAAATTTAAGTCTACCCCTCCATAGCCGCTAACATAACGCGAGAGCTTCTTTTCTTCTAAGCTACCTGTATACGCTTCTTAGGAACAAGCATCCATCAACTAGCTGCTATACAAGCTCAAAGAACAGAGAATCGAAATGGCCTCTTCAAATCCCTTCCTCTTGGCAGCCGACAACAGCCCCGCGCTGCTGCCTCTCCTGCGAGAAAAGCCTGCGCTGGCATCAGCCCAAGACGAGCATGGCTACTCTCTTGTGCATGCTGCGGCCAGCTACAACCACCTCGACTTGCTCCGAACCCTGATCCAGGAATTCAAAGTCGATGTCAATATCAAAGACGAGGACAACGAAACCGCTTTGTTTGTCGTCGAGACCCCCGAAGCTGCCAAAGCCCTGGTCGAGCTGGGCGTGGATGTCATGCACAGAGGCGTGGAAGGATTTACAGCGAGGGAAAAAATTGAGGGAGAAGCCGAGTTCCCGGATGTTGCGGCCTACCTGGCCAATATTGAATCTGAAAAGGCTGGAGAAGAACTCGAGGCCGCTGCTGCCGAGATTGCGAGAAACGCTCCCGAAGGCATGAAGGTCACTGTTGGCACCATGGACGAGACGCAGGACATTCCCGCCGAGTTCGACCCAGAGTTCCGTCGCCGAATCGAAGAGCTAGCGCAGCGAGAAGACTTTAACACTGCAGAAGGCCAGGCGGATCTGCGAAAGCTGGTGGAAGAGGCCCTCCTCGACCAAGGCCTATCCGAGGAGCGTAATGTACGGTCTAAGCAAGCCTAAGCGTTTCTGTTTCAATCCAGACTCTTAATCTCCCACATGAGGAATTCTCCTGAGCTTTCGGGTGGCCGAAGAAAGGTCGACTCGCTGCATCCGCCGAGAATGTTGCGGGAGAATGTTGTTGCGCTAAGCGCAAACCAAGACTGCGAAGGACAATTGGTGACGATGTCAACGAATAGACCTCGTAGCCAGCTCGAGGATAGAAATCCTTGCCAACTCAACTTACAGACCTGCGTCTGGGCTGTAGAGCTATCGGCTTCTGGCGGGCTGTATCGAGAGAGATATGGATCGATGGTGTCCCCGGTTACTATGCGAGGGCTTTCAAGTCGAACAAGTGATAGCCACTCATACATTTCCGTTGCAGAATATTCCAGAGACTCTCGATCGCCTTGAGCGAGGATTGCCGGAGGTATTCTGAGAGATATCTGGTTGACTCCGGTATCTGTAGCTAGCCTCAGCGAAGATGTAATCTTCGTTGCCTCAAGTCTCTCTAAAAGATCCATATTCAAGTCTATATAAATTAGTATCTGATGCATAGTTGTTCCGCATAGAGAATAGGCCAGTAGCAATATCGTAGGGCAAAACAATAGAGGCTTACCAGAGCTCGAGGCGTTGCAGACAAGCCATTTCATAGGCTGGTTCAATACATTCTTGCATGCATATACCAATCTATCAAATCGCTTTCGTCCGTGTAGCATTGACTCTTCTCTGAGATTATATGATATTTCTGTATAGTAGGTTAGTATTCACGCAAAGCCTCAGCATGAAAACGGGCACATACTCCACCTGGGCTTGGATCCCCGATCACCTTTGATGCCATGAGGTTTTCCCTCAAGTCCGGCGCGTTCATATGTTTCTCGATCAAGATAGAGATTAAGAATTCCCTCTCGAAGGGTGAATAGCTGTCCCATGGCTGTTTTGCCCTCTGAGAGCATCATTAAATTTCCTGCTGGGCATTAGCTTTGAAGACGCTGAAATAATGAAATGCTGCAAGTGAAATTGTAAACAATAAGGAGAAACGATCAATGTTTACGCACCAAGCTTGATGTATTGAGTGAGAAATTTCGTTTCTAATATCTGGCTAAGCGACATGGCCAGTCTGTAATAGGAGGGCGATTCGCGCTCAGTCATTTTCTGAACGACAACATCATATATATCTTGAGGAATAATTAGATCAACCTATCTCAGATTAGCATCTTACAAATAAAGTACTTCAAAAGGTAAGGCGACCAACCTTGTGAATAAAGTCGAGCTCAGACATGGCCGTCCAGGGCTTCCCTTTGCTCGGGACCTGTTTTGGATCGACGTGACCCATTGTGCCGTATGTGACGAAGCATTTTGGCGCCTGATATATTGACGGAGCCTGATGCAACATGATTTAATCGAACCGTGCGCTGTTTTGTCGTGAGCGGCTTGAGAATTAAGACGATGCTCTATATCGAACGTTGTTTTTGTATAGCTGGAGCTGGAGCTTTAGTTGATAGAGCCGATTTTCAGAGAGAGAAGCTAAAAGTGATAGTAGGAATGAAGTGGCAGGTACAAGGTACTTGTGGCTGGCTCCCGCTGCACGCCTGATAGGACTCATAATTTTTTTCATCTTTTTGGCGGGGCTACTAAAATAAAAAAAAGACAATTTCTATATACAAGTTTTTATTAAATTAAAAAGACAAACTCTCATTGCTCTCACTTTCATTGATGATTACGGTAAATATGTTCAAACTGAATCAAAATTGTATAATTACTAATTTCCTGTTCTAGAATTCATGACTTTCGCTTTGTGATTCATAGAAGGAAGAAACACACGGCTGTCTAGAAAAATTGCCCGTCTTAGAACTTCACACATGCACACACCCTGTCTCATTTAAGAATACTCGAAATACACCACACACATCAGTAGACACATAAAAGTTCAAAAAGAAACGAGTATACCGGTACTGGACCTCAAAATGGATTTCCTCATCAAGTTTGCTTCCGAGCATGAGTCCTTCAGGCTCCCCGAAATCGAAGCCCTCGCGGTCCTCGAGGGCGTCGACCTCAAAGTCAAAGAATATAGCAGCGAGGTAAGAAAAGCAGACCAATTCATACACATATTCTTTCATTGAATATAATCACTGACATGCCGCAAGTCTCCCTTCTGCGTCGTCCAACTCCCATCCGTCGAAGACGCAAAGAAGCTGCTCCGGCGCTCAGTCATGGCTCACTCAATACACGAGCTCTGGGGAACAGGCGCAACCCTCGAGGCTCTCCACGAAGCCATCAAGTCTACAACATCCCATCTTTGGCCGCAATACAAGGAAACCTCCTTCAAGTTCGTCGTAGACTCCTACCAAGGCGCACACTCCAACGAAGAGCGCCTCGCCCTCATCAACTCCTTCAGCTACCTCCCCTTTGACGGGCCTATCCGCATGTCCAAGCCAGACAACACATTCACCGTCTTTGAACTCTGGCCCTTCAACAGCGTGCCCCTCAAGATTGAGCACCCGGACAGCATCCGCCTGGGCCGCTTCGTCGCCACTTCTGCCCGCGACATCATCCACAGATACGACCTCAAGAAGCGCAAGTACATCTCCACCACCAGTATGGACGCCGAGCTGTCCCTCGTCACTGCGAATATTGCCCACGCGGCGCCAGGAAAACTCTTTTACGATCCCTTTGTCGGTACCGGTTCGTTTCCTATTGCCTGTGCGCACTTTGGAGCCATTGGCTGGGGCAGCGATATCGATGGACGGAGCATGCGAGGCGAAGGCGACAAGAAGAAGAGTCTGCCTGGCAATTTTGCTCAGTACGGGCTTAAGCCACAGCTAGGAGGATTCTTTTCGGCGGATTTGACGAATACGCCTATCAGACGACGGAGAATCTGGGACGGAGTCGTATGCGATCCGCCTTACGGAGTCAGAGAAGGGCTGAAAGTCCTGGGACTAAAGAACCCTGAGAATGCCACATGGCTCATCGAGCTGGGTGTAAATGAGTGGCAGTAAGTATTTTAGTCCTTCTCACGGCTATGAAGTCTATGGCTGACAAGCTGCCTCTCTAGATCACCAGATTACGTCCCCCCAAAGAAACCATACAGCTTCCTCACCATGCTCGACGACATCCTCGCCTTTGCATCAGACACTCTTGTGGACAACGGCAGGCTCTCATTCTGGATGCCCACAGCAAATGACGAAGAGCAAGAAATCCCCGTCCCAGCGCATCCTTGCCTCGAGGTAGTCGTAGTATGCGTCCAAGTTTTCAACAAATGTACGTACTTATCGCTTGACACTCCTTGATCTTTCATCCCTCTTTCTTGTTTCCAGTCACGTTGTAGATATTATTGTACTAACCTCTTCTTCAGGGTCAAGAAGACTGATAACCTACCGGCGACTGCCAGATTCTCAAGTCTCAAAGTCTGATCTTGAGGCACATGAAAAGCAGAGGGCCGAAGCAGCGGCCGCAAACACAGGCACGACAGCAGACGACCTCAACCCGTTCCGCCGAGGCTACTTTAGAAAATTTGAGGCTGAATCTTAGACACGCTCAACTCTCTTTTTCAATTATACAGTCACGCAAAGATAAAATCGCATCGCGTGCCTACCTGGGTATTCTTCCTAAATAGCAAATGCTTCAAATAGTCATTCCATAGAGCTCTCAAGGTACTGCCGCACCAGCATGTTCCATCTATTCATATTCATCGCGTTCATAGCTAACACACTTCCCCGTGCCAGCCGAATATTCATTCATTTCAAATCCCTGCAGTGCATCCCGACATAACCTATACTAAACAGCCAGGCTCCTTGCACGCATGCTATGTATATCCCGTTAAACACCTTCCATAATGGATCCTCTTGGAAGAAACAAAGAAAGAGAGGAAATAATTGAGAGCAGAACAAAGAACAAAAGAGAAGAAAGGGAAAGATAAGGAAAGAAAGCTCCTTCAATGATATGCCAAATATCGTCTCCATTATTAGTCGACACATAAGAAAATAGAAACATCGCTTAGGTGTTTATCGAAATTCCATGGCACTGAAGCATCCCCGGTCAGGGACATGCTTCAACTCCAGCTGTTGGAACCTGGGCACGAGCTGTTAGTCTCCACGTGTTTGAAGTGGATTGAGCGGGGGAAGGACGATGTGGACGGTGGTGGCTTACTTTTCGCTCTTGGAATGGAAATAGATTCCACTTATTTCTCCCTTGACCTGGTTGAAACAGATGTAATAGAAGCCTTCAAAGGAAGCCCCAATTATTGTTCGAACTCGGTGGTCTGGAACTAAAAAGTGCTCCTTCCATCGCATGAAAATGTGATCTCTTTGTGCCAGGTCCGTGATGGTGATGGGACCCTTGCGGGCTATTTTCTGGTATGGCCGGAAAGCGCTAAACTTGGACCAGTGGCTAATGTCCACTTTGTAGTTTGCGCCCCAGTCGTCATGCTTGGTGAAGAAGTTGTATTTTGTGCCGATAATTTCTCCCTCGAAGTAGGTGGTCAGTGTTGGGTGGTCCTCTGTCAGTCCTATCCGAAGGAGGCCAGGTTGGTTAGCTATGACGCAACTTGAGACATGTGCCGACTTGGAGCGACAAACCTTGGATGCGCAAGTAGCCGCAGAGGAAGGACTCGCGCAGGTCGACATGCTTGATCTCGACCTGGACATCGTAGACCTGTCTTTCGGACTGCTGTGTGCCGCGGAACTTGCTCCCAGGTCGAAGGAACGATGACGCAGAGACGGGGATTTTCTGCATACAGTGTGAGCAGTCTAGATGCACTCCAACAGCGGCTGCATTCTTACCCTTATATATGTGCAGTCAGATGGCATGGGCGGAGCGTCGTATTCATCTTCCTGCTCGAGCCATTCCAATGAGTCGGGCTCACGCTGGTACGACTCTGAGTTCTCGACTTGCAGAGTTCCCGACAGCGTGGACGACTCTCGGCTTAAGCGACCGCTGGAGTCGCCTCCCTGGTGTTTAAGGTCATCATCTCGTTCACTCGATGTGGGAGAGGTCGCAAGCGTCCCGCTAGACAGCGGTCGCAGAGACGCTGAGGTATCCATGGGCGAAGCTGCAGTAGATGCTTGGCCGTCTATTAACGCCGACTCTTCTGTTGCATGATCGTCGTGAGAAGTCGCCGACGAATGGGTTGTAGGAGAGGCAATGCTTGTCGACGAGCTCTGGGTGGCTTCTGTGTCTGGTGTCGGTCGCGTGGTGTCTTGTGTCGGACGAGCAGATCGCGAAGGATGTAGCTGATCTTCAGGACATGTCGAGAAGCTGTAGGGGGGCGGCGAGGATTGGTCAGGAGGCGGATTGGAGGATGGAGTCGGCATTATTGCAGCTTTGCTGGATAATAAGACCAGAGTCTGGCTGTGGCAGGCAAGGCTGGTGGAGGGAAGCGACGACGGGCAAGTGCGCAGTAGATAAGAAACACGATCAGAACCCAAAATAAAGAGAAAAGTTAACAAATCTCAGTGTTCGTTGCTCAGTGTTCGTTTGGCGTGTGAGCCGCGGTGACGAGTTTGGGCGGAGGAGGGTGGCTCTCGCCGACAGCGGATCGAGTTGCGATGGAGTTGAAGGACTTGGCGGTGATGGCAACGGGTCCAGCAGCGGTAAGGCGGCCCGCGACGCTGGGGAAGAGACTCTTCAGGGATTAAACGCAGCGTGCATCTCGCAATGGCACGTGCTGGCGGTGATGAAGAGCGGAGGATGGCGATGGCAAAGAATGCGAAAAGCCACACGGCCAGGACGATGAGGATGGCGTTTGCTCGGGAGGCAAAGTTTGGGCTTGATTCCCTGTATATTTCGGACGACAGCACCGCTAAGGCGCGCCCACTTTATAGCGCTGCTGCCGGGTGGGCTAGATGCAGGTAGCGGTACAGCGGTACCACTGCCCAATGACAACGGCACGCAGCAGCTGCATATATGGGTTTGAGGGCACGGGGCGTAAAGCAGGCTGATCCACTGATTAGAGATAGTTATCACTTTGTATCGAATTTGGATGCCATGGAAGAATTGAGTGATGAAGTAAGCATCTAGGCGTCTTCAACGGCCTGGGAATGATTCCATGTCTTGCAATGGACAAGTACACGGTACCGTTGGAAGAGGTGAGATGGAGATTTGCGGAGACGGCAGACGCTAGCGGGACGACTTGACCGGGCGAGGCTGTTGAAAGATTACATGTATGCGGTTGCTGCTGAATACAGTGCTGCCATAAGGTACTATTACGTAGTAAGAAATAGCAGCATTGTTCTGTGTCTGTACTCTATACAATTTGTTATACAGTCTGTTAGCTGCCTTGAGCAAAAGCTTCATGTTCTTATATAATGGACGTTGCGAAGATCTGCTACCACTGGCACATAAAGGCGTGGGCTATCAGCAGTGGTAGTATCTCCAAAGGCGAGACAAAACGAAACTAAAATGTCTCTGTCTCTTGCAAATCCCCCTGGATTGCGGCAGACCCTTTGACTCTCGGCTACGTGGTACTACACAATGCGTACTTGCTGCTTAGTCCATGCTACTGCTGGTAGCCACCGCAATGTGGATCGTCGCGGGATAAGATGCAGCCCAGGTCCCACTCGGCGTTGAACACGCATTCCGTGCATCAGATCATGGCTCCATGGCTTGATCAAGATAAAGCAGCAGACTGATTGATTAAAACGTCTCATGATTCAACACTTACAAAAGAACAAAACGTGCTGTTCTCGTGTCATAGATTATCAGCATGGATCTGACGTTCTATCACATGCACGTCGTACTCTATCTTTACTACTGCTTACCGGTTTTACGGAGCCGAGTCTGGATTCGGCAAGAGAGAAAAAGGTGGCAGCCCCTTCGAGACATAACGACCCTTTCCCGCTGCACATCTAAGGTCAAATTCGTAAGAGATATGATCGAATGTCCATTTTAGTTGTATTCTATGCAAATAAACATGTTAATCCACCACATTACCATCATCTCGCGTCCCAAGGCTATACCAAACCACTGCTAAAGACCAAGTGAGCCGATTTTTGTATTTGAAGTTCCCCATACGCCAGCCTAGACCTGGATTGATTCTACCACGCACCGCACAGGCGTGCATATATCCACCGCCCCTTTGAGGTTGAATTTGGTATCTTAACTTGTGCTTCTTTCTCCGCTGTTTCCCAGAATCGACTCAGATCGGTTTGACCTTGAAATGGAGCGCTATCAGACTGAAGACGAGCGCTTTCAGGTCTTGCACCAGGTAGTAAAAGACTCTGAGGCCTTCGGGGTCTGCTGATTCGGTTACGTCGACCAATGATCCAATCTTGGCCGTCTGTCAAGGCGTTAGTTTCGCACCATGACAACTTACAACTAGACACAGACCTCAAATGAAATATGGTCGCTTCCCAGCCGAATTTCCAGCTCCTGTCGACCATCCTTGTTCTTTTGCGGCCATTTGGAGTCGTCTTCTTTTATGATTTCGCTTTGCTTCACGATCCGCTTGATCTCTTCGATGACTGCAGAGCTCACGCACACTATTTCCCATGTATCAGCACGCTGTTTTCCGATGTTGGCGCCAGATCAAACGCGACCCTGAGGCACAATGTGTCCATACTTTCTTTCCGAATCAGGCTGTCGTTTCTGTAGTTTGAGTTGTTTGCATATCTGGCTACCGCGCTGCGTCCATCTCCAACAACACGAAAGTCAAATTCTGTATTCTCGTGTAAGTATTAAAGCTTGGAATCGACGAATTGCAGCCAGGTATCCAAGAGTGGAAGGCTTCTGGCGTCCGTCTCGTACCTAAAAACTCGTGGCCAAACCGGCCCATGTGTCCGGAGCTGAGCTTGAAATCAGTAACTGAAACACCCAATAGTCCTATATGCGTAAGATGCGGTCTCTTACTAGTAACGGATGTAGAATTGGTCGTTTGGCGCCGTCATGATTGCTGCTGTGATCCCTTCAAGTTGTTCCTAGGCTCAGTCTGTCGCAAGGCTGCGAATGAGCTCCAGCGTCACTGGATGGTGGGGCACGGCAGAAATAAATGCGGTGAGTCGATAGCGCGCTTCTACAGTGGCTGTAGTTGCTACTGCTAGGCACTGCTAGCACCAGCTCGCATCACGTGAGACCCCACGTTTGGCTCTCGACGCTGCTTGGTGCCACCTGTACCAGTGAGCCATCGCCAGTAAAGAGCCAGATTGTCTGAAGCCGCCCAAACAGCAACGCATCAACTTCGCCCAGACGCCCGCCAGCTTTGCCGACCCCTCCTGGCGACTCTGGCAGCTCGAGCCCTGGAATTGGTGCCGCGACGACTCTCTGGCACATGGCTCTGGTGAGCTCTCGGTCTTCTGCAACTCTCGAAGCTCGCCCTCCCACCTCGTCCTAAGGCCCCTTATCCCTCCCCCACCGCCGCTGCCTCGACGCAACGATCCTGCTGGGCCGAATCGCTCAATTGCTCCCAGCCTTTACGACTCTTCTCTCTTTAATCTACAGATTCAAAATCAGCCATCATGTCTGGATTTCTGGAAAACGCCTACAGCCTGGTGCACCAGGACAATGCCTCGGATGTGCCCTCACTCTCGGACCTGCGCATGCAGCTGGAGAAGGGCACCGACGAGAGCAAGGTCGACACCATGAAGCGTATCCTGACCATTATGCTCAACGGCGACCCGATGCCCTCACTCCTCATGCACATCATCCGATTCGTCATGCCCTCCAAGTATAAGCCGCTCAAGAAGCTCCTCTACTTCTACTACGAGATATGCCCGAAGCTTGACGCGGCCGGGAAGCTGAAGCAGGAAATGATTCTAGTCTGGTTAGTCGGCCCGGCTCATGCCATTGACAGTTCCTCTATCCGATAGAACCCCAATCGACTGACCATCGTGAAGCAATGGCATCCGAAACGATCTGCAGCACCCCAACGAGTACATCCGTGGCAACACCCTGCGATTCCTCTGCAAGCTCAGAGAGGCTGAGCTCATTGAGCCTCTTCTCTCTTCAGCACGATCCTGCCTCGAGCACCGACACGCCTACGTCCGCAAGAATGCTGTTTTCGCTGTTGCTTCCATCTACCAGCACTCGCCCTCCCTCATTCCCGACGCCGCAGAGCTGATTGCAACCTTCTTGGAGACTGAGACGGATGCCACCTGCAAGAGGAATGCTTTCGCAGCGCTCGCCAGCATCAACCACGACGCCGCACTCCTATATCTCAGCTCCGTCTTTGACGGAATTCCCAATGCCGAGGAACTGCTGCAGTTGGTCGAACTGGAGTTTATCCGCAAGGATGCTGTCCAAAACTCTCAGAACAAGGTATGGGGATTCGCCCCGTAATATGGCTATTGGGAGTTCTCTTAAGCTAATAGGAATAGGCTCGATACCTGAGATTAATTTTCGACCTCTTGGAAGCTGGCGCATCTACTGTCGTCTACGAGGCGGCTTCATCGTTGACTGCCTTGACAAATAACCCTGTTGCCGTCAAGGCTGCAGCATCCAAGTTCATCGAGCTGAGCATCAAGGAGGCCGACAACAATGTCAAACTCATTGTCCTCGACCGAGTGGACCAACTGCGCCAAAAGAATGAAGGCGTTCTAGATGACCTGGTTATGGAGATCCTACGAGTTCTCAGCAGCACAGATATCGATGTTCGCAAAAAGGCACTTGAGCTCTCCCTATCAATGGTCTCCAGCAAGAACGTTGAGGAAGTCGTACTGCTACTGAAGAAGGAACTTTCCAAGACTGTCGACCAAGAGTATGAGAAGAACACCGAGTACCGATCTCTCCTTATCCACACTATCCACCAGTGCGCCATCAAGTTTTCAGAGGTTGCCGCCAGTGTAGTGGAGCTTCTCATGGACTTCATTGCCGATTTCAAGAACACATCTGCCGTTGATGTTATCAACTTTGTCAAGGAGGTTGTCGAGAAGTTCCCTGAGCTCCGGCCTACCATTGTTCGTCGTCTTGTTTCGACTCTCAGCGAAGTGCGAGCTGGAAAGGTCTACCGTGGTATCCTTTGGATTATTGGAGAGTACTCTCTGGAGGAGAAGGATATTCGGGATGCCTGGAAAGGAATTCGAGCCAGTCTGGGAGAGATCCCCATTGTCGCGTCGGAGCAGAGGCTGTTGGAAGAGCAGGATAGCGATGAGAAGATTGATGATCAGACTAACGGTACCTCAAAGCCCGCTGCGCCAACTGGCTCCCGAAAGGTGCTCGCCGACGGCACTTATGCGACCGAGACTGCGCTCACCAGCCAGTCATCCGCCGCCGCCAAGCTCGAGGCTGTCAAGGCCGCCCAGAAGCCACCCCTGCGACAACTTATTCTCGATGGCGACTTCTACTTATCAACAGTCTTGTCTTCAACGCTGGTGAAGCTTGTGATGCGCCACGCAGAGATCTCAGCGGAGAAGGCACGTACCAACGCCCTCAAGGCCGAGGCCATGCTCATCATGATCTCAATCATTCGTGCTGGGCAGTCCCAATTTGTCAAGGCTCCTATTGATGAAGACTCTGTCGATCGAATCATGGCTTGTGTTCGCTCACTGGCGGAATTCAACGAGAAGAAGGAGCTGGAAGCGGTCTGGCTCGACGACACACGCAAGGCATTCCGCGCAATGGTTCAGGTCGAGGAGTCCAAGCGCGCAGCTCAAGAGGCCCATGAGAAGGCCAAGACTGCTATTCAGGTCGACGACATCATTCCCATTCGCCAACTGTCAAAGAAGAACGCCACCGAAGGCTTGGATGAAATCGAGATGGACCTGGAAAGGGCAACTGGTGGCGAAGGCGGTACCGAAGATCTCACATCTAAACTCAGCCGCGTTGTCCAGTTGACCGGTTTCTCTGATCCTGTATATGCTGAGGCGTATGTCAAGGTGCACCAGTTTGACATCATCCTGGATGTGCTGCTGGTCAATCAGACCACCGACACCCTTCAGAACCTGTCAGTCGAGTTTGCAACTCTGGGCGACCTCAAGGTTGTTGAGCGGCCGACGACACAAAACCTGGGACCCCACGACTTCCACAACGTCCAGTGCACCATCAAGGTCTCCTCAACCGACACTGGTGTCATCTTTGGTAATGTCGTATACGATGGCGCGCACTCAACCGACACCAACGTGGTTATCCTGAACGACCTGCACGTCGATATCATGGACTACATCCAGCCTGCCACATGCACCGAGACTCAGTTCCGAACAATGTGGACAGAGTTTGAGTGGGAGAACAAGGTCAACATTAACTCCAAGGCCAAGTCACTACGCGAATTCTTGGATCAGCTCATGGCCTGTACTAATATGAACTGCCTGACGCCCGAGGCCAGTCTCAAGGGAGACTGCCAGTTCCTGAGCGCAAACTTGTACGCTCGCAGTGTATTTGGTAAGTACAGACTGTGGTTACAATACCCATTGACAAATCTCTCCATGAACTTGTTGCTAACACTATCCCCGCAGGTGAGGATGCTTTGGCCAACTTGAGCATCGAAAAGGAGGGAGAGGACGGCCCCATCACAGGTTTCGTGCGGATAAGGAGCAGATCACAAGGCCTGGCCCTTAGTTTGGGCTCACTAAAGGGTCTTAATAAGATTGGCTCGGCTGCTTAGACCTGGCCGGAAGGAAGAGGAGACATTTTTTAAGACTATGCAAAAAAATTAGATAATTTTACGAATCCCCCTTTTTTCATACTTTGTTTCGCGTACTTGTGTGGGAGATGTTACATCTTCCTTTTTGCCTTTGTTTGTAGAATCAGGTAGATATAAGATGGCGGCATGTTTCTTTTCTTCTACACTTATTGATTGTTAACAAGGCAAAAGGAGAATTGTATGGATGATTAGGCGTCTTGGTGACTGGTTTCAATAGTACATTGAGCAAAAAGGAGGATATGGAGGAATAAAGATGCCGCGAAGAATAGGGTGGGATCACTTCTGTGTGGGTTTAGTAGGCGATAATTCCAATATTGAGAAAATATTACAAGATTTTTATTTATTTACTTTTTTTTGATGTATGACGCTACACGATAAGACATCAGGACGTCGGTAGTAGCTCCGATTCATGTATGATTGGTCAACGTCAATAGCTACCTCATAAAGAGTGTGTGCCTTTAACTCCAATAGAAGTGGCACGAACGTAAAAGTAGAAGCCAGCTCTTTATCTTGTTCCTCATTTGTGCATGAAAGCTATCCACCTGCTACGCTATATACAGGCAATGATTTATTATGTTGGGTATGAATAAGAGAAGAGAAGAAAAAAAAATGTTCTTGTGAAAAAGATGCGACGCAAGCATCGAAAGGATGATTTATGCTCCGTAAAAACTCCAAGTTATAGCGTTGAAAAATGAGATGAAGGGGGTATTGATCCAAAAACATTAAAATTGGGATGAAGGAACAAATAAAAAGAAGATGTAAACACTAAAGAAGTGCCAAGTGCAGATGTTGTATATGGAACCTGAGAAGGAAGAAGTGAAGGATGAAGGATGAAAATGGTGTCATCGATTAAAGACGAGGGCGTTGATGACATGGCCGACTTGCCATCCCTGGGCTTCGAGAGAGGCATTCTCTTTGAGTATCTTTCCCATGTAAGCGAGGCGAATCTTCTTCTCAGACGGGGCCTATATGGGAAAGGAGCAATTAGTATATACATCATCTCACGTATATTTATCAACAAAGCAGAAGAAACAATGACTTACCACTGATATCTCTGTAATCTTCTTCACAACGCTCCTAACGCTGTCAGTCTTGGTCACAGGGATGATAATGTCCTGGCCCGTCTCGCTCAGTCGCGCGCGCAAAGTCACCATCTCCCGCTCGTCAAGCACGCCCTTGCCCTTTTCTTCCCGTCTTCTCTCAGCCTCTTCCGAGTCGACATCGTCTTCTTCTCCTGCGGTTTCGTCCTCCGCCGTAGACGTGTCGCCCTTGAAGTCCGCGTCATTGTCATCCACCAAGTTTTCCGGATCAGACACTATATATTCGGGCAGCGCATACAGGTTGCCCAGCGAGTCGTATGCGCCGTTAACAAGATCGCCGGTGGGCAGCGAGATTTCGGCGGCGTTGAGGATGGTTTGCGCAGTGGCCAGCGCAGTGTCCTCATCCTGCGAGTCTTCTGGGTTCGCCTCCCACAGCACCTGTAATGCGGCGTGCAGCGTTTGCCAGATCTCTGGCCTGCAAACCACTCTTGTTTCGAAGAATTCCTCGCGCTCCTTGGCTAGCTCGCGCCGGGTCCATCGCCGCTGTCCGGACGTCCATTCGTGCTTGCGCAGCGGGCGGTTGATGTGCTGGTCGAGAGGAGGCCGTTCGCGACGGGGTTGATCGCGGTGAGCCTGATCGCGGCGACGACGGCGCACCGAGGAAGAGGTTTGTGAGCCCCCGGATAGGATGCCCTCAGGCAAGGTCAGGAGAGGAGGATTGCCGGCGCGCGAAGAGGCATCCGGGACGCCACCGGGGTGCGGCGAGTTTGGACCCGCAGAACGAGAGAAACAACAGCCCTGGCGCCAAAGAGTTAGCATATGTAGTGATGGAGAGAAGCTTAACAGCTACTGGATAGCTCACCATGATGTCCGTCTGTTTGAGACGTTGCAATTGTTGTTTGGTCTCAGCTTGTCCACAAAGAGCTGCTGGACAGTGAGTTGGCCAACGCCATACCAAATCTGGCCTCAGATGCCAGTCTCTCGCTGTGCCAGCTTCGCTAGCGGGCTATGAACAAATAAATAAAAGAGAACCAATGATGGAAACAGGCGAAGAAAAGAAGGAAAAGAAACTGTCCGGTGGCGAAGGTGGAAGCGGGTGATTTTCCCTTTTGTTTCTCGAGCTTAAAACGAGTAGGAAGAAACAAAGTTGGCAGCCAGCGGAAGTGCTGGTAGCGAGGCGAGACTTGAGGTTGGTCGGGAAGCGAAGCGGCGCAGCTGACTGGCGCAACTTTGTGGCTGTGAGATGGAGGAAACTATCTTTTTCCCGGCCGTGGCGGGGAGAAACGAGAGATTTTGGGTTTTGAGCTGTGAAGAGTACCTAGAGAGACGCGGTGGATGTCGAGCCAAAGTCTTTTTGTAAGAGAGAGCCGGGATTCGGGGGAATTTGACAGGGCTGTAGGTAATACGCAAGCGCGGATGCGAGTGAATAAGGCGAAGAGTATGTCACTATTGCCGATAATCTCGATGCTTGATGCTTGATGTAGAGATGAGAGGGGAGGAGAGAAATGACTGGATGTTAGTATCCTTGAAATGATGTTGACAACATGGCTGCACATGTATGCGGGAGAAGGAAAAGAAGAGAGCAACCCATTTCGAAGATGCTGGCGATGATGCCGATTGGGAGAGACGAAAGAACCACTGCAGCTCTGTTAACACGTGCGTGAGGGGTACAGGTACTTGCAGCACACCAGAGAGCTCCAAAAGCTAAACGGCGCACTCGTCTAGCGGGCCTACCCACTGAAGGCCTCCGCTGGAACCCTACCTGCAGAAGCGATGGCGCCCACTACCAGCCATCGAGGGTGTGATGAGAGATCAAAGTCGGCAGATGGCGTTTTATTGGCCGCCTGCTAGTGCTGTCATTGATCGTACGGCCATAGCGCAGGAGATAAAAGAGGAGCACAATTCTGGTGCTTCGTATAGGTATGTTGATAGCGTAATACGATCTGACTGCTGATATTTGGGTAGTTCATAGTATCGAGATTCCGCAGATGGTTTGCAAATCGCGGATCCACGTCGTCATCCTCGCTTAATGAGATGCTGTTACTGCCACTGAAATACGCCCGTGATACGAAACGTGCCGTAGCGTTTTGACTGCAGGTTCGTTACGAAGAAACAGGCATTAACACAGATGCAGATATACGTGTAAATCGCTAATTGATTCATCTCATTTCCCCCACTTGATTTTCTGTGGATCGAGCATGGGCCTTGCATCCATCGATCCGCCTCACCGAATGGTTTGCATATCTCACCGCAGCGCTCACCGAGGCTCCAGGGTAGGTCCTGGCTCAGCCTGTCAACAAAATACAGTCACAGGTGCTGTAGCATCTTTCAGTCTGCTATACACAAATTTCATCCAATTCACCACCATCATTTTCCTATTTCCATGCCGCGAAGTTATCCAACGCATTGAAAACTCCTTATTAATGATAGCACAAGCATAAATCGAAGCCTCATCTTTTTTTTTTCCTTCGCAATTGGCCATATCCATTCTCTCCTCCACGTTACATGTCCTTGATCAGCAAGAGCCCCAGGTCATGGTCAATGACTGAATACCGCAGCCCGTGAGCAAATACGAGTTCACAAAGTGCGAATCTTAGCAACTGGGAGAGACAAATCATCTACGAGAAGAAAGACAAGATAAGAGCCATGGAGGAAGCTACGAGGCAACATTTCTTCTTCCATGACAAGCCGGTATGCAACTTCATTCATCACTCTTATGGAAACACCCAACTCATTTCCATCGTCTAGGAACACGCTGCCGAGAGAGCATCCTGTCACTTTTGCCAGCTCCGCGCCTTTCCCACACACAAGGACACCCCCGTCTCCATCGTCAACGCGCTGGACCGGGCCGTCATCTCGCCCAACTTTCGCTTCATAGACTGTATGGTGCTCGGCGAGGGCGTCGAGCCGGCTGAGGATAGTTTCCGTAGCGGGTGCTCTTGCGAGCGGGACAACGACTGTCAGTTCATGGGTTGCCTCTGTCTCGCCGATCTAGACCACCTAGGGAGCAGCAGCGCCGATGAAGACGAATATCAGGACGAGAACCACGGGGCAAACGGGCGTAGTAAGGGAAACAAGAAGGTGTATGCTTACCACTCGCACGGTGCCAAGAAGGGACTTTTGAGGTCTAAGATGCTGAATTCCAAAGAACCGCTGTATGAGTGCCATGCTGGCTGCTCGTGCTCCAAGGATTGCCCCAATAGAGTGGTGGAACGCGGTCGAACGATTCCACTGCAAATCTTTCGTACTCCGGATAGAGGATGGGGTAAGTCAGATACATCTATCTGCTATACTTAAGAGATGGATAGAGACAAATACAGAGAGACAGAGAGCATCGTGCTAACCAGAATGATCTCACGATATCAGGAGTCCATGCCCAAGTCGCCATAAAAAAGGGTCAGTTCGTCGACCGCTACCTCGGCGAGATCATCACCTCGGCTGAAGCCGACCGCCGTCGCGCCGCCTCGGCCATCTCCCAGCGCAAGGACGTCTACCTCTTTGCCCTTGACAAATTCACCAACCCAGAGTCACTGGACCCGCGCCTCAAGGGCCCGCCACTGGAAGTGGACGGCGAGTTTCTCTCCGGGCCGACGCGCTTCATCAACCACTCGTGCGATCCCAACCTGCGCATCTTTGCGCGCGTGGGCGACCATGCGGACAAGCACATTCACGACTTGGCGCTGTTTGCCATCCGGGAGATTGCCGCCGGGGAGGAGCTGACGTTTGATTATGTGGACGGTGTGACGGAGGATGGGGCTGAGATGGAGATTGGAAATGGAGCGCATATGACCAAGTGTTTGTGTGGGAGCCGCAAGTGTAGGGGATTCTTGTGGTAGAGCATTGTATTTCTCTCGTCTCATTTAATGAAAAGCTAAATGCACATAATTAGCTCTTATGGTTCTCTGTTTGATTTATATTGATGGACGAGTGAGTAGCCAATTCGATTTGGCTATGCAATATCCGTGGAGCAAGGGTCGCAGCTTGCCGTTCCGACGAATCACTTTATCAACAAATCAAGAGTGAATTTTGCTTTGAGATGGGTATTAATGAGGTTTGTTCAGGGAAATCAGAGTATGACGGAGGCTGTTGGGTTTGGTTCACTTCACCACCATCAACTTCAGCCCTGTTTCAACTACTAGACATCTTTCCTCTTGTCATCTGCGACCTCTTTCATTGCTCGTTTTAGATAATACTAAATCCTCTCTTTCGCATATATATTTTATGTCAATGGGGAAGTTCGATTGTGGGCTACTGTTATCAGACCCAGAAGCTGTAGGCTGCCGGATGCGGCTCGCCATGTCTACGCCTCCTTTACATGTTATCAAGCCGTGGCGTTTCTTCTACAATTGTATAAAATGAGGCGTATCCTCAAATTTGAAAGGCTGTGGCAAAGCTTCTCTGGTAGACGGGGTCTTTTGTTGTGCAAATGGACACATCGCCGCAAAGCAGTTCTCACTTCTCCAGCTCTCCCCCCAGTCCTGTGGCTCTCACACTCCGGCGCCACCGAAGAGACGAGACGAGGCGCCTACAAGAGCAGTTTTCTCTCGGCAGGCCAATTCCGAGTGAGAGGTTATGTGGAAATGGAGATTGCTTGCTGCGCTGCTGCTGCGTATACGAGACCAGGGGCATCTATCTTCCTTGGTACATTCTCATCGATAGGGATGAGAGTGAGGATGGCGTCCAAGTGAAGGATATCTTGACTGAATTTGCCTACCTTGTGACGACAGAGATATGGCCGTCTATAGAGAAGCAAAGCGATGTGTTACTCAAGGCAAGGTCGATAGAAGCCTTTGTTAGTTCACCACCAGTCAGGGCGGCATATCTCGACTTTCGTACAGTCTGCCAGAAGAACGAATTTGACTTTTCAATAGAGTCCCGTCTTAGAGAGGCCCTCTCCAGCACAATGCCTCAGTTCCGCGATCTCGTCACTGCTTTAGATGCCGCAGAGCAAAACAGTCAGCGCACCGAGATGCTAATTCATCGTCACTTGCAGCCTCCCCAGCAGCAACCTGGGCAAACATTATCAATGAGGCCGCCTAAATGGACACAGGAGAGCTGCATCATACGCTTCCTACTAACGACTGAACTCTGGCGTCGATATGGCGAGAGGCACATGCGGCAGCGCAACTGGGCCTGGGAAGAGCCGTGGATGGTGGTCGAGCTGCTTTCGGCGGTGCTGCTGAATTACTGGCTGATGGACGGAGAAAAGTGCTTTGCGAGGGAGCCGACGAGGAGCAGCGAGCAATGTGATGAGGCGTGGCAGGGCTGGCTGGATAAGTATCCTTTGCTGGAGGATTCGAGTGACGATGAGAGGAGAATCAAGAGTCCAGACCTAGTGCCGAAGCCGTTTGGGATGATTAAGGGATTAGATTTGGATAGGGAGATTGGATATGTTGGCGGCGTGGGGACGGCGGCGAGAGGCCCGTTGTGGAGGGACTTGAGACAGAGACACCACGATGGAGACGATGATGAGGAAGATGGTGATGACGGTTTACCACAGCATTGAGAAAGCATTAGAGAGGATGATGGATATTTCTGCAGCACTTACTGTCAGTAGCTCTTTGTTCTCCTTCTTCCTGGATAGTCGCAGTATGATCTCTAAGCTTGAATCTGGCAATCTGAGTACATGGATCTTGCAGGGAATCTACATGACAGCGGGTCCCTGAGATTAGAATCTCGTTCCTTGCTCTATTTTTTTTCCTCTTGGTCCCTGCTTCTGGTTCCTGGCATTCTAACAATCTAGCTGTGTTCGGCTACGTAAGGGGAACTTTTGGCCTGCCGAAGCCGTGCTGTTTGCGGCATGATACCGGAAGGCGGACAATTCCGGAGACGGCAATTGACGGCATTCAGAGGGTCAGTTTAGTTTTCGTGGTACGATTCAAGATGCAGTAGAATGAAAAGAAAGAAAAGCATTGTACAGTAGTTGATAAACAATTGAAAGACGTTTCAGAGATTTCATCGCCGGCATCTTGTTTGGATTCCATTCTCCGATGCTGCATTGCTGTCAGGCGACGACAGCGTGATTGCTGCTGCAGCGGCCAGGGGAAATCAGGCGATGCTGGTGAGATGGATGGCTGTTCATGGACATCTGGGCGCATCTACCTTGCTGCAGCGGGAAGGACGCGGAAAAAAACGAGGTGCAAGTGCCGAGATCCAAAAGTTGTATGAGAAGTAGTGCATGTTTTTTCCTGTACAAATGAAAATGTAAAGTAGGTAGTAGGTGCACACCAGTGAATGTTTGACAACACATGCATGATGCACATGCATCCTGTACTACATGTTATGCAGCTCAGAGACACCACAGCTAGTCTTAGGCAATAATACCATTACTTCTTGCGTATTATACCTCAATTATTATTCTTTCCCACGCAGTCTATTGTAGCAAATGAAACAAAATGAGACTCTTCCTCACGTGCTTCTCTCCTTTTTCACTGCCACCCGGTCAGCCGAGCCATGCCATGCCTAACCTCGGATCACACACAAATATCCAGGCAAAGCAAACAAACCCACTAAAAATCAACTCAAACCCACCTCCACGCAAATCATGGCCACCCATCCCCGCGTTCTCCCGTCGAATCGGACGCCGCGGCTAATGCACCGGCTAGGCTGCAAATGGGGCTCGTGGTTCGACTCTGATGCCGGAATGGGTTGGATTGTGGCCACACCATGAGGAGAGAGTCGCAGCAGTAGGTAGCAACATGGGCCCTTTTTTTCTCTCTTTTTGTCTCTAAAAGATTGGCGCTGCTAAAGGGGGGGCACACATGATGGACGATTGTTTCGTCAGGCTTGGAAATGGGCGCAGTCTGAGCCACCCTTATTTGTTCAGGTCTTGGTCTTGGGCTTGACTGGCTGACCCCCGTTTTATACTAATAGCCTTGAGGGAACTGACGGTGGCGTTTGTTTTCTACTTATTTTACTTTGAGTCTTGAATTACTGCATGCATACCTAAACCTGTCTCTCTCCCGTGATAGCTGCTAGCTATACAGACGAAGCTCCTCTTCTCTTCTTGCCCGAGATCTATGACCAAGCAGATCAGATCAACTCTGCAACCAGCTTGAATAAACACTTGTAGTAAATCTACATTTCCATCGACCTCCATTACCCCACAAACAATGAGCAAAATGGCACGAAGCTTCTCAACAGCTGCCAGAGTGCACCCGTCCATCTTGCCACATCTCCGACCACCACCGCGCCGAGCTCCGATCCGCCGATGGTAAGCAGCCATAAGCTCCCAAACAGAACAACAAAATAAAAAATAAACAAAATATATAATAAAGAAAAAATTTAAAATCAAAAAAAGAAGGATGACAAAATCTAATATACTTGTGCCAGGCTCAAAACCGCCGCCGTCATCTCCGTCGTCGGCTACGCCTCCAAAACATACCTCGACATCACACGCGACCAGCGCCGCTCCAGCGCCATCGCCAACGAACAGGCCTCTGCTGACCGGCAGCGCATGATGGAGAATCTGTACGGTGGGCGCGAGACGCTGGAGGATTTGGAGAGGGGCGTTGCAGAGTATGAAAGGAGGTAAAAAGTACGCCGCCATCGCTCTTCATGGGATACTGCACCCGAGGCATTATTTAAAGCGGCTGCGATGTGGCGAACATGGCATTTTATGGGAACAACAAAGCAAACTTGGAGCGAGCATACCTTATGGATTTTTCTTTTGTTTATTCTTACTGGGCATCACTATACACTTGGCCTCTTTATCCCGTCGACCAATCTGATCGGGAACTGGAGGATGGCGTTTTGTTTGGGACACTTGGTGTCATTTTGGCCCAGCTTGGGCGGGCAGCAGTAGAGAAAATTGACAGCATATATAAGCCGCACGAGGCGGTAATTCGTATGCTAGTATTGAAATATATTCATCTCATTACTTCTTAGCTTTGCCTCTCAAAAGCTCGTCTTACTCAATATCTGTTTATTTCTGTCTGTCTGGCAGCACTATTGTACCACTCCGCATCTAGCCGAACCCTCCCCAGGTCCTGCTACCACACTCAACCCGGATACCGTTTCATCTTCATCATCCAGTCGCCTTTAAATTCATGTCGCGGTTATCGCCTATAGTTATCATAAAAGAAAGAAGGACAAAAGGAAAGGTAATGCAGCCTCAGAAAATGCTTGCTAACTCGCAGCTCCTTTCCAGTGTAGGCACTTCAGCCCTCGCTTACGATCGATCCTCTTGCTTCACCTCCTAAGCTTCCCTTCATGGACCTGCAAGCTCCTTGCGCTTCACCTTTGTCTTCGTCGTCATCGCCTCCGCGAGCTTCCTCGCAAAACCCTTGGACACCTGCGCCACAAACTTCGACCTGTCGGTAACTTCCTCCATACAGCTGTCCCAGGCGTCGTAGGAAATGCCCTCTACAAAATACTCAATGATTGTCTCCCCGATGATTTTCTGCAATGGGTGTGCTTGCTCTAGAGCCTCGTATCCATCTGCAAAGTCTCTCATTAGGGCCTTCTGCTGGTCTTTATCCGCATATGAGCGGAACAATGCTCGATGTCCATCACCAATGCCCGTCAAGATGCACTTGTGGAGAAATTCGCTCATCTGCGTGCTGATAAAACGGTCACATAACTTGAATACCTCGATGTAATCGCAAAGAGGCGTGCGCTGTGCCCGGGCCTCGGGGTTCTTGGACGCTGCGGGCGGCGTGTGCGGTACGATGGACGAATAGCTGTATGCTATACCGAGATAGAATGCCATGTACCGAGGATCGATATCGTCGAATTTCACCACGCCATCTGATTCCATAAAAGGCTTGCTCAGGCACGATTCAAAGTATTCCGAGTGCTGCTTGAGGACGCTCGTATGGACCTTGAAGGATTCGTTCTTGCAGATGATTTCGACCGAAGGCTCATCAGACCTAGAGAGGCTACAATATCAGCATGGCGTAAAAATGGATGAGGAAATAGATGCATACGCGAGCAGCCAAGCTGTGCGATAATCGGCAAGGAGCACCGACGACGGCTGGGCATCTGACTGCGCGTTTCTCGCCCTTTTCTTCGCCGGTGCCATGGCAAGAGGTAACACAAGGTGGTGATACAAACAAAGGCAGAGTGCAGGTTTAATGCTGTTTGATAAAATAACTAAAGGCAGAGGTGAATGCGATGCTAATGTTGATGAGAAGGAGCGTGTTGCCCAATATTTAGCTTTGGTGGAAGTGCATGCTCGAGCAGCCTCTTATCTGCTTGGGCGTATTTAATCTGGGGTCCAAGTGCTGCGATTCCGATGCGGCGGCTGTTACTGGCCATATAATGAAACCCAAGTGAATAGTCGAGTAGAGCAACGCAAGGGCCAAAGGTGAGTGAATTGCTCGTTGCCGCAACTTCAACTGCAGCCACTCCGCGAACAGCTGGCAGGGGCGCGTACGGTGCAAAATATACGCTTCAACAGATACAAAGTCTCTAAACAGATGCTTCTATAGACTTTTATTAGCAGATAAACTTCCCAAACGCCGCGCCTATCCCAGTTTCCATGTCTTTCTGAAGCTCTTCGCCGTTGTCGTTATCATCGAGCCTTGACCTTGCGAATCACCACCTTGCTGCCCTCCAAGTCCCAGCCAACCCCATCACTCTGCTTTAAGTCGGCCCATTTTGAGCCCGTCGCCTGCTCTAAATAGTCCAATTCAACTGAAAAATACGTTCTCCCAAAGCACTTGAGCGTATGCATCCTCAAATCGCCCTCGGCCCATTCCATAATCCTTGCTCGATGGCCGTCCACGCTTCTCTTTACCTTTTGGAACAAGATATAGTTGTCATGCGCCAATGCCGTCAACGCCGCGTTTACCTTGGTATCCTTTAAACCATACCTCTGCCGCAGAGCAAAGGCTTCTGCCAGCGCTCCACGCCGGCAAGCAGCATCAAGTACTAGGTAGGTCACCACTTCTTGCAGCTCGACAGACGTAAGAGGATGTTGCGGATGGATTGAGCGCAGCAAGTGGAGAATGGCCGGGTGGTAGGATTCGAAATGCTTGACGAGGATGGAGAGTCTGATGCAGAAAAGGTAGGCTTGGACGGCAAAGTCATCTGCTCGTTTCGTGGCGACGATGCCCTCTCTCAGTTTCCTCAGAGCGGCCATTACATCCGAGAGAGCTTTGGTGCTGGCAGGGCTCTGGAGCGTTTCATTGTTGATGGAGGGCAAGATCCTCTGAGAAGTAGCCTGTGCGGGAGCTTGAGATGATTTTGAAGTCGAAGGTCCCAAAGAGGAAAATCTCCGAAGCAGTTCGTCCCGCTGTCCAGCGTCAGAGCAAAAGGTCATATACCGGTCCACTATAGTGGTATAGTAGCTCTCTTGCGTTTTGAGATCTAGCAGTCTAATTCGACGTCGTCAACAGACATTCTTGAATTTTCGAGCTTTTTTACATTTTCCTTTCATTATTCTAAAGGATATGATAAATTTTGCTTTGTTGGACTTGTCATCTCACCTGGTGTCACCTTTCGACGGAAGGCCGATGCTCTCGAGGGGATCCTGCTCAACGGGCTTGAGCCGGCCCCACGGACCTGATGGATTCCTGCCACCTTTACTCGGCATCACGCCTGTTGTTTGGCCATGAGCTTTTTTTATGGTTGATCCAGTGAAAGCATGTAGTTCATAACGAGAATGGACAAAGTAAACAAAGGCCCGTTGAAGTTGAAAGTTCCCCGCGGTTTTGGAGGTAGTGGGGCCTTTATCTTATCAGCAACAACCGGCAACAACCTTGTGAATTCGACTGCTTCATTCATGGCAACAACCACATGAAAAATTATGTTAAGTGCAATTGTATGTATAATTAAGGGCTTACGATAGTAGCACTTTTATCTAGATCAATGGTGACGCAATTAAAGAACCTCGGTACTATTATTGCGGCACGTAGATATGCCGTGCAAATGTTCTTCCTAAGGTTCTTCATAAGCAACAAAGTGACTGATGGGCACAATGGCTCATGAGGTACCTCGCTTCACTCTATTACATGCTGAATAGAGACGAATCGGTACCCCAGATACCAGATATATAAGCTAGCAAGTGGTGGATCATCGTCATAGTATTGACTGCCATGGGTGCCCCGGGAAGCGTCGGCAATACATCACTCTAAGGGGCGGTCATCGGCAAACTCGTGGAAAAAGCAATATCGTCAATGTCTAAATAGAGGTCCGATCTAGAAATATTGGCATGAACAAGCGGTGTACAAATGGCATTGGCATGTTCTCTTGATCCTTGCCGTCGTTTTACTGTTTTAATCTCCAAAATAGCTTCCCGATCCGCGCCGGGTCAAAAGTACCTGCATTGGAAGAAATCGGGACCGTGAGGCCCCTCTCCAATATCTGTTACCACATACCCACAGCGTCTGGATCCCGATGACCTAGACTGGGGGCATTAGTCAGAGAAGAATTGGAGAAATTGCGTATGTGACACGACATTGAGTTCAGGAGAGCAAGTGTCCCATCAGTGCATGTATGAGTGAGGCAGCAAACAAGGCAAACAATATGTAATGCTCTGTTTCACCTAGGTAAAACGTAAAACATACTGCGAGCAGCTATCAAAGTAAGCAATCACCCATTGCCATTAATTAATGCTAGGCTACCAATAATCAATAGCATAGCAATTCAACCCAAAATATGGAAGCCAAGCTTCCTTCGCTCCGGCATGTTTCCGCTGCTTCGGCTACGGCAGGAGAAGCTCCCGGCAAAGAGGAGCAGCGCTGAGGTCACACGATTTGCAGCGCTGGCCCCGCTCGCCTGCTTAGCTTCGACATACATCAGATCTGCCGCTGCCAGCTTTCTCGCTTCTTCTCTCTTCTCTCTCTTCTCTTCTCGTTTCTCTTCTCGTCAACCATCTTCATCATCCTGCGCCTAATCCTCGGCTACCCGCCAATTGCTTATCCTGCCCTGCCCTGCCCTGCAGCTTGTCTCTTCCCTGTAAGTCGCTTCCCACTTATTTGCGCTGCCCTGACGTCTTTTGAGCCCCTCACCATCCCACGTTGCCCCTCCATGCCCCACCATGACCTCTTGTTTTCCAAGCAGCAGCAGCAGCAGCAGAATCGGTAGAGCATCCGAGGCGCCACGGAAGATCGAAAGCGATGAAAGCAATTGAATTGAAGCAAAAAGCAAGACAAGGGAAGCAATGAAACTACCAAACCAACGCAAAAATCCGTGGCCAGTTGATCAGAGCGAGAACAAAGAAACACGCCACGAGTGAGAAAAGATGGAACGACGGCCATTGGATCTGGCCTGAGCCAAGCTCAACCAGCCATTCCTTTCCATTCCTTTCGGTGCTTTGCCTCAACGATTTGCCATCTCCACCTTTTCGCAGACGCCGTATGCGCTGGGCGACCCTCCCGACGCCGTCGACGGGCCAGTCAGATCCGGCATCTGCAGCAAATCTCGTCAGCCTGTTCCATCCGTCAACGGAGCTGCCCCTCTCTGGATCCTCCTTGGCCCTCCTGCTATCTCCCCTAAAAAGCCCAGAATGCCTGCTAGCTGCGCTATCGATAGCTGTCTCGCCGAATTACGTTGAGCATTAAGACTGGAAAACCCCGCGCTGCTGCGAGTTGCCATTACGACCCAGCAATTACTATTTTTTTCTCTCTTCTTCTTTTATCTCGCTTCCTCTTCGTCATAGGCAAAATTCTCTTATTAGGACGTTTCCTTGCTAACAATCTTTCCTCGCAATTTCAACTTTTGCAGCAATCATACCTCTTACGAACTCGCTTTCGAGCTTCATTTCGACCTATATCCAGCTACTCACCTCCAAAACTCGCAAAAATGGGTGCTACCGATGTCCTGAGCCGCAAGACTGGTGTCATCGTCGGCGATGACGTCCTGGCTCTGTTCAAGTATGCCCGCGAGCACCAGTTCGCCATTCCCGCCATTGTACGTTTTCGCGCATGAGACTGCTGCTCCCTTTTCTTGATTGCGCCCGATTCTAAGCTTCGTAACTAACTGTTGCCACTCAAAGAACGTCACCTCCTCTTCAACCGTTGTTGCTTCTCTTGAAGCCGCTCGCGATGCCAAGTCCCCCATCGTCCTGCAGATGTCCCAGGGTGGTGCTGCTTACTTCGCCGGAAAGGTAAATGCTCACTCACACTCAAGATAGGATTGCGCGCATTTTCTCCATGCAAGATGCTGACTGGATAATCAGGGCGTGGACAATAAGGACCAGGCTGCTTCCATTGCTGGTGCCATTGCCGGTGCCAACTACATCCGATCCATTGCTCCCGCCTACGGCATCCCCGTCGTCCTTCACACCGACCACTGCGCCAAGAAGCTCCTCCCCTGGCTCGATGGCATGCTCACCGCAGATGAGGCTTACTTCAAGGCTACCGGCGAGCCCCTCTTCTCTTCTCACATGATTGATCTGTCTGAGGAGCCCGTTGACTGGAACATTGAGACCACCGCCAAGTACCTGAAGCGCGCTGCCCCCATGAAGCAGTGGCTCGAGATGGAGATTGGTATCACTGGTGGTGAGGAGGACGGTGTCAACAACGAGGATGTCGACAACAACTCTCTCTACACTCAGCCCGAGGACATTCTCAACATCTACAACACCCTCTCTCCCATCTCCCCCTACTTCTCAATTGCCGCCGGCTTCGGCAATGTCCACGGTGTCTACAAGCCTGGCAACGTCAAGCTGCACCCCGAGCTGCTCGGCAAGCACCAGGCCCACGTCAAGGAGGCCATCAAGGCCAAGGAGGACAAGCCCGTCTTCTTCGTCTTCCACGGTGGCTCCGGCTCCTCCAAGCAGGAGTATCTCGACGCCATTAGCCACGGTGTTGTCAAGGTCAACATGGACACTGACATGCAGTTCGCCTACCTCAGCGGTATCCGTGACTACATGCTGAACAAGAAGGACTACCTCCTGACTGCCATTGGCAACCCCGATGGCGACGACAAGCCCAACAAGAAGTACTTTGACGTAAGTTTTTTTTCTACTTCAACATGTCTTTTCAACCAATCACTAACTGTGCAATAGCCCCGTGTCTGGGTCCGCGAGGGTGAGAAGACCATGTCCAAGCGTGTCGCCGAGGCTCTCAAGGACTTCAACACTGCCAACCAGCTGTAAATGCTGTTTGCTCTCTGTGCTTTTAAGTTAAAAAAGAAAGAAAAGGATATCAATTTGAAAACATATTTTGGAGTACTACACTCGTTGCGGTGAACTCGACTCATGCAAGGACCCGAATGATTGAAGTGCCCTATATCACCTCTGAATACTCTGCACACCTCTTGGTTTATTCATTAAGGGCCGCCACGAACTGTGTTTGTCATTATTAGTCGAAAGAAAAAGGATAGTTCAGGTCAATGAAACAAAAAAAAAAGTATCAATACAAATTCGTGATCTAAGAACGCGATTCTCGTCTACATTATAATTATTTACTCTCTGTCAACCCAAGCTCAGCTTCTTGGTAGCCAATAATCCATCAATCTTCTCGCGAAATTAAGCCAAATTTCCAGATTTATTCCTAAGAAAAAACCCCTTCCAATGCTGTGCATGTCGCACCCCAATAATTCCCATATATTCGCCAAAGGCATTGTCATTGATTTTGATTTTCCCTTCCTCCTCTTCGTTTATCCCCTCTGATTTATCTCACGGCTTCTATTCGCTTTCTTTCTTTTTTTTTTTTTCTTTACAAATCTTGGAAAAATCAGACTTGTTGGCCCAAGAGCTCACTTTGGAGCTGGAGAATCTGTTCGGCGCTGAGCTCTTCGGCATCGGCCTTGGCAGCCTTCTCGGCATCAAATCTCCACAAGCCACCTGTCTTGTCCTTGTCGCCATCCAGGGGCACGCCAGCAGCCTTGCCCAGCAATGTGAGCGTCTCGTCCTCGGTCGCGGCCTTAAAATACCTCCTCTCCCAGGTGTGGTTTCCTGCAGTCTCCTTGGCGCGCATGAGGCGCTGAGCCTGCTCGATCTTGGACTTCTCGACGGAGACGGAGTCCATGTCGCTCTTTTGGATGGCATCGGCGACTTTGCTCCAGGCGCGGCGGGATTCGAGGGGGTGCTGCTTCTCGAGAGGCTGGAGGACCAGCTCGGACTGGGAGGTGCCGGCGGCGTCGTAGACGGATACGAGGGTGGCTTTTGAGTTCTTCTTGGCGGGGCCCTGGTAGATTTCGAATTCCTTGGTCCATTGGCCGGTGACGTTGTAGAGAACTTCCTTTTCGTTGTCTGTGGGGAAGACGGTTGCGATGACTGTGTTCTTCTTACCGGACAGCCAGCCCTTTCCGCTGTAGTCGATCTTGGCAGAGTAGCCGCTCGAGCTGACGATTGTGGTTGAGCCGTCCAGCTCGACAAAGGGGGCGCCGAAGATGAGACCCTCAATGTGCAGAGAAGGCAGAGTGATGAGGTAGCGCTCGAGCTGCTGGTTGTCGCCAGGGCCGCCCACGGGGATGGTCAGCACAGCGTGGCCAATCTGCTTGACGATGATTGTGCTCTTGAAAGAGGCCTTTTGGGCGTTGTAGCCCTCGAGCTGGACGCCTGTCTTGTCGTTGCGGATGCAGTAGGCGGTGGCGGGCGGGTGGTGGCTGACTTGCTCGGAGATGAGCGTCGTCTTGCCGGCCTCGTCGTTCCAGCTTCCCAAGAAAAGCTCGCCGAGGAACGGGTTGAGGGGCTTCTTCTCGTTGCCGAATTGCTCGCTGCGGGAGGCGTACTGGTGCTTGAGCGTGGAGAGGAACCACTTGAGCACGAGCATTGTGCGCTTGGCCGGGTCGGTCTCGTGCGCGGCGGCGGTGAAGATGGGCGGGTGGGTGGCCCAGTAGGAGGAGAATTCGGTGAGAGACTGGGAAGAGAGGATGAAGGGAGGTGCGGTCAGGGAGGAGAGGTCGCCGTTGAAGGAGGCGATTGACTGTTGGAGATTTGTTAAGAGATTATGGTGAAGATGAAGATGTTCGCAGGGTGATTTACCTTGAGGAAGGCTGACCAGCTTCCGCTGTTAGCTGTTGCGTCGGCCATTGTGATCTAGAGGTGCTGTTGTTTGGATTTCGGTTGGTGGTGAGTAGAGATTGGCGAGGAGAGAAACGCAGCGGCGTAGAAGAATCGGATCGAAGACCGAGATGATGAAATTCGCGGGGAGTGGAGGCGAGGCTAAACTTTAGATAGGAGTCGATGATGTGGCGCCGAAAGGATAAAGCCAAAAAGAAAATAGAAAATTGTACTATGGTAGGAGTACTAAAAGTTTATAAGGGAGAGAAGGTTAATGGAAGAAGAAGTTTTTTGCAATCCGAAGAGGCAGCCAAGAAAAAGTGGAAGTTTGAGAAAAGGGAGGGAGCAAAGAGGAATGCGGGTGGGATTGAGATGCCAAGCTTGATTTATTAAAGGAGTTGAGGGCAAATCCACTAAGAACCAGGTGCAGGCCTTGTTTTGGAGACAATGTAGCCTAGGTAGCGATTTTAGCCACTGTAAGGTAGGGGGTGACGATTAGAGTATTTGCCAGATGGAGGACAGAAGCTTTATAGAGCAAGAAGTTTTCACATATGTACATTGACGGCGGAGCTGCTACTGGGCGTTTATTATGTATTACAGTGCACTGAATTCCAAATGCTGTCTATTACAGCTGCAATTTGTTGGGGCCCTCGTGGCTGTACAGACATACAAACACATACCATTAAATCCGACGCAAGGCTGGGCCACCTACCAACCGCAGAGTCCAGCACGTCACTCACTCACTTTTGGCCACGCGACAGGCCTCCATCGTCATCAGGGGAGATCGATATGTAGGAGTCCCGGAGCTGGTGCGTGCCGTGTGGGGTGCAGGAGCTCGGAATGGGCTGCCATTGGATGGCTTCGGAGCTGGAGCAAGCAGGGTACTTTTTGGGGGGACTGTTGGCTGGCTCTCGGGAATACGAGTACGAGCGAGCTGGGGAAGATGAGAAGAAGCCTTACTTGGCATGTTTTGCGTGGATGACATAAGTAAGAGGCGCAGATGATATTATTAGGTGTGGTGGAATAGTGCTGGCTCTCTGGATGTGTAATACGCCTTTGGGTGCCGTCTTATCCTACGACTATTTTAATACGACTACTGTAGTTGCCTCTTCCCCTGACATAGATTAGATGCTTACTGTTTTAATTGTCATTGAAATATGCCTAGGACCGTCCCGTTGGCTTTGTCGCTGAAGGCTGATTTTGCCAAATCATTCTTTGAGAGATTGATTCCAGAAACGCCCTTGTGATGATATTACCAGGCTAAAGGTGGATGTAGACGAGGTTGCATTTTGGACAGCGCGCCAGGTTACCCTGTGACATGACGGCCAGCTGAAAATATTGGAGTAGTATTACAACAATGTATCTTGCTGGTGATGTTATCACATTGTCAATATGGCATAAATAAATGGATATATGTCCCCAACAAAATTCCAAGATCTTCTGTTGCTGAGTTCATGTCAAGAGTATGATTTGATGCAGTAGTTTTGCTCAATCACTAACAACTGCATATAATACGATGCGGGTCATATGGAAAGAGGCAGTGTTTGCTCACTCTGCTTGCGTATTACGACGTTACGAGATTGCTATGTGTTTTTATTCAATAGAATCCTGTAGCAATCTCTCTTGTTACCTATCTTGGCTCTTCGCTTCTCTGTTATGTGCATATAAATAGAGGGGGGCCCTATAGCACTTGTGAGTGCTCGCGTGAGGTTTTTCAGACTTCAACATAGGAAGAAGCTGCCAAACCAGGCTAAAACAATCACATGAATAAACAAATACACCTCTATCGACAACACTACTATTTTTTATTTTGCTTAAAAAAAAAAAAAAAAAAAAACCGAGCAAACATCACTAGAAATTAAGTATTTATATTTATACAAATGACTTCAAACGGAATTGGCGGGTCTACGTTCGCCCGAAGCTCTGTAACGCCCCTGTAAGTTGTTCCGGCACGGCGCCGGCTCTGGCTTCGGCGCCATCAGGCCATCCGCCTTTCCAGATCCTCACGTCACTCCATCACTACCTCCGAGCTTCGCGATTCCCGCAGTGACATCTTGCGACCGAAAACAGCCCAGACAAGCCGCGTCACCGCCCGAATATCCTCGATTTCTGGTGCCATTCTCGCCTTTCTTCCTTTGTTAACCCCCCACATACTGGCGGACATTTTGTGGAAAGGCGCCGCTCCAACAGCGGAAGCTGTGGGTGGCCCTAAGAAGCCGGAGCCCATAATGTCGCAACCTCCCGGACTGCCTCGCCTTTCGCCTCAGTTTTGCTTTTCAACCGGCACGCTGCGTGGTATGTGATACGAGTTCTTTACATGGAAAACTATGCAATGCGACTTGGGAACCATGCCTGCTAACATGCTCCAGATTTCTTGCGCCTGTCTCGATCATCAGTAGACGACTCGATTACACAGAATCTCAATGCCCTGGTAACGCCGTCTCGGGCGGGCTTCGACCCCAGATCGACATCAACACGCACTCCGAAATCATTTGCCGAGCAAATTAATCCCGAAGCATGCCAGTTGTTCAAGGAAAAGGTGCTGTTTCCCTCATGGAAGGCAAGGGCCGAAGTGCTCCGGTATTGCGGCATCGTCGCCACCAGCCCAGATCCAGATGATCCGGATGCTGCGATCCTGGAATTGGAGAAGCAGCGCGATCGCGAGCGGATAGTCGACGAAAGGCTGGATCCCTATTCGGGACGGTTCTTCCCTAGAGAGGCTCGGACTCAGTCCCTGGCTCTCTTGATGCGACAGGAGCGAGCTGTGGAAAATATTGTGCGCAGCAGGACTTGGGATGTCATACAAGGTCGATGCGGTGCTTCTGGCCAGAGCTGGGATGATGCCATGAACAAGTGGGAGGCGGCACAGAAACCCAGCCAGAGTGAAGATGGGCGATGACCGGGGAAACTGAGTGGCATGATACCAAAAGTCACAAAACGGGATATGACTTGGACGTGAAATGAATATGTGGAACGGAAAAATAGATGCCACGTCTGTATATAACAACTTGTATTATTAGTGTAGCTGCGCTCTCTAGCAGCCTGAACATATATACCTACCCTTTTCTTATATCATTTTTACATGCTTTCAATAGTAGTATTGTTGGATTCAAAGCCAACTCTTTTGCACATATTTATATTGGGCATCTCTTATTCTTCTGCTCTCTTGCTGTTTTATACTTGACATTAGAATCAATCGTTTTAATTTGTGATTGAAAACAACATTGAACCTATCTCAGGACAATGGTCCCCGAAAGTCATAGAAGCCTTGGAAGCAAAGCTACCCCACCAACAGCTGCGTCTTCGATTCGGAGCCTTTGGTGGGGTCCTTTTCAGGCTTTGGTCAAGTGGCAGGGCCCGACTCCGAGGTGTAGCCGACACCATCTGCCTGCGCCGATTTCTGGTCTTCCAATTACACCTGCTTGACTCTCTGGCAGAAACACGCAGCAAAGCTCGAGACAGTTGTTGACGAGGGGCATAATTCAAATTCTTTGGAATCCAATTTCTTGCATTGTCAGTTTGGGAGCCGGCGGTTCATTGTTGAGTCAGACTAGTGCCACGCGACAACGAGCCCTTCGGAGTGTGCCGAAACTCTTTCATCGTCGACAACAGCTTGGCTTGACCTAACAGGCAACAGCGATCTTGCCGAATTGCATAACTTGGCCCGATATCGAAGCGAAACAACGAGTTCTAAAACCGTATATACTCTAGCACTTGTACAGATTCGTCACGATGCCTCAACCACTGGCGCCGAAAGAAGCGGCGCAGTTCCGAACCATCATCCGCAGTTTCGAGGACAAGCAATACAAGCGTGGCTTGAAGACGGCCGATCTGATCCTCAAGAAATACCCGCGCCATGGAGACACCATGGCCATGAAGGCACTGATTCTTAACAGCCAAGGAAAGCCCGACGAGGCGTTCCCTCTGGCAAAGGAGGCTCTGACGGTCGATATGAAGTCTCACATTTGCTGGCATGTTTATGGACTTCTGTACAGATCAGTCAAGAACTTCGAGGAGGCCATTAAGGCATACAAGTTTGCTCTTAAGCTTGATCCCACCTCTGCCCAGATCCAGCGAGACCTTGCCATCCTACAAGTGCACGTTCGAGACTACCAGGGATACATCCAGAGCCGGAAGGCTATGCTCCAGGCAAGGCCCCAGATACGCTCCAGCTGGACTGCGTTGGCAATTGCTCACCACTTGGCTGGTAACCTCACCGAGGCGGAAAACGTTCTTACCACATATGAGGGAACGCTCAAGTCGGCGCCCTCTCGGTTCGATGGCGAACATTCCGAGGCAGTCATGTACAAGAATTCCATCATTGCCGAGCAAGGCGATTACCAACGAGCGCTTGACCATCTGGAGAGCGACGCAAAGCACAACCTGGATCGTCTGGCAGTTTTGGAATGCCGCGCGGAGTATCTCTCCAAGCTGGGTCGGAAGGAGGACGCTGTTCAGGCCTACCGACTTCTCATTGATCGCAACTCGGAGCACATTGACTATTACGAGAAGCTGGAACAGGCCCTAGAGATCTCTCGGGAGGATGCGCCCGCACGAAAAGCCATTTATGACGAGTATGCTGCCAAGTTCCCTCGCTGCGACATTGCTCGACGTGTCCCTCTCGATTTTCTCAGCGGTAAGTAATGAATCCTCTTTAACGTGAAAAGAGAAGCAAAATATCTTGCCGTGAGGAATCATGAAACAGCTTTTCTAATAATAATTGTATATATAGGAGACGAATTTCGGCAGGCTGCAGAGTCCTATGTGGCTCTTATGCTAAATAAGGGAGTCCCGTCTCTTTTTGCCAACTTAAAACACCTTTACTCTGATTCATTCAAGAAGGATACCCTGAGAGAAGTTGTCGAAAAGTATCTTACTTCCCAAGACATTGACTCCGAGAGCAAAGACAAGGGAGAGGCTGCCGGGCTTTACTACCTGGCTCAGCACTACAACTATCACTTGAGCCGCGACTTGGCAAAAGCTGACGAGTATGTCGACCGCGCCATTGAAAAGGATCCCAAGAGTGTCGATTTCCACATGACAAAGGCCAGGATATTGAAGCATGCCGGCAACAT
Source organism: Trichoderma erinaceum (assembly GCA_026401215.1). Lineage (NCBI taxonomy): Eukaryota > Fungi > Ascomycota > Sordariomycetes > Hypocreales > Hypocreaceae > Trichoderma > Trichoderma erinaceum. The sequence continues at coordinate 186,316 of JALIRY010000017.1, read as the reverse complement.
TAAGGAAGCGGCAGAGATGATGGACAAAGCCAGAAAACTTGATCTCAAGGATCGATATATCAACAGCAAGTGCGCCAAATATCAGCTGCGAAATGGCGAGAATGAAAAAGCCCTCAAAACTGTCGGCCTCTTTACGCGGGCGGAGACTGTGGGTGGCCCCTTGGCGGATCTCCTCGAAATGCAGTGCATTTGGTACTTGACGGAAGACGGAGAGGCCTATGCCAGACGGGGCAATCTTGGCCTCGCTTTGAAGCGATTCCACGCCCTGAACAATATTTTTGATGTTTGGCAGGATGACCAGTTCGATTTCCACAGCTTTTCACTAAGAAAGGGACAAATCCGAGCCTACATCGACATGATTCGCTGGGAAGACCACTTCCGTGACCACCCCGTCTACTCAAGAGTTGCTCTTGATGCTATTAACGTTTATCTCGCCATGGCAGACAAGCCAGCCGCCAATGGAACCAATGGAGCAGACGAAGAAGATGCCCTTGAGAAGAAGAAGGCGGCCAAGAAGGCCAAGAAGGAGCTACAGCGTCTTGAGAGAGAAGAGGCAGAGAGGCAAGCCAAGCAGGACCCCAACAAGGGCGGTCAGGCAGCCGATGCGAAGAAGAAAGATGAAGACCCTCTTGGCTTGACTTTGGCGGCGACAACTGACCCGCTTGGCGAGGCGATGAAGTTCCTGGGACCAATGCTGCAAGCGGGTCCCAAGAATATCGATGCCCAGATTGCTGGATTTGAGGTTTACATTCGCCGCAGTAAGTGACCGTCTTCTTAACCCTGACAGCTTCACAAATTACTAACGACTACGATCTAGAGAAATATGTTCTTGCTCTGCAGTGCCTAAACCGATCTCTGGCAATCGATGCTGAGAACCCCAGGGTACACGAACAAGTCGTTGCCTTCCGAAAGTTGCTGAACAACGCCCCATCAGATCTCGAACCCAAGGTTCTTGAAGCGCTGAAAGCAGAATTCACCGCCGTCGATGCTACGGCGGATCTGACAAAGTATAACCAAGACTTCCAAGAAAAGCACCAGGCGAGCCCTCTCCACGTGCTGTCCGCCATCAAGGCCAGACAAACACTGGGTCTGGATCTTGCCAAGTGCGAGAAGGAAGTCCACGGCCTCATTGAGCACGCAAGTGCGACATTCACAGATGCTATTGCGGCGCTGGAGACCCTTAAGAGCTGGAGAAGCGCAGAGATAGAGTCGTTCAGAAAGGCAGCACTCACGAAGTGGCCCAACGTTACGAGGTTATCAGAGTAAAAAAAGGAAAAGAAAATAAATGGACATAGTTGCTGTTCGAGAAACGAAAGAAAGAAAAGAGAATTGGAGATTAAGTGAACCGTCTGATAGAGACTGATTTTTGGAAGGGGAAGGGGAACGGAATTTAACTTGTCTAAGAGGGCTGGTTTTGCTTCATATCTTCGCATCATCATTCATACGTTTATCAGTAGAGAGCCTGTTTGATTGGCTTCTTCTGCCGGTAGATGTGGATTGCTTCCTTTTGTTTTGGCGGAGTTTTCTTTTCTTCTTTTTGTTGAAAACAGGGGTAGGACTGGATGTGTTATACAAAAGTTGGTAGGCATTTGTTGGCTTGAGCTTTGACAATGATGGGCGATGAATGATTTTGAATGTTTGCGTCTTGATGCTGAAATGAGATTGAGTTGAGTGTGATGAGGGCGCACTGGTGAGGGACGCATTGGTAAGAGGCTGATCTGAGCGCTGTTGGAGCCTCTTCCCAGCTCTTATAGTGGGTGTTGCTGTGCTTGGATTGAATTGGGAGTGGTGGAATGTGTGCAAATAAATATTTGCTTTAGCAATGAGAGAAATAAGACAGATGCCAATGTCATTGCCAAGCCATAGTCTTTGCTAAAGTCTTACTTATACTCGCTTAGGCACTGAACTTTGAATTCAACCAGTGACATCCCCAACTCTCTCGCATTGGCTACCGTACCCAACGCATCAGGTACAGCCTCTGGTGGTACGTAATCTGTGCAAACGGACAGGGCACCTCTTTATTCGGAATAGCGATCCGACTGGGCGCTGTGGAGTGCTGTGGAGCGCTGTAAGCTCTCACTGGCTAGTGCTCTTTAGCGACCTGCACAGTCCGTTGCTTGTCCCCTTATCGGAGCTGCTAGGGCCATCTGCCGCGGTTTGTTGTGTTTCTAGGTAGCTTAGTGGACTTTCATCACCAACTACAATGCATCTGATTGCCCGGCGTTGAACTCTCTTCTCCCTTTCTAGCTGTCATTCTTTCAAACGCCAATTTCTCACGCTCGCTGACATTTTATTTAATTCTTTCTTATCCCCTTCTCCCCCGCGGAGCTTCTTATTCTTTTCTATTTCTATATTTCTTACTCTTGGCTTTTTAGCGTGTCGTTCGTTTCCCCTTGTCAGAGACGACGTCCCGCTTAGTCGCTTTCAATTTCCAGACCCTGGAACGCTTCGGGTGCCTCGGCTTGCCGCAGATTGAGAATTGATTCTTTTTTCCTAATGCAGGACGCTGTACGACTCGCGAATATGGACGGCGGAGGCAAGACGATGGATCTTTCGGCGGCAATTGGGATGCGTTTGAGTCTGGGGGGCAATAAGACGCTGACGATTGGGGAGAAGGACCTTGTTCTATTTGGTATGGAGACTCTGGAGAGAATATCGCGATTGAGAATGGGATAACTGCATGTATATTGCATTGCATTGGTGGCTGACAATTGATTCAACACAGATCCCGACGGCAATAAACACATTTCGTCATCCGGCGGCAAACCATCTGCCGGCAGGCAGCTCATCGACGACCTCTGCTGCCTCAACTGCTTCCCGAGCCGGAGCTCAGAGGGCAAAGGGAAGCACACGATCCCTCTATACAACGTCCTGTGGGCTGAGCTGCGCGGCAATGCTTTGGTTATCGAGTACGCCGCGCCTCGCAAGTCGTCGCTGAAGCTGCAATGCTGGTCCTTTACCATCCCGAGCCCTGAAATCGAAGCCGATGGCCCGTCGCCCGAGCTGTTTGCGTCGGCGCTCATTACGGCCGCGTATGGCGACGCGAAGCCACGGAAGCGAGCATATGTGCTCATCAACCCTAATTCGGGGCCCGGAGGAGCGCTGAACAAGTGGAATAAGTTTGTCAAGCCGCTGTTTGAAGCTTCAAGGATGGAGCTGGAGGTGGTGACTCTGACGAGGGGCGGAGAGGCGACGGAGCTTTCGGAAAAGGCAGACATCGAGAAATATGACACTATCATGGCCTTATCGGGTGATGGAACGCCGTTCGAAATCTTCAATGGGCTGGGCCGACGGCCCGACGCTGCGAGGGCGTTGACCAAGATTGCTGTGAGCCACATTCCCTGCGGATCTGGAAATGCGTTCTCGCTTAATTGCAATGGAAGCAATGATGTTGGAATATCAGCCTTGTCGGTCATCAAGGGCGTGGTTATGCCTCTGGACCTCGTGTCCATCACCCAAGGCGAAAAGCGCACCCTTTCGTTCCTGTCGCAGTCTCTGGGAATCATCGCCGAGAGTGATTTGGCAACGGAAAATCTTCGATGGATGGGCAGTAAGCGTTTTGAGGTGGGCTTAGTGACGCGTGTTTTGAAGAAGAAGTGCTATCCGTTCGATTTGTCGGTCAAGTTGGAGATTGACGGCAAAGAGATGATCAAACAGCACTACAAGAAATATGCTGTTGATCCTAGTCTCTTGAGCGTGGATGCTGAAGCAAAGGCGGGCGCACAGGGCTTGCCTGAACTCAAATACGGGACTGTCCGAGATGAGATTCCCGCAGACTGGGAGACTGCTTCATATGATAATATTGGAACATTTTATGTCGGAAACGTACGTATTGAGAGCATTTTGGGAGTGATAACATGGCTAACGGAGTATATAGATGGCTTACATGTCGCCCGACGCCAACTTTTTCTCTGCTGCCGTGCCTACGGACGGCTTCATGGACTTGGTTTTGATCAGAGCGGATATTTCGCCAATGGCCGTCACCCAAGCTTTACTTGCCGTCGAGTCTGGAAAATTCTTTGACAATCGCAACGTGACGTACAAGAAAATCTCGGCGTACCGCATCACGCCGCGGAACCAAGACGACGGCTACATTAGCATTGACGGAGAGCGCATTCCGTTTGAGGCGTTCCAGGCCGAGATCCACCGCGGTCTTGGGCGCGTCATCTCGAAGAGGGGTGTGTATGAGGCTGCGGGCCCCGCTGGATGGGAGAAGGCATAGGGAGCATTCTGCCGGACGGTTGGATAAAGTTGACGATGTGCCTGTATGCATATATTGGAAAAAGAGAACACTAATGCGATAGCGTGAAGAAGAACTTTGGGAGAGGACAAATTTTTGGCGAAAATAATTCAGCGGGAGAAATCGGATTGGCAAGTATTGTGCGAATTGATAAGGCCGTTAATGAAGATGGATGTGAAGGCCTCGGATACCCTCATTTTTTACTTTTTACTTTTCTTTTTACCATCTGCTAGATCTGTAGGAATGGATAGTATACCCGGTTTGGAGGGCGAGGATGCTCTTACGCTACTTATACACAGTGGTATAAGAAAACTTGTTATAAAGCGTCCTAGAAGCGGATTTAATGCTAGCATAATATTTATTGAATGAGTATCTACCTACATATGTGACGACAATGTCTTCCTTCATAGGCCTACTTTCTGTTCTGAAAGTAAGTTTTTCACCCAACGCCAGTCTCGTATTTCTTATGGAGAGTCCTTGTTATGGATGGATCCTGTGATCGGTGAAGACTCACGCCTCCTGGGCCAATTAGCTTTTTTCGAGCACCTTGATGGCCTTGGAATGCTTCTTTTTCAAGGGAAGGGCTTGCTGAAAATTACGTGTATATGGCCGGTGGCGTAGGCACGATGGCTTCAATCATCACGAGTGTACCTATACAATAGAGGTATAGAGGAAGTAGTATATGTAAAGGCAGCAGAGGCTGTAGAGGAAGAATCACTGGTAGAAATATAATGATTAGTAGAACTATCGTACGTATATGATGGAGGAAGAGACAGAAAGAGACAAATAAGCTATACACGACAGATAATCTCGTGCTGAACCTTGTATGCGTTTATTGGACAATCTGTGTATATACATTGAAGGTATCGTGAAGAGCCTGGACTTAGCTACCAGCGGCGTAACAGAATATTGGGCTGATACTATTTATACATCTGAGTCTGAGTTTAATTTCTGGTATATGCCGCAAACAAGTGGAATACGTGTTCCGTGGTGTTGCTATTGCGAGGGTATAAAAGGGAGCGCTGAATCGTCCTCTTCGGAGAGCCCCTTCTCTCCTCTTCCATTTATTCCCACAAAGTACGCCTGAGTAGAAAACGTCAAACTGGTAATTGTCTGGAATAAAGTACCAAGATATAAACATGAAGACGTCAACCATCATCGCCATGGCATTCGCCATGATTGCTTCTTCCTCTTCCGCCATGCCTTCGCCCTTGAGGAGCAACTTCAACACTTCTCACCCATACAAGAAGGGCGGCTTTACCATTCAAGCACGCCAGGACAAGGTGCCCAGCTGCTCGGTGCCGTGTATCCAGAATGCAATCGCGGCGGTGACCGATTGCCATTTTACGGATTATGCTTGCGCTTGCAAGTATCATGGCAAGGTCACTGGTGCTGCGACGGCGTGTGTTGTGGGATCTTGTGGTCTTCAAAGGGCAGTCGGTATGTACTACCTTTCGGACATCTCTACCTCTTCTACCACTTGTTTTCGACCATCTCCCCCCTCTTTTTCATTTATTGTTAAAATTGAATTGAATCACTAACATACTTGTGTAGCAGTCGTTGTGCCGGCTGTTCGAAAGCTGTGTGAAAAGGAGGCACTGAAGGATGTTGAGGAGAAGGAAGAGAAGGTTAAAAGGGAGTTGGAAGTGCTTGAAGAGGAAGAGGAAGATGAGGACGAAGACGAAGACGAAGACGAGGATGAAGATGACGATGACGATGAGTACGACGATGACTTTGATGAGGACGAAGACGAAGAAGAGAAGAAGCAAGAACAGGCGAAGAGACAACTGATAGTGCCTAATGAGGAAGATTTGGTATTTGGCATCGACCCTAAGAGTTTGAATGACGACGACGAAGAAGAAGAATAATAATAATAAGCAGAAGAGAAAGAGGAGTAAGCTGAACTAGGGCTTCTTCTGGAATGCTTGTTCGCAAAATATCTGAATTAAATTGCTTATTAGCATTCATGTTTCTGGCTATGCTCTTTAGGCGCTTAAGATACCATAACTACCTAGTAATCATCCCATTCATAATCAAGAGAACGTTAAAGAGTAAGCAACATACGTGTTAACTCCGTCTACTATGTGAACCCGCTTTTTGTAAAAAAATATCTTATGCGACTTCGTAATCCTATTTGCGACACGGGCATTCTATACATAGTACAAATGCAAATCACCACATCTTCCACGGCATGGAGATGGCCTGTATATGGGCCCGTGAGCAAATAGCATAGAAGCGCCGAGTAATGTGAAGGTCTTGGATGCTAATAAGTTCAAGTTTTTTGATAGCGGATGAGAGATGACGATGGAAGGTTTGAAAGAGAGTCTGGATTCAATATGGGCTATTCTGGGCTATTCCGCCAAGGGCAGCGAAAGGATATTATGCACATAGGCCGAATCAGACGAGGCCATAACTAGATTCCAACCTTCTCATAATAGCTCGAGTATACTTAAGAAGATCTAAATGAAGGTATTGATTCGGATAGCTCAATGTACATAGCTGAACTATGTCGAAAATTTAAGGTCGTCAGATAAACCATTAAAAAATCACGTTTCCGTTCGCCAAAGGTCTCTCAGCCCAAAATTACCCTCTCTCCAATCCTCTCTCCAATCCTCTAGATCCCTATCCATAGCCTCCGACCCCGGTTTTGCACCCTTTTCTAGCAACTTAGTAATGAATTGGCGATACCCCCGTGCCTCAATGAGAGCTAAATCTAGTGCTGTAAGTTCATCGCTGTTCTTAGCATTGATTTCAATCGCTGGGCTAATGCTCAATAGTTCGTCAAGGACGTTGCACTTGGTGTCTTCAGGCCAATTACGGACAGACAGAGTGTGTAGCGGAGTATTACCCATACCACTCCTCTTTAATACCGCTTTGGTAGTGGACTTTTTATCATGCTTTATTAGCGTTTGCACCGTTGCAAGACCTCCACTGTACAGAGCTTGTTGGAGCGGTGAGAAACCACGGAAGTCGAGTATTTTTGTGTCGGCTCCTTTATCGAGTAGAATTTGGACGATTTTAGTTGGCCCATTGCGAACAGCCATATGAAGTGGGGTATCACCCCTCCCTGATACAACAGCATTAATATCAGCTTTAGCTTTCAGCAGCGCTTGAATGATCTTCTGGTTTCTGTTGAGAATAGCAAGATGCAATGCCGAATATCCGTCCCCATCAGCATCGTTCACGCTGGCCCCTTTCTCCAACAACTTCTGTAAGATATCTTCATTATCCCCTACGACAGCACCAAGCATTGGTGAGTAGCCGCTCCTCTTGTCTGCGTTAACAGCAGCTCCCATGTCAAGCAGGAGACTCGCAGCCTCCCACTCCTTCTCATAGATCGCAATGAGCAGCGGTGTTTGTCCGTATTCATCCGTCGCATCAAAATCCAGTGATTTTAGCCTCTCATCGGGTAAGACGTTGAGTACTTCGAACAGGCTGCCGCACTGCGCTGCGATATGCAATGCAGTTGCATTGTCTTCAGCTTTCGTATTAGCATCAGCGCCGGCTTCAAGCAGTATCTTTGCAGTCTCAAGCCCATCTTGTCCACGACTTAGTGCGATGTGTAGCGGTGTTCTTCCATCTTTTCTTGCTGCATTGACCATCGCACCGTTGTCTATTAGCATCTTTATTGTTTCATTTTCACCATATTCCGTAGCTAGGTAGAGTGGCGTACGACCTTCTTCATCCATAGCCTCTATGTTGGCTCTATTTTCCAAAAGCATTCCGAGAATTTGTTTCTGTTTCTGTCTTATTGCCACATGCAGCGGAGCTGAACCATCTTTTGCAATGGTATTTGTTTTCGCGCCAGCATCAACTAAAACTTGCACCGCTTCTATGCGTTCGTTTTCTACAGCGAGATGTAGAGGCGTGCGGAGTGCATTGTCGCCTGCGTCTATAGCAACTGTATGATTTTCAGAAATGCACTGGAGTACATCTTCGTACCCATATATTGCAGCAAGATGAAAAGCAGTCCAACCGAATCGGTCTGGCAGGTTGATATCGTCTTTTAGTAAACGAACCATCTCGACGTTTCCTTCGACTACAGCCCAATGGATCGGATGTCTCTCATTACGATCGACGTGACGCTCACTCTTCCTGCTGTTTGTTCTGTGTCTTTTTTTAAGCACATCAAGTAATATTTTTGTGATTTTGGCGTTCCCACTCTGTACAGCGCAGTGCATTGGCGTAATTCCATCGTTACCAGCAACCTCGATGAGAGCTCCATGGTCAAGCAGGCTATACACTAGCTTCTCATTTCCGAAAAAACAAGCATGGTGTAAAGGTGTCCATCCCATGAAATCTCGCGGGCGGGGAAAGTCGCCGCTCGTTTGGTAGCTGGCGCCTATGTCTATGGCCAAGTTGGCAGCATAGTGGAGCAGTGACCAACCAAAGGCATCGGTCTTTTCAAAGTCTTTGATTTTCAGAATGTGTGAGTTTTGCTCCGGTTCGCTTTTGTTTAAAATATCGAGATTCTGATCAGAAATGTGGAAGCTCTTGGGAAACTGTGTTGAGCTGCTATTAGTAGAGCTTGCTAGTATGTTAAGAGAGACGGCGGAAAAGTTCGGTTCGTTTGGTGAGGTGGTCGGAAAGCAAACTAAGCGCTGAATCTTTTCGTTTTTGAATCGCTGTTCCAACTTTTTGAATCGCTGTTCCAACTTTTTGAACTGGGTTATGAACTCCTCTTCGCTTCTTTGCTCCGAGTATTGAAGCTTTGCTTCATATTTTAATCGGTAAATAAATCCAAGGCAGATAACTATAGCTAATGGGCCAGAAGATTCCTCTTCGAGGTCAAACCTCTGAGCTAGATTTAGAAGGTTTATACAGGTATCAACCAGCTTCTTCCATTGCAGTGAGCGTTCGTGTTCGTGTGCTGTCCTTGCAATCTCATCAATGATATTCTTAGCATTCGTGAGCTTATGTTCAAAGCTTAGAGGTACAATTAGATCAATGTAGATGTCCGACAGTGGTCCAAATCCGATCTTCTCCAAGTCATGAGCTAAAGTGGAGATAGTTTCGTTTGCGAGTTTAATCTCTTTCCACTCTTCGGTGATTATATCAGGATCGAGAGGAAGTGTGCTCGATGCACTTGCAATATCAATTCCAGGCAACTTTGCGACTGCACGCATGAATGAAAAAAACAAATGCCGCGAGTAGAGTCTTTGTTGATTATCTTGGCATTCCAGAACAAGGTATTCCTTCGTTCGGTCATTTGGTGCCGAAATCTCGGTAGGTGTTGTTACACTGTCGCATTCAGGTCTGAAGCCAACTACCGTGTAGCCTGATCTTTCCTCGGTGAGTTTGGCGACGTATTCCTCCGTCTCTCTAGAAAATTTAGGACTATTTCCGCGCATCCACCACTCAAGGTCTCTATTTAGGCGTTCTTCTGCTTCATTTGGTCCATAGACCCTTAAACTCCGTGATCGTCTAGTTTCAGAATGATTTGTTGATGATGCTGAGTAGAGCCATAGAGAGAGAATCGCCTCAATCTCGGCTTCGTTAATACGCCATATACCATCCTTGTCTTTAGAAATGGTTATATAGATATCATCTTTGACATATCTCGAGGAACTAGTTGCGGTATAAATTACTGGAATGCTCCATGTATAGATTTCTCTTGACTGTTCACTCGAGCCTATGTTGCCGGCTGCTTCAGCTTCTGACTGCCCTTTCAAGAACTTATCCGCGACTGCATCAATGGCTTTTGACAGTTGAGCTGCCTCTTGCTGAAATGGGCTATTCCATTCAGACAGCTCTCCCAAGCGTTTCCGTATCTGCATTATTCTATGAGGCTCAGAATCTTTGATAGGCTGGCTACTGCCCTTATGATATGTTAGCTTACTCCCGGTACCAATTTCCCATTTGGGAAACGTTTCATCTCTTGAATTGTTATTTTGGCTTCCAGAGTCTCTTGGTGTGTGATCAGATTGGAACCAAGGCGCTGTATGGAGATTTCCAAGACTCAAGACAAACCAATCGAGCTCAAATTTTGGGTTCAAGGACGTATGAGCGGGACGCTTTCCTAAACCGCGTCGAACTATGACACGTAGTATAGTTACCAGTATTGTAATTCCAAGCTGCACGATTGATGCTGTCCAATTTAATCCACGCATTCCGATAAATTGCGAAACGAATCCAATGAGAGAAATGAGAGCGCCAATAAACGTAATAGATCTCAATGGCCAGTACAGAGATTCGCTGTCAACTTTTTTTTTGTTGTTGTCAACCTCTGTTGTAAGCTGGCTATTGTTGTTGCCAACTTCTGTCGTAAGCTCATTATTGGCGTTACCCGCTTTCCCCTCTTTCTTCTTGTAATTGAATAGTCTATTTCGGATCTTAAGAATAAGGTCCCCAATTTCATTTTCTCGATACGGGATATTTCGTCGAGACATGGTAATGTATTCTCGTTTGCTAGTTGGGTAAACCGCAAATGGTTTGAACACTTGATCGCTCACAGTATGATCTTTCTGCAACCATACGACACATATTTCATGATTCTCCGCTTCGTAGCATGTTTCTTTCGTGCTTTCGCCAACGACCCATGAGCATATGAACAAGCCAAGCACAAGCAGCAGAGTTCCTATCGCGGCACATGGGAAAGCGTATTTGACGGCTTTTCTGCCATCCTTCAAAAAAGTGTCCTGAATAGGTTTGTAGTAGGTAATGAAACCAAAATACACTACAGCTCCAAGCTGTAGAATCAGGCCAATAGTGGCGGCAAAATATATTTCTCCCCGGCCAACTCTGTCGTGACAATTGAGTAGAAGATTTGGGGCGCTTCCATCGTCTTTAATAACAACAACTTCGAAGTCCATTTTAGTTTCTGAGTGTTTTGTTAAAGGAATTTCGTCTAAATGAACTCTCGTGTGAGATGAGCATATAGAGGTACTTGTGGGAGAGCCCATGCTGGACTCTTGTTGACTTTCCGTAGCTGAAGGGGTGCGTTCTTTTGCTGCACGCCGGTGAGACAGAAAAACCTGTTTCAGTTTGCTTGACATAGAAGTTATTCTATTTCTGAAGCCCTGCCAGAGACATTTTAATATCCCTGACATCGAATTCATACTATGCCTGAAACTTTGCCGAAGATATGTCGGCCCAGATCTTCCTAAGCTATATGTTAGCAAGCGACAAGAGCACAATATAGAGTATTAGCACATACTTGTAGGTTTGAGTAATTCGGTATTCTCTTCGTTGATATTTGATTCGGAATTCTTATTGTTGTTTTTCTCTGTCAATTTTTTGGAATCTGTTTCCAATGATCTGCATTTAACATCGAATGGCTTCGAAGGCTTGTAGTCTTCTGGGACCAAGCAGATGAACTGGTAGATGCCGGCCGATCCTGGGCATCTAACCACGCTTTGGCCGTTCCAAAGTTCGCAGGTTTCTGTTGAAGTGGATGACATGACCTCTACTTCTGCCGCAGCAGTGTTCTCTCTCGCTCGTCCGATGAATGATTTTAACCAAGCTGGCCCTGCTACCCTAATCGCGCTTACAACAGTCGTGATGGCTCCGATTGGGGCAACGGCCAACAGAATGCAGTCTGCTATACCCATAGCCTGGCTCATGAATTGCATGACTACCCGCTCGCCAAATAGGGCAATAATCCTACAGACATGGCAATCTTAGCATGCATAATAGAAGTGACAGAAGGCCAGTCGATGCATTTCGAAAGGTACTCACGGTCCAAGATCCGAGGCGAGGTTATTCGCAAAGTCGTCGCCGCCATCGGCAGATGCGCGGCTCGCCAGCCACAGAATCAATAAAGCTGAGAAAAAGATTCGTTGAGACATTTGTAAACATCAAATCACTGCTTAATGAAGGAGTTTGAATTGATTAAACAACATAAATATTTACTTGGGTAAACACTAGATGAGTGGTATTGATGAATTGCGTGTGGAAAGACGCGGACAACGCAGATCGTCGTGATAATTGAAGGGAGGATAAAACTACCGGCGAAAAATTTCAGTCAGGGCTGTCCAATGCATATACATGTATTTCGTACTACATCTTTGCTTTTTTCAATGGCAAACATTCAGCCGCACAATATATTCCAGAGCCTGATCGACCGACCCCCCAGCACCCAGCCCCTTGCTCACTTGCAGTAGCCTGTTGAGTAAGTGACCTGTTACATTTTCGAGAAGTCCCCCATCGGCCCAAAAGATGATTTATATCAGTATCAGTTCATTCAAATAGCCAGATCACTTTTTAGAAGAACCAGAAGCTTCTTGATTCTTCAGTCTCGGATTATGATACACATACTCTGGTATCGAGCACTGGATCAGAACTTACCTGTGTCATTCGCACTATGATCTCGCTCGGAAAGGCCCGCATGGAACCAGCAGGGATCTAGTACTCTTAACACGCACTTTATCTGGCCGTATAGAACAAATCAATGGGGTAGTGGTCGTGGGGGTTACTGAGGGGAGCCCTCCCGTCGTTGAACAGCCCAATGTTGACTGGCTTTCCCACCTTTTGGCGTTATAATAATTACTCACAGCAGAGACTAGAACTTGTTCTACATTTTTACCTAACCTGCAAACAAGTAAATAAAACAATAGCTCTCTTAACTTGTGAAAAAAGACAATATGTGGGCCGGCATTTTTATCGCAGCCTTGTTCACACCCACCAGTTTCTTGGCCTGTCCATTTAATCTCAAACCCTGTAACGCATTTATAAGCACAGCTGAGGAGTCTTGCACATCGGCGAATGAGTTCAGCTCTGTTGCCAGTTGGGGCTGAGGAAATACGAGAGTCATGCTGACTTCTGATGCTGCTCAACTTGGTTGCATGAATCCCTTCCATGTCTCTATCAATCTGTCTCTTTTTATCATTTCTCTTTTAAATCTATCTGAAGAAATGAATAACATAATTAGCATTTGCTGAATCTGATCTATCGACCATTTGCTAATAGTAGTCGCAGTAGTATTAGTATTCTGCCCCTTGATCTCTGTTCCGACGTAATCTCTTGGCCTCAGCTTCCGGTTGGGCCTCATTGCAGGTAGCGCTAACACAGAACTCACTGAAATCTAATTTAAACCAATAAACGTCTACACCTGCGGCAAGGGTACATGCCGGCTTGTCTCTTTCCAGCTGAAGCCGAATTCGTGTACCCGAGGGCTGAATTGGGCCCGGTCCGTGTGGCCTAGTATATACATTAGTAGTAGTACTTAATAAACGTCGGAACACGAAGGCAATTTGGGGTGGGTTGGATGAGTGCCTCGGAGGCTGGGCGGGGGGGAAAATTATTTTTAAATTATATTAAGTAGTATTTAGTTACAGTGAGCCTCCCCTCTTACTTCACTCCCCTTCTCCAGAGGCTCGATGGCGAAGCGCAGTTGTAACATCTACTAGCTAAATATTTCACCAAGACAGAGGTAGCGTTTACGAGGTAAATAATTGAATTGCCCAATAGGTGCATTAGTCGTTGTGCTGATCTTCAGATAGTTGTATGTTACCCAAATTCGAACCCTAGACTCATAAAAGGTTCGAAAAGTCGACGGAAGGGAAGCCAGCTAGCTCAAGTACCGATGTAATATAGGTAAGATTATAATTCTTCATGGGAAAAACTTCAGCTAGGAGATCCTGGAAGCAAGTTAGTCAAGTTCGCAGTTGAAACAAACTATTGCTGTTCTCACCGTTGGAGTTTTTATCGTAATGTTTCCTAGGAGCTTTATCAATTCAGGCTGAGAAAGAAGTGATTCTACACCCAATGTGAGGATTATGGGAGTATTGTTGATCAAAAGAGGAGTTGGAATAAAGCCAAGATCCGTCGGTAGCCTTTCATGCTCAATGACGCTTCGCACCCATTCCAACTTTGGGCTTCCCCCGAGGCCTGCAATCAATAGTCCATTCTCGAAGGCACCGAATGCAATGGAGCGAGCACCGCAGTCTTGAGCAGGGTTATGAGCCATGTCAAACAAATCTCTCGCTGTTCTGGCTGCCCCGATTGCCTGAGGAGTGACAATAGAGTAGTTTTCAAGAACTTGGAGAGGAATAGACCAAATTGTCGCATTGAAGTCGTTATTATCGCCGTCTCCAATATCTGGGCGAGACAAGCTACAATCATGATCAATGAAGCCATGGTTGGATAACTCGTGTAAGTCAAATGAGGCAAGTGTGTATGACTTTAAGAGTTCTGCAATACCTGCGATAGCGGAGAACTCTGGTGAGAGACCCAAGCCTTCGAAGCCGCCTCGAATAATATCGATAGCCGTGATATTCTTGCCACTGTGCGGCAAGAAGCCATGATTGGCGAGAGAGTTGAGAGCTGGGCAAGGACCGCGAGCTGTCATTGTGGTTAGAGTATAAGAGCTGCTACTAGATATATCCTTTATTCATCACTTACAATCGTCAGGTCCGGGTGGCTGCCAGTCATGAAACCTAGGATCAAGGGGGTTGAAGATGGGCAGTGAGAGAAGCTGGGCATGTCCAATGCCATTTAAGAAGAAGATCGAGACAAGGGTTGATGGCCACTTCATCTTGAAATAAATATAATAGGAATAATCAGCACCAGATATTATTTCTCTGCGTCCTGTCTAAGCATGTCATACGGATGGGATGTTGGACTATTTCTAGTCGAACAGCTCTTGGTAAATTCATCGCATAATCCTTTATAGAAGGTGTTGTGCACCTCATAAAGATGCTGCGGGGAGTTTGATTAAATTTGAATCTTTCTGACCTATAGGGATATCAATAACATGTTGATCATTGATAAGTTACAGTGAACGTATAGTCGACCCTATCACAACTTCATGTTCAACTCCTCAGTCATCAGTTATATATTGTAAGCTTCATAAAACTGGCTTTATCAAGTCTTTATGACGTAGAAGCTACGCTGCAACGCAAACACAAGAGGGTCTAGACTATGCATGAATATGAAGTCGGAAATATTACTTGGTTATTACTGCCGGCTGGCAATGAGGTGGTTGTAGGAGTCGCAGATCTGAGCCAAAGAAGGATGAAAATGCGACATTGACGGGAGAGAGACAGCGTGATAAATGCTACGCAGACGGTGAAGCTCGGCTACGAGCTACGTAGTGGATGGTGACTTGCAGCAGGCTCTGATATATATAGTCCTATTATGGCCATATGCAGAAGTGCTATTCGAACATGGACCAATGGCCTTAATCATATATTTAGGCTCCAATCCTTTAGTATAAACCCGATTGGACTGCTCTTGGATAACTTCCATCCTATCTATTGCTTCAGTGTTGGCCAAATCAAGCTCAAAGCTACCGCTAGGACGATCTATCGTAGGAGAGGGGTAATCGTGGCAGACAGAATCAACTAACATGAAGCTCTCTTTAGTTCCTCCGATGTCTGCGAGACAAATGCGTAGAGGAGGTAAAAGTCAATTCTAAAATACCTCAGAAAATAATCGTGGCGCAAAGGCTTCAATAGCGATGGTAAAGCCGATACACAAGTCAGAGATTTAATACAACCCAAATCTCTGCATACGCGACATAATATTGGCACAAGCATTCTCGCCGTTCAAGCTTTGAATCAGAAACCAGAGTCGCTATTTGAATGGAGCCAAAGGCGCTTTTGCAAAAGATCAGAACAAAAAGGTGTGGCTTCGGATTAACGCCTGTTTTCTCAGTAGGCAGCGAGGCTTATCGCAGCCAGCGCAAAGCTGAATGAGCCCGATTGTGACGGACTCAGACCATTACAGGTGACAGCCTAGGGCAATGCTTTCAGAATTTTAGAGACTTGGCTTCAAAATTTAAGAGAACAGTTATTTTGTATGCAAAAATCTTCTAAAGTCTATTCGTCAAAGGCCACTTATGTACTCCTGCCAGAGCGGTAACTTAGACATAGTCGGTGCCTTTCTTCTTCTTCATGTAATTTCTTTTTCATGTAATTGATACGACTCATCGCCCATTGACGTGGACGAAAATAAGAGCATGCCTAAAGTCATAGGCAAAAGTCTTTAATATATAAGGGTAGATATAAATGCTAGAATTCTGGTGCCATGTCACTATTTGATGCTTGCGGTTACGGCGATACCGGATTGGCTTCAGACCTTCTCTTTATGTTCTGGCAAGACACTCTTGCATAAACTCCCATGACTCCAGTGACCAGAGCCTGGTTTCTGATTATGTGATTAATAGAGAGAGAATACCTATTTAGGTGGGAGCCAGCTCGATACGGCATTGCATGCCTATATGTGGGTGATTGAGATGTGTGCTGCTTTGATACTTTCGCACAACATGATTTCACATCGCTCGCTGACAAGATAGACGATATCAAGGCAATTGGAGCAGCTCTAAAGTGTGTTATACAGAGCTTATGTAATCATAATTCGAAGAAAATTTGAATATATTTGCATATAGAAAGCGCTTTTATTAGAGCCTTGCCACAATGATAGGCATCATGCCTAGCAGGTCTCAAGTGCCACTAACCCTTATGATATGCTACCTTGATACATCTTTGGCTTCTAAAAGTTTATTGTGAGATCCTAGCACGTATAACAGTATGGTACTACGCAGGGCTCTGAATTCACGCAACAAATTTGATTTCCGTCGCAGAGGGTGATACATTTCAGAAACCAACAAAACTTCACAATGTTCATTGGATTACTTACGCAGCCAGTGGTGCAGGTGCCAGTCTCATGAGAACAGATTGGTGGGTCTATTGTGAAAGTTTCGCATTGTATAGAAGCCCGTGCTCCGTAACGGCCGGGAGTTGCCGATGACATTCCAAGTAATAGCAGGAAGCCTGCGAGGTGTTTTCTAGACATGAGCATATTGCGTGAAGTATAGTTTTAATTATGAATAGGTCTATGAGAACAATGGAAGATGTCGAATAGTTGTTTGCTTGCTGTTGACTGGTGGCGCAAAGACGGTATTTATATTCCAAGCCGTGCTAGACTGCCAGTATGAAGCGCATGTTTTTCGTGGCAAGGCTATATGAAGAAACAACTTTACTCTATGGAATATATAAAGTAATGCAATACCAAATGCTGTACGTTCGGTATATTCTTGCCCTTGTGGGAACTCCAGCCTCGTTTGCGGCGGTGGAAGCGGCTCAGGATAATGACCAACACTGAATCCACGTCAGATGGCGCTCCCGTTCGGCCTATCATAGTTTTCGCAACCAACAAAGGGTTACGTAGATGGATCAAATCGAGCCTCTAGATGGGGCGCCATTATAAAGACGAAAGGTTACAGCTTTATTTATTGCGACATCCGCCGAGTAGTCGGACCATCGGCAGCATTGCATGTAAGCCAACCTAGAAAGTACACGGCTGGAGGATCGCCGGAGGATCATTGAAGACTCGTCAGAGGTTACAAGGCAGCCCTTCCTGTTGCTGTATTCCTCAGGATCCAATCATTGTTTATCGTCAGGGGTATTCAGGAACAACTGCACAGCGTCTTAAAGCAGGGCTTTCTCACAGTCGGCGCAGGTACAGAAACCCTTGGCAAGATCTAGATAATCATAGTGCAAACGGCAAGTGTGGAGAAGCAATTTTCTCGATGAAGTAAGAATTCCAAGGCAGTCTCGCTTGGGGTACGGAATTGAGCGTTTTCAACTTTCCACAATCGCAATGAATCTAGTCAAACTATTTTAGTCTTTGACAATAAAAGGCAGACAGTAAACATCAAATAAACTGCAATTCTTATTAATCGCATGCTTATCAACAACTATAACCCTGAGTAAGATCTATTACAAGATGCTAACAATGGATGCGCTTCTTAAACTTGGAATTGATTTGGACAAGTTCTTCCTAATGCAACTATATGGAAGTTACGTCAAGACTTATCCGAAAACATCAACCGCCACGTAAAAGAGATTCTGAGAAATTATATGGATAATTTTGACGTTTCCCTCGGGTAACTTTCTTTTCCTAGCTGAACAGCTGGCCTAGCTGGTGCTGTGAATTGAGAAACTGAATGCTTTTCGCGTGCCTACTCTTAACGAGAAATTCGAGTGCTATCCCTCCGCGCGGAGCACCTAGCAATTCATGACACAGTCGATCGCAACTATATCTAACCCCACTCGTTCTTTATGCGAAATAATTCAAGGCGTTCGCTGTTTCGCGCTCTTCAAGCAAATTGCATTCATGGATTATAATGACTATGAATGAGTGCATCTGTGAATTTTGCCATATATCGCAGTAGACACTAATACATGTAGCTGGCTCTCCGCATTTCTACGGGCGCTAGCGGGCGGTCCCGTTGGCAAGAGCGCCACAGACACCTTCCAAAACCGCATTGATGTCTCGAGTCTGCAATGCCATGCCAAAAGTCTCTTGTGGGCTGCGTATCTGTAGCCAGCTAGGCTAATAACCACGTAACTGAACCATTAATTTTGACTGGGCCGAAGCAAAATGGCTGCAAGCTCAGGAATTTACAGAAAGTAGAAAAGCCGCATAAACATGTTCGGGATCATACAGTTAAGTGTAAACATGTGGACTGCAGAGACTGTGTAATCACCTTGACAGCAAGTAAGCTCATTTGGCTGTCCCATCATGGGCATCAACTTTAGATACGCTGTAATCTTCTTCATGAAGACTGAAAATATACACTTGTTACGCAAAAAAATGCGTCATAAACAATTTGTCAAATCAGGCTCTAGCAGCCTTAGAAGTTAGCATCGATGGCCTTTGGTTCAACACCTTCACTGAGGAGACTGTTCTCGAGCTCAATTCGAGCAAATGAAAACATAAACTCACTTCTAAAAAGCGAATCTTATCTTTCTCTAAAGTCGAAATCTGCTATTAATTGTGTAAAATGAGGCTCAATCCAATATGCCTCATGACAGGGTTAGCACATAATTCAGCCCCAGAGAACACAGCCTCTGTGAAAACGCCTAGAGAGGCGCTACGGACTCAGCTACAGCAGATCAAGTATGGGGGAGTGCGCCAAAAACCTGCTTAGCGCTACGTTGCTAGCTGCTAATTGGCTGTATAAGCAATAGGGTCCTAAGCCACATCCTACGACATCAAGAATGGGCAGTCTGCAAGTACAGGTCTGTACATGTAGTTTGAGAGCTAGACGAGCCAGCTCTTTTATGCTAAATGGCGGCCTCGCGTATCTGAAGCATGCCTTGATACAACACAAAACGCTGCGAAAAGCCCACTAATATATGAAATAATATCCTCTTCAAACCTCCGGTATAAACTGCATAAACAGAATCAAGTTCTTATTCATAAACTTCAATTCTCAATAATAATCTCTCTGGGAGGCGATGCTGTAAGCTCGTGGAAAACCGAATCATAGCCAGCCACACGCGCTCTCTGTTCGCCCCCAACTTCTTATACAGCCTGTATATCTACAATGGTGCTTCAAAACCCTCGTCTTGGGTCTTTCGGCGAGTGCCTTAACTGCGCAGCCTCCGATTTATACGACATCTTCAGTTTTGAGTCCTCCGACCGCGTGCATGCAATAAAATTCCGAGATGCCTTCGCCAACAAGGAAATCTGCGCTTTTTGTCGACTCCTCACGCAGACGGCGCGCAAATTCACGCCCCATCAAGTTGTTGATCATCGAGATGGAGTGCCGGTGACATTCAACTTCTCTATAAAGCATTTTCAAGACACTCCGGCGGAGCTAGGAAGCCGCTTTCTGCACGTCACCATATCTCCACCTCCGTCGCCTCTGGATATAGATAAGCAACTTACATTCAGCCTCATCCCAATATCAGAGTCGCTGCCCGAGTCATTATTCCACCGTATTGACCAGGAAGAGATAGACCTCGAAATCTGTCGCAAGTGGATCTTCAAATGCGAGAGCGAGCATCCTAGCCAGTGTGGTGCCTTTTCCAGCCCAACACAATCTAGCCCAGGATCATCGTTTCGCCTAATTGATGTCGTCGACGAGTGCGTTGTAGTACCGCCGCCCGGCGCTCAATACATTGCTTTAAGCTATGTATGGGGCCGAACTCATTATCTGCAGTTGAATTGCCAGACCGCGCCCATCTTAGCAGAAAAAGGCAGTCTATTCGCTCAGGAAACTCCCGTTGGCCAGACAATTACGGATGCTATTACGGTGGTGAAGGCTCTGGGCGAGAGATACCTCTGGGTCGATCAGCTTTGCATCAATCAAACTGAATCCAATAAAACTTTACATATCAAGTCGATGGACAGGATCTACGGAGCCGCCTTGCTTACTATTGTTGCAGCCGATGGCATTGATGCAAACGCCGGTCTTCCAGGCGTTCGACCAGGAACACGAACGCGAAACATCAATCAACTACATGAAGAAGTCTGGCCAGGCTTTTCTATTGCCACGGCTCTTGATCTTCCCCTGGACCCAGCCGGCTCAGTATGGGGCTCTAGAGGATGGACTTTTCAGGAACAGTTACTGTCTAGGCGCTTGCTTCTATTCTACCAAGGCAGCGTCTTTTGGCAATGCCGAAGTGCATGTTTCTGTGAGGACGCACCAGCCTCGATGAAAGCCCAAGCCAAACAAATACATTGGCTCGAACAGCTGTCGCCTCGCTGGGCACAAGACGAGGCTCCCGTACAGCGCATGGAGAAGCAGTGGGACGAGGGCGAAGAGGACTTTGTGCCGGCCCCATTGTGCCGTCCTGTCGTCTTTACCGAATATGCAAAAGCAGTGAAGGAATATACTAAACGACGTCTCACTTTTTCTGATGATATTGTCAATGCGTTTGAGGGAATTTCTAGCCAATTGAGTCACCACATGGGAAACAATTTCTTGGCTGCTCTTCCTGAGACCTACTTGGATATAGCATTGCTTTGGACCCCGTCTGTCTTGCAAGAGCGTCGACAGAGCGAACTTGCAAGGTTTCCTAGCTGGTCGTGGGCTGGTTGGATAGGACAGTCGGAATATGACGCTCCTGGTCCAGATGAAAAAGAATTGATAGAATTGACTACAAAGTGGTATGTCAAAGATGGAACGGCGGAACCTCGTTTGGCAAACGACATTGGTATGGGCATTGACGAAGTCCCTCTCGGCTGCAATCTCAGCATCAACGCGCTCTGCTGGGAGCCAATATTTGAGTCCATCGGAGGACAATGTGGGAAGAGGCCAGCGGTAGAAATTCCCAACATGCAAGGCCCGTACCTCCAATTCTGGACGAGCTGCTCATTCTTCACCATTGTCCACAGGAAGTGGCGCGACCCAGAGACACTTCAGATGAATTCATCTGTGAGGAAGCCAATCCATGCGCATATCCACTGTACAACAGGTAGCAGACGCCAACTCGCAGGGCGCCTGATCCTCAACGGTAATGGGCCCGACGAAGTGATAGAAGGCAAGCATGAGTTTATTGTTCTTTCTGGAGCCTTGGTAAAGGGATTTGACTCCATTACTGGAAAAGTGACGTATTCGGACGAAGCAGAGATGTATAATGTTATGCTTGTCGAGTGGGATGACCAGCATCAGGTTGCAAGTCGGCTGGGGACCGGTAGGATATTTAAGGAGGCATGGGATATGTCTTTACCTACCATTCGATTTGTAACGCTTGGTTGACTTTTCATTGCAATCCGCACATTAGACCAGTGTGAGCCATCTCTATTCCTTCTTTTTTTCTGTATATATACTTGGTTACCTATCTGATAATAGTTTGCGTGTGAGAACGTGACCGCAACGAGGATTTTCTTCCAGCATCTATGATCAGAACCTTTTTTTCTATTCTTCTTTAAGTCTATCTCGCCAAAGACACATTTTAAAAAAATTATGCAGGTTGGATTAGCTTAATTAGACCGCGCATAGATTCCGCACCGCGATTATGTTCAACAATTGACTATGTCAAAACAAGTTACATCCTACGAAGTTAATTCAACGCATTACGTTTTGTACAACCGGCTTATCTTCAGCCCGCATGACTCCTTTAAAATGTCATATGAACAGCGCCAAAGACATAGTATGCGGCATTACTATTGCGACCCCTTCGGACTAATGCATGCTTTGCAACGTGGTACGAGAACGGATGAGACAATCAGACTCCCTTGCGGCTATCGTGCCTGGCAACTAGTCGTTGCACAACCTTACTGGCTAGCCAGGCGAAGAGGCGCTGACCAAGGGAGGCTATGTTCTCAGAGCTGAGAATGTTAATGCCAAATATGGCTTCTGCTAGTCTATAACATTGACTATTATTAATATGTGTTAGTCCTAGTATTATGTGCATTGACCCCTTACAGGTGATAGCCGATTGCTTCAGCTATAAAGTCTATCCGACCGCTCTGTATTGTATGACTATTTTCTGCAACTTATTTTTATCTTCAATTTGGCTCATATCAGAGATACCAGTAAAGTCAATTGAAAAATGGCAACAATCAACACCAGCGTGATTTACGTCCTGAAAAACAGCTTCACGGCTGCAGCCAAGATTCTTGCTCAATCTTCATCTGATGGCTCCCTTTCCATGGTCAACGCAAATAATGTGACATCCAACAGCCTCTGGTTCCTCACCCCTACACACACTGCTCACCAGTACCGCCTTCACACTGTTGCCAACGGTGTGCAACGGTCCCTTGATGTTATAAATGATAACGGAGTGCAAAGCATCGGCCTCCACCTGACTGAGACGGGAGACTACTCGGGTCAATTTTGGCAGTTTAGAAACGTACCGGGAAACTCGTATCCCTATAAGCTAAGCAATGCTTTCACCGGGCCAAGCAAGTACCTGGATGTTTATTCGGACACATATGTGGCTCATCTGTCCAGCGGCGATTTTAGCGGTCAATATTGGTCACTGACCCCTGCAAACACGGTCGTTGTGACTACATCTTGATGAGTACTAAATTTGTCGCAATGGATCTTTCTTGGTAGGTTGATGTGATTTTCATTCTCACAAATAGGAGGAGTCTGCCTTGTACTAACATATACTAGCGAGAACGTTCGACAGTCAAGCGGCATGATGAGAGCTGCTTTCAAGCAAGGCTTACTCGAATGAGAGAAGACCTTAAATCGAAGGGACTGAAGTTGAGAATGCAAAAAGAAATATATAAAAAAAGACAGAGATAGGAGCAAGTAGTTATATTTACATAGCTTTGGTATTCCCAATTGATGATTACGACTGATGACGCATTGGTATGTATAAATATAAAATTTAACTTTTATTCTCAAGCTCTCTTGCTGCCCTTCTACTGTTCTCAGCACATAGTAGCCGATTGTGGGACGTTCTTTACCTGCCGAGGTTTATCACGAAGTTGTAAGTCTCAATATTTGCCACTACCTCTGTAAAAAGTCATGTGGTAGCCCACCACTGAGTATAAGTAGAGTTCCATGCTGCTAAGCCAATAGCTTCCCTATAATCCAATACCAAGTAAATCACTCATCATGTTTTTAAATATAGTAGCAGCGCATAGCAGATGTACATACTTAACAGTTTGCCTTATAGTTAGGTAGATACCTGCTTTACATGTACGGGTAGTCAGCACCGGGCTTCCGACAATCACCAACAAAATCACCACTTAACATCTCTAGCGGACAGACAAACCGGTCGGCCGGCCGAATGATCCACATGATCGCCCGTCTTCTCTCAAGCAACGGCCGTTGACGCAACTGCGCAATAAAAAGCCACCGACTGCCATTTTTCTCCCTCCGGCCGGTCCGCTGCTTTGTACCTGTGCCTGTCCAATAGCCGCATTGGGCGCTGCAAAGGCGCTGCGAGGCACTAAATCGTGGATGGACCCGGTCCAGCAGTTTAGCCGGGAAATCCCGGACTATAGCCAGCGTTATGCCATGGCTAGTTTTGCGCTTCTTGTATTTATTCGCATTGGGCCCGGAAACTATAAAACAAACCACCTCGCCATCTCCAGCGTTATTGCACCACCTCCGCCAATTCTTGGACCAATTTCCTCGATCCTCCTCTAGACAAAAATGTTGGGCTCCACCATCCAGCGCAGAGCTTTCTCTGCCTCTGCCCGCAACGTATGAGCTGCTCCCGTCCCTCCCCCACCTTGGCTTAGCCTCAACTCCACGATCCTCAATGCCCGATTGCTCGTGCTGACCAGCTGCTTCTTGCGCGCTTCTAGCTGTCCAAGGTTGCCGTCCTCGGTGCTGCCGGTGGCATTGGCCAGCCT
The DNA here is from genome assembly GCA_026401215.1 of Trichoderma erinaceum. Classification (NCBI taxonomy): domain Eukaryota; kingdom Fungi; phylum Ascomycota; class Sordariomycetes; order Hypocreales; family Hypocreaceae; genus Trichoderma; species Trichoderma erinaceum. The sequence goes on along the minus strand of JALIRY010000017.1, from coordinate 162,084 downwards.
CTGTCTCTCCTGCTCAAGCTCAACACCCGCGTCACCGAGCTTGCTCTGTACGATATCCGCGGCGGACCCGGTAAGTTACTCATTGCGTGGCCCTCGTGCGCCAATTTCGTATAAACCTCGCAAATTTTACTTTGAGCCTTGCTACTGCTACTGCTACTGCTACTGCGACTGCTACTGTCCATTGGCTAACGAGATTCCCTCGTCTAGGTGTTGCTGCCGACATCTCCCACGTCAACACAAAGTCCCTCGTCAAGGGCTATGATGCCACCCCCAGCGGCCTCGCTGCCGCCCTCAAGGGCTCCGACATTGTCCTGATCCCCGCTGGTGTTCCCCGAAAGCCCGGCATGACCCGTGACGATCTCTTCAACACCAACGCCTCCATCGTCCGCGACCTCGCCAAGGCCGTTGCCGAGTCCGCCCCCGAGGCCAAGCTGCTCATCATCTCCAACCCCGTCAACTCCACCGTCCCCATCTGCGCCGAGGTTTTCAAGGCCCGCGGCGTCTACAACCCCAAGAAGCTGTTCGGTGTCACCACCCTGGACGTTGTCCGTGCCAGCCGCTTCGTCTCCGAGATCAAGAACACTGACCCCAAGGACGAGAACATCACCGTCGTTGGTGGCCACTCCGGTGTCACCATCGTTCCTCTCTTCTCCCAGAGCAACCACCCCGACCTCTCCTCCAACGCCGAGCTCGTCAAGCGTGTCCAGTTTGGTGGTGACGAGGTTGTCAAGGCCAAGGACGGTGCCGGTTCCGCCACCCTCTCCATGGCTTTCGCCGGTGCCCGCATGGCCGATGCCCTGCTCCGCGCCGCCGACGGCGAGAAGGGCGTCATTGAGCCCACCTTTGTCGACTCTCCTCTGTACAAGGACCAGGGCATTGACTTCTTCAGCACCAACGTCGAGCTCGGCCCCGACGGTGTTGAGAAGATTCACCCCATTGGCAAGCTCGATGCCAACGAGGAGAAGCTCGTCGAGGCCTGCCTGGGCGACCTCAAGAAGAACATTGCCAAGGGTGTTGCCTTTGCCCAGGAGAACCCCGGCAACTAAGCTGCGACGGTAATGGTTTTTTTCAAAGCACAAACTTGAGCGTTTCAAACGAAGTAAACGTCAGAGGGAGGGGAGGACCACGGGACTGGCTCGCTGCTACAGGTGGCTTTGGTTGGGCTGGGCTTTGTGAGGATGGTTTACGGAAAATATGGGGAGGTTTGGATGAAGAAAAAAGAAGACACATTTTTTAGCTTTTATTGAGCTCCCTTTTCCCGCTGTTCTGCAGCTGCCATAGACTTCAATCGGGTCTCTGTATCATTAGCAAACAAAAATAAAGAAATAAATACATAATCAGCAGAAAGGCCCAATTTCTCCAGTCGGAAGTCAATTCTTCTAAATATGAGGGCAAATCAGCTAAACCGTCATGTTGCGCCGCAAATGAAGAGTTGCGAAACCTGTTATATGCAAGCTTGTACTCCGTACCGACGCATACATATATAAGTTGAGCACTGGGCTACGTATGCTGGGCCATATTTGGAAGGTGGTCCAAACCCCAAGTAATGAGACATATTACTGCAAGATATATTATTATGTAAAGGCCAAGTAAAGTCAAATGCATACGACGTGTGAGATAAGAAGGCAAATGATTGTAATTATAAGTTTTATCTATAATGTCACCACGAGGCACTAACATGAACTTTGATCACTACCTAAACACGCTCTCTTACTATCCTGATGAGTCGGTAGCACATGTGGGCGGCGACTAAAAACTAGCAGCCGTGAAAAATAACCGCCAAGATTAGCGCGAGCCAAGAAATTGATCGAGAGGAGATTCAGGATAATATCGCTTAGATGAATCAGGACTTTTATTTCAAGCCTTTAGTTTATGCTTTATATCTTACACCTTCAACATATGCTCTGGAATAGCTTTGGCGATAGCTGCGCTGTGCTTTGCACCTATTGTGGCGACTTCAAACCTCTTTTGGGAGATAACTTCACATGCCGAAGAACAAACTCGGCCACAGTCCTCGTCGGCCAACGGAGAAGTAGGGAAAAAAAAAAAAAAAAAGACCAAGTGTCATAGCCTTCTCCGTAAGGCAGCAAACTTGAGTGACTTCTAGATGCATCATTAACGCTGATGGAAGGATGGCAACAGTCTTCTTTGAATACCAGCCACCAGAGCGCTGTCGGTATGTGGGAGCCAATCAGTCCGGACAATGCGTACTATCACACGGCATGCCAGCGCCACATATATTAAACCAAAGGAGTATGCTTCATCACAGTAGGCTAGCCAATGCATCCTCGCGTAACTTATATATTTGGTTTGCCACTTTTCAGATTGCGAAACCTGCAGCGTCGCCAGAATGCAGCTTATCCTAACGCGAAGGATCAGAGCTAGGTCGTTTAGCCATTAGTTCGACTTGTTCCTATTCCCTATCCAGCATCCAATCGACATCCCGTGAATGTGACCTATAGTTTGGGGTTCGACATAGATAAATGCCTTGGGGCTCGCGTCTATATTTTCTCTCAGCTCTCATTGCATCATATTCGCTCACTTATTCACTCATTAAATCGATCTGTAGGCGAGACAAGTTACAACAAGAGATTGCATGGTTATATATGCCAAATATGGAGACAAATCATGAATTACACGATCTAGAAGCTCCACCCTTTCCCGAACAACACCTTGAGCGCCTCCTCGGAGACCGCGAAGAAGACGAAGAGCCTCGTCTTAGTTCCGACCAGCGTTCTACCTCCGAAATAGCACCACAACCAGAGAAAACTCCAACAGCGCAAGTCTCACCACGTCAGCGTGTGCGCTCGAAAGTGCATTCAATAGCCTGGAAAGTGGAGTTTCTCGCCTGGATAGCCAGCGCTTGCTGCTTCGTTGCTCTTGTTATTACATTGAAAGTTTTTGATGGGCATCCCTTGCCTCAATTAAGATTCGGTATAAGCCCTGGGGCCATCATTCAACTCTTATCGGCAATCGGTGAATTCTTCTTGGAAATATCTTTTGCATCCGGCCTTGGCCAGCTGAAATGGTTGAATGCGCTGCAAAAGACGCCCTTGGCCGACTTTCACACCATCGATGAAGCCAGCAGAGGGGCATGGGGAAGTGTAGTTCTCATTGCAAAACGCAGAGGAGGGTAAGTCGTAATACATCCATGCATGATTCTTCCTGATTATGACCGTTTCTTACTTTTTTTTTTTTTTTTGATCCTCTCTTTACAGTCTGTTAGCTTCCTTGGGTGCCTTTATTGTCATAGTTGCCCTGGGCATCGGCACTTTTGTTCAACAAGCCTTGGACTATGACACTATCTACCCAATCTCCGGAAGTGCCCTGATGCCCATTGCGCAGTTTATGAATGGTGTCGGTTCAGCACCTATCGGAAATGGAGGCACCACAATGGCAGTCGATTCTGTGCTCACTTCAGCTCCCTACCTGGCTTTCTATAGCCCTCCTGGTACGAACTTCACTGCAACGGCACATTGCAGCACTGGTAATTGTACATGGAGCTCTTACCAGACATTGGGATTTTGTAATACGTGCAAGAATCTGGCATCCCAGCTGAAGAGGAAAAAGATGCATATTATTCCTAACAACCTTACCGATGAAGCTTACATCACAGATATATATACCTTACCCAATGGTTTCGGACTGACAGGCACCCAGCCAGGAATCATGGATAACCAAGTCGATTTCTTTTTCAAGAATGGAATTCTCAACGTATCCACAACAAATTCTATAGAAGAATGGGACTCTATTGCGTTTGCGAACAATGGATCGATACTGATAGACGTTCTCGCGGTTGCTGCCGCTCCTGGCACGATCCCGGAACAGCCAGACCAAACCGTAAGAGATATAAAAATGACGGGGTCCATGTACGCGGCCCCAGTGGCCTATGAATGCATGTTGCAATTCTGCGTTCGCACTATGAACGCAACGTTTGTCAACGGCACGCTGCACGAGACTGTCGTTTCAACTTGGACAAATGAAACACAGGGCATAATTGCTGATAACGGGCATTATGTGCTTCGTCCACCCAATTCATCAAATGAGTTTCGAGTTTTGGGCGTCTCGAAAGATGCGACGGTTAACTGGCTCAACTCTCTGCTTGTTGGAAGCGCATACTCGAGTAATCTCGACTCGCTCAGTTTCGCGTCTTCATCTGACCTTATGCGAATGGTACGAACAGCTATGAACACCTCGGAGACGGGATTCCAGGATTTGATGGACAATTTGGCCAACAGCATGTCTCTCAGCCTGCGGAGTGCAGAGTATCAGCCGGCACCTACGCATGGGGATGCTTTTTCTCCAGTCAGCCACGCTGTGGTGACGTGGGAATGGCTTATATTGCCTGCATTTGAATTAATAGCGTCATTGGTGTTCTTGGTGCTAGTGATGCTGAGAACGAGAAAGGCAGGTCTAATACCGTGGACGAATAACATTCTGGCAGTTTTTTATCACGGCTTCGACCACCGGCCTAGCATGTCGGGGACTGATGATAGTGAAAGCGCTTTGGAAAAGGAATCACATGGATTGTTCGTTCAGTTTCAGGCTAGGGAAGAGAGAGGAAGGTTGGCTATTGTCAATGGGCCCTAGTTAGGCCAATGTCATCTAGTTGGACATAGCAAAACTGATTTAAGCTCCTGTTTTTGAACTTGCTGATATGTATATTAACTAACTGTAGATGTGGGGTAATGTCCCAGCTCTTTGATACATCATTTTTGGCCTGTTTTGTAAAAACCTATGTAATTCTCCACTTCTGTGGTCCAAAAAGCCTCACCTAACCATTTACACTAAGGGAGATGCTTCTCGGCTCTCATTTTATCGAAAACATCATGGTAGCTCTTGATGTGATCAGGCTTTTCAGTGAAGCCGATCCTCCTCGCTTCAGTGATGTCGAAATTGCGATCCCTTTCCGAGTAAAAGCCACTATATCTTTGTCAGATGGATAAACAGAAAAAGTTTTCTTCAGCAAGTACTCACGTTACGATGGTCATAAAATCCCAATTCGCCTTTTCAACCACATCTGGTTTCAATCCATTTTCTTTCGTCCAAGTTACCCACTTCTCCTTCTGTGACTCAACCCATGGATAACCGCTCAATTCTCCCTTTGCCGCAGGTCCCACTCCCTTGAGCCCAAAGTAAGCCGCGATACCAGGCCATGTATCTTTCCAAGTCGTTCCTTCGTCAACATCTGCAATGTTGAATGCCTTTCCTGCTGTCTTTTCTGGGTGAAGAGAGACATAGATGTGGAACTTTGCAAGTTGGCTAGAAGAGATGTCAGAATGGAGATGAGTCCACGCCGCCTCGGACCCTGGGAATGGGACCTCGGCGGAAGGTGAAAGCGATTTCCATAGGGCGAGATAAAGACCAAAAGGCTTCGCTAGATTCATCGCGTTATTATTGGGGACAAAACCAATCTGTGTATAAGCTTAGTTTCGGACAAGTCACTTAGGGTGCACGTTGGCCAGGGGGAATTACCACAGCGTCTGGGCGAATGTCTGCAAAGTTCCAGTTTTTGCCTTCGGAGAGCTTGGCCAGCGTGTCGACTTGAGGGTAGTAGAATATATGGTCTCCATGAGGAGGCGGGACTCTGGGTGCACTCTCTCTGAGAGGAGTTTCCACTTTCACTTCATCTCCGAACTCGAGCCCATACCACTTAACACAATCTTAGCTCTGAATCAAGTAATAGACAGTAATCGCATGATTACGCACCTTTCCACCAGTTGGGAATGTCCAGAATTGCAGCTTCGGGCAGACGTTCTCAACCGCAGCCACTGCATTGGCTATGAAATCCACGTTCTCTTTTACGCGCTTCTCAGAGTCTTCCGTTCCCCATCCGCGATGGACATATGCTTGTGGTTCCAACTTCTTAGCCGGCCCCAAATACTGCAATCATGATCGGCAGACTTACAAGCAAAGTAGACATGAGTGGTTTCTCCAATATTGTCGATTGTGCTCAAATACTCGGTGATGCTTTGAGAATCCTTCGAAAGGTCAAGGCCGGGATGCAGGTGTACTCGTGGATCCTGAGGAAGTCCTGCTTCTTTCACACTCAATGGCCGGTTCGTGAGGCCCACCACTCTCTTGAATGTAGTAGTTGTCGGGTATGACAATGCCTCGTTCGTCAAGGCCCATCCAGTAATACCAGATGCTCCAAAGACTAGAGCCTGCAGCTCATTGGTCTTTGCTGCTGCCATGTTACAGCTCCTGTGTGACCTTGTGCAAGCTGAAAGCGGAGTTTGGACAATTGCGTGGTGCGAAATCCTCAATGAGCGGCTCTAATCACAGGCGGAATGCGACATTTTATCGGCTGCATGGCAACACCTCTTATATGAAAATTATTTCGCATAACAGCCTTGCTTAATGGGCGGGGGACCAAGAATTTAAAAATTACCCAAATAGGCAATTGACGTCTTATTGGACAAGTTGCCTATTGAGACTGCATGCGCTATTAACTCTCCGTCCTTTTGTGAGCCACAGCGCTAATCCTAGCCCAAATGACAGCCCTGGAGGTACCTCATAGGTAGCCTTGCAAAATCTTAAGAAAAAAAAATTACCAAATTCGGCGAGTGTAACTGTTGGTTGAGCAGCCAACATACACATGTATTTACTAGGTTCTGCGATCTACCAGGTTTATTTGGAATTGCTCTTCTTTCGACACAAAGCCGAAGAAGCCTGTAGAAGAAAAATTGCTTATACGAAGTAATAATCTTATATCCTTATATCCGACGATGGGGATGCAACTTGGGGTTACAATAGACCCACGCCTATCTCCAAGCTATCAGCTCCAGCCAACGGCAACATGACAGTTATATTCAATACTATTTTGCATGCTTGGTGTAAAACCTTTATTTCAGAAAAAAGAAAAAGAAAAAGAAAAACAGGACACAATATATATGTTAAGCCTATGATGTCAGACGTTAGAGCTTTGTTATATAAGACATTTGAAATGCAATTTTATTTCTTTTGATCTCAAAGGTCTTGATAAGACAGAAGTTGACCAGATTTGTCATCTTCAATGTCGCAATCCACGCAGAGCTCAGCCCAAAAGTATATGCTCAATCGTGAGAACAGCATGGATCATTGCATCAGAAATTGAGAATAATCAGCATTTTCTCATTAAGGCATATTGTTTTATACCACCACTAATGAAATGTATGCCTACATTCCGAGCTACTCCACTCCAAGCATGCTATGCTTGGCTGCATTCTCACGATTGTACTTGTCGTTATCCATACCCTGTCATGATCTGTAAGGGTCCGTTTCCCATTCTAGGTAAGAAAAGCCTGTATTGCCTCGGCCCGTATAGATCAGGATCATTTCTCTATTAGAAGCTAAAAAAATTTTGACGTTGGGTAAAATCTCATATTCATGGCTTCAATATATCTGATAAAGCCTCAAGAGAGCATTATTCAGCATATGCGGCTTCGGTTCGGACGTCCCTCATCTGGCTGCCTAACATGTCGCCCCTATGATCGTAAACCTCATTACAAATGCAAGGTGCGCAGACCATATACTACTATTATAATGTTCTCCCAAAGACACAGTGAATGGAAGCTCAATGGCGTCGGCGTTGCTTAAAAGCAGTGCCGGTCGTCCGGGCTACACAAGGTGTCACAATCTTGAACAAGATAGGAAAGCACGGCGAGGTTCTTTATAAATTGATTCATAGGCAGTATAAATATCAGCCGCCAAAATCTTTCGAGTGTATTATTTATTGACGAATCAATCATTATTCGTTTCAGCAAGAGCCGCTCATAACCACTCAACCTCACCGTTCAAGCTATCACAACTGTAGTGTTTCGTCAAATAACATAATATCAATTACCTACTAAACATTCGTTACAATGTCTAGGGGTCTGATTAAACTTGTCAATGTTATGATAGTAGGTATTGGAGAAAGTCTACGGTGTTTGGTGTTTACTATAGTCGCGTTTTGGCTATGCTTTGAGAAAGGTAAGACTTCAAGCAGAGACTACACCCAAAATCAACGACCTTATTGAACTGACCGCCCGCGAATCATTTAAAATATGAATCAATTCTATCCGAAATCTGATCCTATTTCAGGAGATCTTGGATGCTAATATCAATGCAATACATTGACATAGAAGTTACTCCGCCCACACGCATCCAGAACGGATTTAGACTTGCCTTACATCATCAAACGAGGTTAGCCTAGAACCCATAACTTATTTGATACTTTATAAAGAGACTGTAGACTCTTATCAGTTCTTGAAGTGCTACCAAGAGGCATGAGGCTCGTGATATAGTCAATTTTAGTAGAATTCTCTTTATAGGTTCCAGCGTATTAGACATCAGGCTCGCATTCAGACTCGGCATCTTCAAAATTACTAATACGCCTGAACCTATATTAAATGCTGTTAAAGTTTTGCGCGAAAGGCCACGTTGAACGCATAATCTGTTCGCTCTAGCATGAAGCTTAATCTACCTCACCAAAAGTGTATGTAGCTGCGCTGACCACGATTTCTTCTGGTTCAAGCACTCGGCCCTAATCACTGCAGCGCAACTTAACATAAAACTCACCTTCCGCGGTTATTTTTTTTTTCAGCGCTATCGCTTCCACTTTACCAGAGCGTCTATTGTGAATCAAACCTCGTCACAGTTTATCCGTTACAAAGCTGCAGTATGTTGCTCCTCAGCCTCTCACTGGACGACTTTCGAAAACCTCAGCTTTCTGAGTCAGGCCAAACCCTATGACGAGATTGTTATTGGCGAAGCTGCATTTCAATCTGCCCCAAATTTGACGTCGCCAAGCATCGTTATCCTACAAAGAGCGGCTCATGAGCCGTATTTCCCTAATGTAATCGACCTACCTAGCAGAAAAGTCGACCCAGATGACGAAACTCTCAAACATGCTCTTGTGCGCGAGGTGAAGGAAGAAACTGGTCTACACATCGTCGAAAACCACGCGGAGCTAAATCCAATGACTTAATCTACCGAGAAAACTGTCGTGGATGGCTCTGGAAAAGAAGGCATTGTTTCGAAAAGCGCCATTCAATTCAACTTCGTCGTTTCGGTATCTGCGGGCACAGTAACCTTAAATGCGAACGAACACTCAAATAGCCGCTGGGCCACAAGGGAAGAGTCAAGTGAGTTGGAGATTTCGGACGCGATGAGAGTACTTATTTGGGAAGCGTTCGAGTGGGCTGCTAGCCAATGATTGATAATGTCTGCACTTTACTTTCAAATTAGATGAGAGATGAACCGAATGAACAAAGAGCGGCCATAACGAACAATACTAGACCTATTAGCGGTATATCATGTATTTAAACTTGAAATCAGTCAATCTAACTCACCTTAGCTGCAGCAGAGAATATATCTCTACATGCCCCGTCTAGGATATAGAATGATATAGCTGAGAAAATAAGATATTTTACAATTCTTTTAACTCTCTGCATGATTTGCGAGTCCAAACTTAAATCCGTTTTAACCGAACAGAAATGCGACAAAGATTCTCGTCAATAATTGAATTATTTATGGGAATAAAGGCGGTGTAATAACGAGGTGCAATACAAACATCGCAGATTAAATCCTAGGCAAGTATTCCAAATCTTAACCCACGGTTTTGGCCATACATGATAGGATACAGAATAGTGACATCAGAATAATGCATACAAATACGGTTTGCGAAGGTCTTTATTGCCCTATGGATTCATGACGGGTTATTATTTAGAGCCACCCTTTTATTTAGAGCCACCCTTCCGACCAGCCTCCCGAGCCTTCTCGCTGCCCGGCTCAAAAGAACCGCTTGAAGCTTGTCCGCCCTTGGATGCAATTTCACGCTTCACATGGATTAGCGTTGTGAGTCGAATCTACCGTGAATGTAAGAACTCACCTGCTTGTCTGCGTCCATGCTGGCGAAGCCACTGTTGTGGCTGGCCTGGCCACCTTTGGAAGCAATTTCTTGAACCTCTTCCTTCGGGCTAAGAGTGAAATGAAGTTAATTAGTTATAGCGACGTGGCTTAGCGAATTATTATTGGGAATAAGCCTACCGGTTGGCAAAGTTTCCCGGGTTATCGTTGCCAGACATAGTGGGTGTAATGTGCGAATGTAATTTTTTGAGACTCTCTGAAATTTTTTTAACTCGTAGAAAGTGCAACTATGTTTTGTTAATGTTTGGGTTTAGTTATAGTTTATATATTTTCTGTAGCGTGATGCTGTGCTTGCCATTTAAAAAGCTGACGCCTTACGGTCGTAATAATGACCTACATGCAATATCATAAGATCATCACTTGGTATACTGACATATAAGATTTCGCTCATGCAACAATCCATGGATGATATCATACATGCCTCTTAAGTTTCTGATATTGTAAGCCTCTCAATCATGCATCGCAATGACGAATGCGTTACCGCGAGCGTTAAATTCTACCCGGTCGGGGTCAGCTTTTGGCAGTGTGCCGTAGGCAGCGCTGTGAATGAACCCTTATATAGGCTTTATGTTCCAGCACCTATCACAGTCATATGTTCAAAAACAAGCGAATTCTGTACAGTAAAAGAGTTCCAATCAACTTTATACTCTCAATTTCCCTGTTATATTAAGTCGACATACGGTCAGTCATCATGGCATCTACACCCTCGCCAGGAACGAATGCTACATCGGGCACGAACTCAACAAGTGGTATCGGCGATACCAAACCCAAGGTATTCGATAAAGAGGGCGCTGTTGGAAAGCAATTCACAGGTATGTAGCTGCGTATGTTTGTTTTCCCAATGTGTCATGCATATCTTAGATACTTTTCGAGTTGGAATCTTACTCGTCTGTTTCTACGATTTAGAGCAAGGTGCGATAGGATCAGTGGGGCAGACTATTGGCGGTCCTCTGGATAAAGAGGGAATGATAGGCAAGCACTTTACTGCGGAGGGGGCTATTGGAGGCACAGCACAATCCATGATGGGTGGAAAGAAGAGTGCATGAGCTCCGCTGCCGGCTACCTGTAGTTAGGCAGCTGTATATGTTGTCAAATGAATACAAGACCTTCAATTCAATTCTGGGAAGAACGCCAAGTAACTATCGATGATTGTCAAACCATTCAATGACAGGAAAGGGGCATAAATGAATACTATTCATTCCAACTCGCATGGTTCCAACTCGCATGGTTTGAAAGTGAATGGAGAGAAAAATGTACTGCGACATATGTGGTGAGAAGTGTTGAAGGTAAATCTCAAGTCACTAAATCTCAAGTCTCTTGACATTTGTATGATACATGACAAACAACCAAATAAACAGCCTGAATGATGATTAGGCTGCATAAAATATTTATTATAATATTCTCTTACATGTAGCAGTGCTTACGCGACTCAGCGCACACCAAATGGACTACCTAGTTAACATCGCATATCCCTACTCCAATCCAGCTACCTTATCCCCCGGCTCCTGATATGATCCCATTGGCTTAGCACCCCGAGTACGGTCATCCATGATGTTCGACTTGTCAATAGCCTCCCTATCATCTTGTTCTACATTGAGCGCAGGGTTAGCACATGGATCATGTTCACTAGGCGCATCGTGCTATTCATGACTGTATCACGCAAAGATGTGGAGCTTACCCAGTTGTTGATCAGAATCAGCGAATGATGCGTTTATTGGATCTTCAACTCCCTTATTGTCGCTTTGCACCGGAACCGATTCGTTCGTTTGAGTTGCATATGAATCATCTTGTAGTCTGCTTTCCTCATGGGAATCCGGAGTGTATTCGGTAGACATTTTAGTTATGTGCTGTGCAGCGCGAGATATAGCGTATATATGGATCAAGGTAATAAAAATTCTGTAAATGGATTGCTGTTACGTTGCTGAGAACATATGGAGCTGAAGCCCTTATTATAATGCTTTCGAGATAAGCTGTTCACAGCGGTGGTGATGATGCCAGCAAGGGCGCATCTGAGATTATTGCCTGGCCATAGTGTGCGTCACGAGGCGTGAGACTTCTCACCACTATGTCGTTAAGTTTCATATGATTCATTGAGAACATCATTAACAAATGTTTGTGATTTAATAATGCGCTATGAACGAAATGCACGGGTCATGCGGCTAAGATAACCGCATGAGGGAAGCTCGGGTCATAGAAGGCTCTACAACGGTGTTAAGCCATTCATGTCGCCCAACTAGTCTTCGTACTTGGCTGGATCTCGGCGAGCGGCCGATAGCGATTAGATTTGGAGTGGGGCAGATTTGGAATGGCTAGGTAATTAGTATTGCAGCAGTGTTACATGAGTTTCCGATGGAAACGCAACGCGGCGATAATTAGAAGTGGTGTAGGTGTAAGGTGACTTTTGCTCCGCATCCTGATGTCAAAATGATACACTTCTGTTCGTTATTGGATTTCGGACCCAAATATATGGCGTAATAGACGCAACACAAAAAGTAAGCAGACAAGACTTAGCGGGAGAATGCTCAGCACACAATACAACATATTGGTAGGATTGTCGCGCGTATTCAGCTTAGATTTGGTTTAGTATTCGCTTTCCTTAGATCGATCTTAATGAATACGCTACTACTTTAGCCCCGTTGCCGTCAACGGACTTAGAGGCAACAAGTTTATCTTCACGCCAGTATCTGACAGCCACGCAGCCACGGAACAGAACGCGGATCAGATTAGCTCGAGTTCCTCTGTGTCATACATTGTATGAGTTGATGGTCGCCGGCATAATAGCCTACGTATTCACGAAATTGACGCGTAGATCTAAGAAGTGAAGGCCCAAAATATCTTGTCAATGGTGTTGACTTAGAAGTTGATACCTTGGACTGACTTTCACGGCTAATTTAAACAAGAAAAATAGAGTAAAGTAATTTATTATTGTTATCTCAGGTTTGCTTTCCGTACAGCAATATGGCTACCTCCCAGATGGCGATATTGTTTGTCTGAGTTCGTGTAAGTGTTGTTCCGCCATGAGCCGATACAAGCAAGTTAAACGTGGCGTTCATGAATTAAATATTTTGCCATATGGAATTTGTATAGATCCACTTGAAAGCTCGTGCGTAATTGATAATATGCATAGCAATATTAACGGGTGGGCTTCCATGCGTGAACGCCTTGTATACAGCCTCTTACCTAAAAGACCTACTATGCGTGGCTGAAATACAAATTTTAGTGGCTATGATGTTGCCATTAAGGATTGACGCATGCCGATCTGCAACGCTAACTACGCGAAAACTACAAAGTAGAGACCTCCTAAGTTATCGGAAGGGATAAGCTAAGTGCATGATTTGTACCTAGACGTTGATAGGCGTGCGATGCAGAATTGAGATGAGATGTAAGAGACTTTGCTTAGCTTCAAAACTGTGCCTCAAGCGAAAAGATCAGCCGTAGGCATCTACGCGAAAATTTGCAACTGAAACAAAAGACTAAAAAATTGCTGTTAATGTATAAAAAAAAATATGCTTAAAATCTAAGCGCATGGGTGCTCGTAATGTGTAAAAATTTGAAGATAAATTCCCCGGCGTCGGAGGGAAGGAGAAGCCGCCGGCGTGCCGCTCTGGCTTCTATGGAATGGTACGGTATATAGTACAACATCTCTTATGCCATTTCCACTCAGCTAAACAAAAGTATGGGCAGGGCCTTCATTTGATGGAAATTCTTCGCCTTTTTTTCTGATATCTCTCGTTTCATGTAATCCTTCCTGCTCACGCCGACTAAGAGATGCCTTGCCACCGCTCCTCAAGACGGAATGGGTGAATCTATGAGAGAGTGGCTCTTCTTTCGAATCCAACATGGCGGCTCGGTGGCGTTCAGAGAATTGATCGCCTCCTGCACTTCTTTTCCATTGGGTGTTGTCGATGCTTCGACCTTCTCCCAATGTAGAATAAACTGTTGCGCCAATGATGCCTACGCCGGCAACTGCCGTCATAGCAAGCTTTTCTTTAGCCATTTTCAGGATTCAGTTCAGTTCAACTTTCCGATAGGAAGTACAACAATTTGATGTCCAGAATCGCTAATTAAAGTCCTCGAGAAGAATCGTAGGGGCTGTGAATAGTTCTGTAGATGGCACGGGTCGTGTGCGGACTTTTGATGGACTGTATAAGCTAGACAGCGGAAAGGAGGTTCTTGTGGCGTCGCGCGATACATTCGGCCTGACTGAGCTATATAGCTCTCTTGAATCAACGCAAGAGGGCAGGTTGAGAAACATCGAGTCAAGACGTCAACGACATTATAATTTGATGAGTCATGACGTCAATGTCACAAGTTCATCCGTAGGCTATGAAGATGGAGATTGTTTAGGACTGGGAGATAGCTTCGCTAGGATAAATTTCTATGACATCAAGATGCATTAAAGTGTAATTGCTGAGTCTCGTGCAGTAAGAATTACAACAAATGTTTGCCATACTATAATAACATAACTCTAATGCGAGCAATCCGCGCATTATTATACGCTAGATAAGCATAGATAAGGGTGGCAGCGCTTTATGCTATGTTTTACAAACTAACAGCAGTTTCGGCCAGTTTCTCTGACTGAGACCATTCAATTAGAACCGTTAAGGTGAGTAGTAGATAGAGGAGAGAAAAGGCGCATGTTATAATACGATATATAGTAAACTCCAATAGCAAATTATCCAGGCGTCTATTCGTCAGCTCTATGCATGTAGAGTATGTATCGCAAATCCAACTATTGATGCCATTTCTGGCAAATCTGGCAAAACAAAGCAGTTACTACTGAATATGAATTCCTTTTCCCAACAACAAGCTCCAGTTTCCGTCTGATGCAAATATTCTCTATCTTTTCGACTTGTGTGATTTTGTTTACGCTCCTCCGCCTGCACCCTTAACAGCTGCCTTGTCCAGCTTGTTCCACTTACCAATAACCGATGTAACAGTTGCAAAACCAGCGCCTCCAATCATGATGGCGAATGCGACTTTGATACCAGACAAATAAGACTCTAGAATACCAGGAATGACTTCTGCTGGGAATACACCACGAATTCCCGTTGCTCCTGCTGCGACGACCATGGCTGGGTCAACTGAAGGAGCTTTGCTGGGCAATTCCGAAATCAATTTGGCAACGAGGGACCCTTGAGCGGCGGAGACAAAGAGAGCGCCGCCAACAGTTTGGAAGACTGTAACTAATAGTTAGTAAATGACGACAGGAGTGTTGGAACTGCATGCTGTAAACTTACAAAGAACAATGGCAGTGATAAGAGACAGATCCGCTGGGTTGGACGTTCCCTGAGCAGTTATCATGGGAATCTGAATGTTGGAACCCCAGCCAATACCAGCAAGGAGCTGGAATCCAATCCATTTACCGTTACTAGATCCAATATCAAGCGTATAAAATAGGCCGCTTGCAACAGTGGCCAAAGCGGCACCAAACGGCAACCATGGCTTCGCAATGCCAGTGTTTTGAATGACGGCAGATGATACCAGAGATGCCAGGACCCAAGGAACGATAAATGGCAAACTGCGCACACCGGAACCCGTCGCGGAGACGCCATACGCACTCTGGAAATAGATCGGCAGCACATAGATGGCTTGGAAGAATGTGCCGGCATTGAAGGTGGTGAAGAGACAAAGCGACCAAATATTGAACTGCTTCATGAGACGTGGTGGGATCATTGCGCGATCATCCTTGGTCTGTGAAATTTCCACTGCAACGAAGGCAAGGGTGATTGCAACTGAGCCGACGAGAAGACCGACAACGACGGAACTTGACCATGCGTATGTTTGGCCTCCGTACTGGAACGCGAGAATGAAGGAGATGGTCGCAGCCATGACGAGAATAATACCGAGAGGGTCCATCTGAAGAAACTTCTCCAATGGAGTTGCAGGAGCCGGCTTGGCTTCTTTTGGAGCCGTGAAGAAGAAGAATATGATGAGCGCTGAAAAGCCGCCGATGGGGAGGTTGATGTAGAAGCACCAGCGCCATGTTGCGTGGTCAGCTAATGAAATTGTCAGCTAAGAGTAGATGGATTGGTCAAGTATCGTTTGGTACTCACTCAGAACACCACCAATGATGGGTCCAACAACACTAGCAATTCCGTAAGATGCTCCGATGATACCCATGAGCAGAGGACGCTTTGCAGGCGTAGTCGAAAAGCCAACGATGGTATAAGCGCCCGATCCCAGACCCGCTGCGCCCACTCCGGTAATGGCTCGTCCGACGATGAGGGCTTTGCTGTTTGGTGCCACGCCGCAGATGAGGGAGCCGACTTCGAAGATGAACATGGCGAGGAGGAAGCTAGGCTTCAGTGGGAAGTACTTGTAGGCCTTGCCCCCTAGACGGAATGTCAGGATTTCGTTTGTAAACGGTGTAAAAAGCTACTTACACGCTGATAGGAAGCCGGCCGTCGTCATGAAGAAGGCAGATCCATACCACGTGGCTTCATCGAGACTGTGGAAATCGTCGGTGATCTTGGGAATGGCTGTTGCAACAATTGTCTAGTAATATGATCAGCTACAGCTTCAAACTTGATGCCCATAGAGACTAGGTCAGCCAAGTATTGTTACGTACCATATCAATTGCATATAAGAAGACTGCCAGGAACAGAGCTACGACAATGATAACAAGTCGCAATCCCGTTGGATATTGATTCTCATCAGCCGTGCTCACCAGAGCTTCCTCTTGGACTATCGCATCGCTTCTCGCTTCGTCGGGTTTCTCATTATCTGAAGAAAGCTCCTCCGAGGCTCCTGAGGCCACAATATGCTTTTCGTTGAGAGCTTCGGACATCTGCTCAGATTCGGGTGTTTTCGACATTTTTACCACTTTCACATAGGCTACACGAACCTCTTGACAAATGAAAGTGAAGAATTATTATTAAAGGAAAAGAAAAGGTCCGTGGAAACGACTCCTACGTCCTTATAAGACATTTGTAAAACATAATCACCACAGGAATGAGCCGCTTGTTGTTACATCTCAAGTGGATATTACAAAGAAATACCTAGATGAGGCGAATAACCAACGCACAAATCTGTATGATACACGCACATGGCTGGGGAGAAAATGAAAAACTGTCTTGCCGTACTGCTGCTATTGTGGCATTCTATGCACGTGCTGTTGGTCTGCGGTCTCGACTACTGTGTTATCCGCTTGCTCCCCTTGCAAAGCACAAGCACAAGGGGCGTTTAAGTATAAGTAAAGTCGGACATGATGTCACAGGGTGCTTGCGGCGGCCGATAGGTACGGCGGCCCTTGTTGATGATCCTTGCAAGCAGCCGGCGAATTGGCCAATAGCGTGCATACCAGCTCCCGACAATAGTACTTGCGCTACCTATTGATCCTTCAAAAGGGCCTGGTGTGCGCAGGTTAATTTCCAAAGAGCAAGTTATAAGCCGATAAGCGGAATAGGGCTAGATCCGGATCTCATTCTCCATCTGCGACTGGCTTGTTGAAATCCCATGTGCTTGCCCGGGGCGGTTAGCATTTTGAATCAGCACTTACACATGGCCCGATTTGCTCGGCTTTGTGCGTTGGCGGCTTGTCAGAAGCAAGGGCTCAATGTTAGATTCGGCACTCTCAGACTAGTTCTACAGGGTCCTACAGGGAGATCAAAAGCTAGCCAGTACTAGTGAATAAAGACGACGGGATGTACATCTGAGCTTTGCACCCTGAGGAATCGGCGCGCGCCTAAGTGCTGACATCGAACACTGGCAAGACAAATCAGGGTGCGTTGTGAGGCTTTGCCGCCTGTTTTTCGACGCCATATCGCCAAGTCGATAATGGCAATTGATTCCAGATGTCCTTTTCACTAGTGCCTTGGTTTCAGCTACGAAATCTGAAACTGTGTGAGAAAATCCTCCAGGTGCATTTATAACGGCGACAAAACATCGCGCGGCCTTAAAAGCCTAATGTTTCCCTCCCCTTTTACCCTTCGGCACGCAAACGTAAAATCCATGCTGGGCCGCTGTATGTCAGACGCCTCGGCCCAGGCCTTGCAGCTTCAGGTAGTATTTCAGCGGGGACAGTTAAAGAGTTACCGTTGTTATAGAGCCCAGGGCATTTCGATAGTCGTTTGGATGCAGGACGCTGAAATAAGTGTGGCGCGCTTTCAATTGTGTTATACAGCTATGCAATTGCGACAACAAATACTTATTCCAGAGGCACGAATGAATTGCCGAAAGAATATTGTTTGTTCCCAAATGCGGACTCATCAGACGATGAGAAATGAATGAGGAATCGGATGTCCAAGCAGTAACAGTGTCTAAGCCCGACTGTCTTTTCATATTACCTGTAAGTCCATACTTTTGACGATCCTCCAACCTCTATACACTATCCTTAGGTCATTTTTCGTCAGTTTTATCTTCTCTTCTGACTCTCTTCTGAATATTTTCGTAGACTAGGCAGTGCTTTTTGCAGTTCTGGTCACCTCAACCTTGTAATGGTGGTAACCTCATGAAGTACAGCGAGAGACTCATCTCTCAGATACTGGAAGAATTCGCCACCTGCCGACTCGGGTCATACCATTCATCTGTTCGGAGGCAAAATATGCCAATGTATCGCATGGGTTCTCCACGCCTCCCCTCAACCGATACCCAAAGCGAAAGATAAGGCGGTTTAAACTCAGCAGCCGCCTCAGGTGAATGCCGCTTTCTACTGGCTGTAAGTCGGAAATCGCTGAACGACGGGGCCCAGATCCGCCGACGGTTCCGTGTCGCGCTTCGAACAGGTGGTTTGCGGCATTGTTGCGTTAGAAGCTATAGTTCTATCAGCCAGCGTTGGCAAATCCTGTCCTATTCGGAGGTCTCAGAGGTCAGCCACCGTGCAAATGACATGGCTAGAAATACGGAGAATGTGGCTGCAAGAGTACGCAACGCTCATGACCGAGATCTATAGTAACAAATAGAGTACGGTTTGTCGCAAGTCTGTGTATATTTATCATGTATTAGACCATATACCAGTAATCAGCCAACTAACAGACATGTGGCTTATATACCTGCAACACAACATATAGCTGTAAGACAAAGGTCAACCAGATCAACCCACACCCGCCCTGATATTTATTGTTGTTGCACCACTGACCCAATCGATTGCGAAAGGCCACGAAGCGAGCGTCCGAATTGCTAGCCGAACAATGAATCCTTTTCCATTCCGTCCAACTCTTTCCTTCGTATTCCCCTTCCATCACCAGACAATAACGTGAATTTGAATTCCGAGTTCAACTTTTAATAATTCGTTGCTAGTTCTTCCAGTCTACATCTCTTGCCAACTCTGCTAACACTTGTGGGATCCAATGCTTTAATCGGCGTAAATTAGCGTCACTCAGCTGGTCTAGAAAGCCTAAATGAGTAAGCTCAGCATAGCCGAAGACTGTTGAAACTCGATCTAGATCCCTTTCTTTGAGGTACTTATTCCTCGCCTCTTATTGAGTGATCTTCCCTAGTAACTCGTTCTGAGTCGGGCCTTGCTGTGGGGCCGGCGGTTGGGCCTTTTGTTCAGGTATATCCTAGACAGGAAAGTGAATTAGCACTACAAGATAGTTATAAGCAAAACCAAGCCCTCTTACTTTTATAGCGCCTCCGGCCGGAGGAATTAATGTGACTTCCTTTGAACATAATAACCCCTAAGAGATCTTTTGCATACACTGCCGCTGCGGTAGCGGCGTAAGGCTGCCATGACTTGTTCTTATGCTCGTCCGAATAGTCGCATATGCCCCGGAACACTATACATGGAAAGTTGTTAGACGCAGAGAGGTGATGAC
Organism: Trichoderma erinaceum; assembly: GCA_026401215.1. Lineage (NCBI taxonomy): Eukaryota > Fungi > Ascomycota > Sordariomycetes > Hypocreales > Hypocreaceae > Trichoderma > Trichoderma erinaceum. The sequence continues at coordinate 142,435 of JALIRY010000017.1, read as the reverse complement.
TTGGCGGGTGATTATTGGCTAATTATCATATATTCTTTCGCCGACCATAGAACGAGTAGGCAGCGTAAACCCAGCCTAAGCCGACGAGTTCTTGTTACTCTATAAGCCGCCATGTTACAAAGTGTAGGCCATGCAGCTACCGTTCAAAACGGAGAGCATGGGTAAGGCCGACATGGTGACGCAGTTGTATTCAAGCACATGGAGAGAACACATATTAAAAATATCGGCATATATGAGGAAATAGACTTCATCTATATCTCATTTTCTTATGCTAACAGTTATGTATATGAGGTGTGACGAATTTCCAATGTTTGTTTTGCGGCGCAGAGGCATGTTCCGAATATTGAAACGGGTTGGCGTAGGTGTTTGCAAAGCGTATAGAGTTAATACCAGCCCCCCTATACCAATCAGATGGCTCGCGTAGCTCAGTTGGTTAGAGCTTCGTACTAATACTTCAACTTGGTTGAAATCTTGGTAATGCGGAGGCCGCAGGTTCAAGCCCTGCCGTGAGCAAAGTGTGGAATTCAAGTTCCACAATTCCTTTTTTTGCAACATCAATTCGATAATTTTTTTTTCCCGACGTTTACGCGCCGATGAATGCTTGACGCAGAGTTGCTTAGTCAGCCATGGTATAACATCTTTTTTGCCCATTGAGATTGAGCCTTGCTGCAGCTTCTCCAGGTTCCGGCATGTCTGAATCACCGTCATCTGCCGCGTCGGTGCTGAATTTCAATGCGCTGTTTGACAATCCACTGTTTGCTGGAGGCATTGGCCTCGCCTCCTTAGGTGCCGCCGCAGCGTTTGCTCGCAAGGGATCAATTGCCCTGCTCGGCGCTGCTCGCCGTCGCCTTCTTGTCAACGTTGAGATCAGCAAACAGGATCCGGCATATCCCTGGATTCTAGCATGGCTCTCACAACCGCGAGAAACGCCGGGCTTCATCGCATCTCGGCTCACACGCATCCATAATTTATCAGTGGCCACGGCGACGGGAGCAAGAGGGCCGGGAGCATCCGGGCCTGTCAACGCTCACTTCTTCCTTCAGCCTGGATATGGACGGCATATCGTCAAGTTTGGCAAGGCCTTTATCTCTGTCAACAGGGAGAAGCACAACACTGCGAATATGAATACGGGAGAGCCGCATGAGATTGTCCAGCTAACCACTCTCTGGGCGCACCGTTATGTTTTTGAAGATCTTTTTAGAGAGGCGCATCAGCTAGCCGCAAAGGCAAACGAAGGGAAGACTGTGGTTTACTCTGCACGTGGGCTTGAGTGGACTCCGCTTGGAGATCCCCGGAAGAAAAGGCCGCTTGGATCAGTCATACTGGACGAGGGTATCAAAGAGAGCATCGTGGGCGACGTCAAGGATTTCTTATCAAGGCAGCAGTGGTATGTCGATCGAGGCATTCCATATAGGAGAGGCTATCTCCTGTTTGGGCCTCCGGGAAGCGGCAAAAGTTCTTTCATCCAAGCGCTGGCGGGAGAACTCGACTTTGGCGTTGCCATGATCAACCTCAGTGAAATGGGCATGACCGACGACAAACTGGCGTATCTTTTAACCAAGCTGCCGAAAAGAAGTCTACTCTTGTTAGAAGATGCCGATGCCGCTTTTGTCAACCGCCGCCAACGAGATAATGACGGATACAGCGGTGCCAATGTTACCTTTTCTGGTCTCCTCAATGCGCTGGATGGAGTGGCTGCCGGAGAAGAACGCATCGCATTCCTCACCACCAATCACATTGAGCGTCTCGACCCTGCACTCATTAGACCCGGCCGAGTGGACATGATGCTGAAGATTGGAGAGGCAACCCCGTTCCAGGCTGCCCAGATGTGGGATCGATTTTATGGCGATGTTGACCAGGATCACTCTGGCCGGGCACGATTCTTGGAGCGCCTAGAGGAGCTGGGTCTCTTCGGGAAATACAAGGACGGCCAGGCTTCGAACCGCCATACGAGCGCTGCCGCTATCCAGGGATTGTTCCTGTTCAATAAGAACGATATGCACGGAGCTATTGATATGGCCGAGGGCCTTATCCCAAGGAATTTTGAGGCAGAAGACTCCGGCGTCAACGGCGCGACCAAGACGCCAGTCTAAAAGGCTGATGGCGAGAGACCATCTGTGTATCAATTATGTACTTTATTTTGTAAGATTGAAGGATACCCTGTTGGAAAAGGAAACTGTTGACGGGTCAATCGGGTCACGCAAATGATTAATGAACAAGAAACAACGGTCGAAGAGTAAAATGGAAGTGAAGGCACAATGGGCATAGAAGGTAAAAGGTATCAATGTCTCAATACGGTGCAATGTCAAATTTGCTATCCAGTACTACCTAGTTAGGTAGGCTCACGTATTGAATGTATCTAACACCACACAATGGGATGTGTATCCAGCCTCGCAAATACACGTTACTTATCCACCTCGAAGCCACCAGTTGACAGCACCACATTAGTGCCAGAAATCTATTTTCTGACTATTTATGCTACTTGTATTCGACAGCCTTGTGCGCCGCGACCGGTCTTTTAGATGCTCTCCACTCTAGACCCATGGCCCCATGGCGATGTCGTGATCGGCGCCATTCTTAGCTCAGTATCAAAGACCAGGATGTTCAACGAATGCTACGAAAACGCAGTGCTCAGTAACAGTATGTTAATTATGAAACAGATAAAGAATAAAATAAGAATTGAAAATTAAAAAAAAAAACTGAGATCCATATGCACCTCGTAGATTTACGTGTATCGAACAAAGTTCAGATCATATGGTAACATTGATCTTCAGCCAGCCCTGTATATCTCACCGCGAACTCTTCCCATCCACAATTATGTGGAGGCAAAAAAACGTGAAGTGACGTGATTGCAGCGCCAGCAAGGGTGCCAAAATCCCAAATCAGCTGGGATGGCAAGACATGCTACACAGGTACAAATGGCGAGCGGCGAGTCAGAGGAGCGGGAGAGACATAGAAAACTCCATCACAAAAAAGATTGCGGTTCGCGCTGTGCCCAAGGTGCATTAGTATAGCGCAAAACCACAGTAAACCTAGACTTGAAGAAAGGGTATTGTAGATGCTTAGAATTGGACCAGCCGTCTTACATCACTTCTTTATTCTTGCATCATCGCTGTGGCTGGATCGCAATTCTGCTTTTGCGCTTGTTGGTTTGGCTGGCTTGTCTCATGTTATTTGAGACCCGGGCTACTCAACCGTCCTCTTCTCCTTCTTTGATATATTAATTTGTTTTCTCCTCTTATACTTTTTGATTAGATACCCCGGGGAGATTAAAAAGAAAAGTAAAACACGCATTTGGGACATCGCTCGCCATGTTTCGCTCAAACAAATCCGGCGGCAAATTCGCCGACGAGCCGCGCCTTGACGACATCTCAGCTGAAGAGGTTCCCGAATACAACCAGCCATACGGAGCACACAACGTCGAGACAAGCGACGATGGCTTAATTGATCCGGATTCGGGCGTCAAGCGTGGCCTGAAGAATCGTCATTTATCTATGATGGCGCTCGCTGGCATTATCGGACCTGGTTTGCTGGTTGGTGCAGGAGGTGCCTTGAACAGCGGTGGTCCGGCGTCATTGATTATCGGATTCGGTGTGATTGGTATGTTTCTATGTTCTCTAAATGCTGGTTTATAAGTCTCTTATTTGCGTCTCAGGTATTATTGCCTTCTCCATCATGCAGTCTCTGGGCGAAATCACCACTCTGTACCCCGGTGGTGGTGCCTTTGTATCTTTAGCTGAACGCATGGTGGACAAGTCCTTCTCCGTGGCCGTTGGCTGGAACTATTTCATCATCTGGGCCACCGTCTTGGCCAGTGAGTACAACGTCATTTGCAGCATCCTCCACTTCTGGGCGCCTCAAGTCCCTCTCTGGGGCTGGTTCCTCATCCTATGGAGCATATTCCTGGCCTTTCAAATCATTGGCGGCATTACTGCTTTTGGCGAGGCAGAGTATATCCTGGCCCTCATCAAGATTCTCGGCTTGACGGCCTACTTCATCTTTTCTATCGTATATGCATCCGGAGGATTGATCGGCCAAGACGGTCCTATTGGATTCAGATACTGGCATAACCCAGGAGCCTTCAACGGCCATGGTTTTCGCGGAGTCGCGACTGTTTTTGTGTTTTGCTCTACTTTCTACGCTGGAGTCGAGTCTGTGGCTGTGGCTGCTACTGAGACGAGAAATCCAGGCACTGCAGTGCCGCGAGCTATACGTCAAGTCTTCTTCCGTATCATCTTTGTCTACATGGGATCGGCCTTCTTCTTTGGCCTCACTTGCCCGGCTGATTCTGATGAGCTTATCAATGGAGGTGCCAAGGCGCTACAGAGCCCCATGACGATTGCTATACAAAATGCAGGCTGGAATGGAGGTACAGTTTCAAGCTCTTTGTCTTTATTAACAGGACTAACCGAGTGTTGTCTCTAGGTGTTCACCTCATCAATGCTTTCATCCTCATTACATGTCTGTCAGCCGTCAATTCGTCCATATACATCGGCTCTCGTACCGTGCTGTACATGGCGCAATCCGGAAAGGCCCCCAAGATCCTCGGCTGGGTCAACAAGCGCGGCGTCCCAGTTTGGTCAATCCTTCTAACAAATGCCGTCGGTGCCATCTCCATGATGAACGTCTCGACTGGAGCATCAGAAGCATACAGCTACATCATCAACCTCGCCGGCGTGAGCACGTTCCTCGTTTGGGGAAGCATCAGCTTTATCCACTTGCGCTTCCGCCGGGCGTGGACTGTGCAGCAGCGCCGAGTGAGCGATTTGCCGTTCAAGAGCATGTTTTACCCCTACAGCCCTTATTTTGGCCTGTTTGCGAATATTTTCCTTGCTCTTGTTCAGGGCTGGACGACATTATCGCCGTTTACTGCTGGTAAATTTGTGGATGCGTATATCCTTTTGCCGCTCTTTGGCGTAATTTACGTCATTTGCAAACTGTATTGGAGGGGAGAAGATAGATTCAAGAGAAGCTGGGATATTGATTTGGATAGCGGGCGAAGAAACGATCTAGATAAGAGTGGCTTTGTTGGAGAGACATATACGGAGCAGACGCAAAAGGTGCCTCTATGGAGGAAGCTTTGGCAATCATTGTAGATACCCTGTATCCTATGTAATAGGCCATAATTTAAGAAAGGCCATGTTTCACTCTATAACTTTACTAGCTAGTCAAAGAGCCATTATCCAATATGTCCATTCATCCTTGTCCAGCCTGGCCCCTCACATGTTTTCAAAAGCGCCAAGCGGTTTCCTACTCTTAGTATTCGTTGAGCCACTCTATCTTTCGTGTACTAACTTGTAGCTTTTAAATAAATGTTCGAGTTGTATTTCCAAGCAGCTTAATTTTATTTTATTTTTTCTCAGCTTCATTATCTATGTATCAATACCCCATACCAACTAGGTTTTCGCTAGTTGTAGTATAGCTTCTTTAAAATCAGATGGCCCTTGAGCATCTTTGGTGTTTCCGTCCTCTTCCAACTGTTTCTTCTCCTTAAGACGGATGCGCGGCACTAAACGAGCATGATCGCATCCGAGTTGGTCGCATGAAGCTTTTCTGGAGGCCTCACATACGAGATCTTCATTCTTATGGCTACTTGAGCACTCGCACATGGGCGAAATGCCGTGATTGTGACGATAACTGGCTTCAAATAAATTGTCATTTGACGACCCCGGGTATGCTTAAGCTGTAGTCTTTCGGCGCCTTAGATCTCTCTCTTCAGATGTTCGCTGAATGACGTCTAGAAAACAAGCAGCCTGGTTTTCCAAGCGGCCACTCCCGCGATCTGTCTCCAGAATGGCAGTGAAGCTTCGGATTTCCTTACTTGCTCTACCGAGTCTTTCATCAATCGTATCTTTTGTTTATAGCGTCCGGGTACCGGTTGCCGAGGTCATATTGGACAACAGTTTTGCTGATAATAACGTCGCCTAGAAGAACTTCATCGCCCTTCACAAACGATACGCCACCGCAAATTCCATTCAAAAAAAGGAGTTTTATATCAGGGTAACTTGATCGGAGGCTAGCTGCAGAGCCTACTACCTCAACTTTTCCTTTGCCAGGGAGAAAAGCAGGACAACAATGTTGAAGGCGCTCATAGATCCAGTTGTATAAGTATTATTATCCCCCCTTGCTCTACCATATGGGTCTCCTTCTATGTCCCAACAACGATCTAGAAGAATCACCACAGCATTGTATTCAAGCGGTGAGGCACACATAATCGCAATCTCAAACTCGTCGCGACTGGCGGGACGAGATACTGCAGGCTTTGGCAAGGTGACGCATTAATGAAGCAAACGCCATCTAAAGAACAGCGCTTATAATAAAACGTTCGCGGAATAATATTTCGAGAAAGGTTATAAACTTTTTTTTCATTGTGATTTGATATAGAATGGACGAGTGTTTACAGCTGATACCTCGAGTACATCACGTACTTCTATTCTTGCCTGGGCATTTGTTAGCTGAGGCATTGGGCGCCGATAGACCCTGGGCACAGAGGGGATATAGCACCTAGAAGTAGGTCAGTCTGCCCTAATGTAGGTCGAATCGAGCAGGCCGCAATGCCTATCTTCATACAGCAGAGCCAACAGCGGCTGCAAGGCAACAGTCAAATTTAACAACTCTGTAATAGCTAATTTTAAACATGATTTTATCTACACTATTCAATATTGTTTACATATATCTGAATTACATTAAATTCATGAATATCCCAGGGTAGTCACAGCCCCTCCATCAGATAAAGCCGGATTATCCATTCTTCCCACCTCTTATCGGACAATAACCAGCTGGGGTCTGTGCACTCCCGCATCTTAGCGCACAAGGCCAGGTACAAGCGATGCCAGACTGGTCCAAGCCAGCAGAAACGCGTGGGATGAGGTCAGGGATGTACCTGTACATCCATCCATCTCGCTATCAACACTCAAAGCAAGCTCCTCTGATCTTCAGCGCTCCAGCACTTTGACACCACATCGCATCATCAGCTCCAGCATCGTCTTAACAGCATCTACTCTGCAGAATTGATTCGCTTCTCCCTCGTTTTTGCGCCGCTTCCATCATCACATGTCTCTCGCTGGCCGCCCATTCCGCATCCACCCCCTCGACCCCCTCGATCTGTCCATCACCACCCGAAGCTACAGCCTCTCAGCCTCGCGCCAGAGGATCGACAAGGCTCGACTCCGGCCTCCCATCAAGTCGAGTGAATGCAACCACTAAACCCCTTTCTGTCCGCCTTCTTCAAGAGCCAGGTCGCCGCACAGTGCACCCCCGTCCACCACCACATCCTGCTGGTGCCGCTGACCGATGTGCTACTCACCCATCGCGAGACGGAGAGCGGCGCCCCGGCCCACGAGGTCGTCGCCTCAGACGAATTTCTAGCCAGCCATGTGCTGCGCATCCCCGGCCCCGACGGCCCTGTAGCTGGCAAGGACAGCTCGCAGAACCTGCGTGAGGCGCGAGGTAAGGCTCGCCAGTTTAACACGCTGAACGGGAGGAGCGTCATCGTCAAGGACTCTTTCATCTACAGCAACAAAGGTATGCCTTACAAGAGGAGCTCAGGCAAGGCCCTTCCGGTAGCTAATTCTATCATGGTCCTAGGATTTAAGAATCTTGCGCAGGCCCAGATCCTCAATGACACCATATGGTACCCAGACGTGACCGAACCGCGACAATGGCTGGTATACTACATCTCGAAGCCTCTGATCGGAGCTTGGGAGGAGGTTAGGCTTGAGCCTGCGGTGCTCATCTCGGGAGTCAGAAGCCGCGCCGCCGCAGAGCAACAGCAGAAACGGCAAGCTAATGGCGACTCAGCCGATGCCTTGCCGCGCAAAAAGGACATTAGGAGCTTCCACGATCTTCTCAACCACTTTCCCATGATTGCCCGGCAGATGCAGCCCGGGTTAGAAAAGCTCTTTGTTGAGTTTACGACAGTCTTCCAGAAACCCCTTCCACCTCCGCCATCAGCTTCATACATTCCCGACCCCAAACCAGATGGTCCTGTTGCTTCTGCTGCTAGAAGAGCAAGGGCAGACAGCTTGACAGCTAGAAATGGCAAAGCTCATTCACATAATAATTTGCCTGTGGAAGAAGATTTCTATGCGGAGGATGATGAGGATATCATGCGCGCTTCGCTCGAGAGTGCCGTTACAGCTGCCATTGATATCTTTCAAGGAGTGGATAAACAGCAGCTGTCTCTGCTAGGTGCCACAACAGACTTAACAGGTCCACTAGTGGAAAAGCTGATTGAGCGCTACATTGCTGAAAATGTCCATGGCCTGTTGTTTGGCAAGCTTAGTGCCATTAAGAGGCGAGATGACCTGGAACTCGAAGCAAAGATACGCAAAATGGAGTTCATCGACATCTCTCAGCTTGGCATCGCTATTGATGGAGGCTTAAAGGCCAAGAATGATCTTGTCACCCAGCTCAACCCTGCTGTCGATGAATTCAGGAGGATATCTAACGCCATGAGTCCCCCGGAAATGCTGGACTTGTTACTGTCAACAATGAAGATTGCTTCACAGCTAACCGATACTTCAAGGCCTCTAGCCGGCGCCTCAACTGAGGCGTCAACTTCTGAGAAGGCCATTATGACTGTTAACGCAGATACCCTAGTTTCGCTATTGTTATACGTCATAATTCGGTCCCAGGTGAAAAATCTACAGGCACGACTCACCTATATAAGAAATTTCAACTTTGTCGAAGATGTAGATAGCGGAGAGATGGGCTATGCTTTGAGCACTTTCGAGGCCGTTCTGGCATACCTCTTTGCAGACTCAGCAGGATTGCGCCGCGCCAGCAAGAAGAACAGGGCCTTGTGGGATGCCGCCAAGGGGGCGGATATGAAGGCGCTGAGAGACATTATGGAGCCAAGCCCCGGCGCAGTTGATGACGACGATATTGAAGATAGCGACAGCGATGCAATCGATCGAATGCCAGCTAATGTCGGATTCAATCCGCCGCGCAGTTCGTCGAGGCGAAATTCGCTTGTTTTGAGCCCCTCAGATCGATTTTCTCATGGCACCGGACTCGGTCACGTTTTCCCCTTTCAACTCTCTAATGGCGATGGCGCAAGCGATTCAATGCTTGACCTGCCAGTGAAGAAGATTAAACGCGTGGCTATGGATACGCGCAGCCTATCTAGCGCGTCGGAATTCTCATACCACTCCATGACGGCAAGTGTTGGCTCTCTGAGCAGCGCGCTGGAGGGTGACATATCTGTGGAGAGGCTTGCGCATACCAGCAGTGCCTTGGGAGAGTCTGTCTTGATGATGGCTGTGCAAGGCGGAAGTGTGGAAATTTTGGGATATCTCTTGTCCCTGTCTGGATATTATCCGTTTGACATTGTACTAACTGACGTGAACAACGAAAACACGACGCTTCTGAGCGCTGCCGTCCAGCTAGGCAACCGAGACCTCATCAGCTCACTCCTTGACTATTTCCTTGGCAAAGCCAACCCGATACAGCTGGCACAATATTTCTCAGTACAGGATGTCTGGGGCCGAAGCGTTGGTCACTATCTGTTTAACGCGCCGTGGATGATAAATTCTATCGGGACTCTTATCCAGTGGCGCCAAAGAGACAAAAATGGACAGACGCCGCTTTTTGCGCTGTGTCGCTGTTACGACCACGTAGATTACTATGCCATGGTGGAGGACGGCATAAGGGCCGCGCAACAATCTCAACTTGATGGGCAGCCGCTACATGTCGACGAGCATATCGACGGCAAAGGCAACACCCTCTTGCACATTATGAATGATCCGAGATTGGCATTGAGAATCTTACAATTCTGCGACGTGGATGTAAACGCTACGAACGAGAAGAAGTTTACTGCATTGATGGTTGCCAGCAAATATGGCCGATACGATATGGTCAGGGCTCTTTTTGCCGACCCTCGAGTAGACCTTGGAGCTAAAGAATTACGGGGTCTCACCGCGGTAGAGCTGGCTAAGGACGACGAGGTGAGAAATAGGATCGATGACCTCGGACTGTTCAGCATGCCACCAGCACGAGATGGGCGGATCACGGGCGTGGTCAGAGCCTTTTTCGTAGAAGATAGTACTGTACGACTGGTTCTCAAGTCGGCAGCTCCAACGGACCATGATAGCTACACTGTAACTACGAGCCGCCGATCCCTGACCGACTTTGAGCAGTTGGCACGTCTATTGGCCGAGGAGAATCCAGCATCGTGGATCCCGTCCATGGCAGACACCCGATGGCCATTTCAGCTACCGTCCAGGCCGTCTCGAGCGGCGCTGCGAGATATTCAGACGCGAACCGACTGGTTCCTGAAGATTATGCTGAGCCATCCTACTCTTTCTACCCACGAGATGCTATGGGAATTTTTCTTGGTACCGGAGCTACAGCTAGAGGCTATGGAGCAGAGAACAAAGCTCAAGGCAGAAACAAGACTAGAAAAGGTTCGAGAGGAGTACGAGCCGATGGAAGACATACGAGTGGTGGAACAATTTGTTGACCACGCTCGAGATATGGTTCGAAGTGTCAGCTATTCGACCAAGAGCGTGACGAGGCGTGCCAACGCCGCCACTCAAGTTGCTGCTGGTGAGTTCAAAATCCATACGTGGCTGGAAAACACGGGGTAGAATACAGCTAACGAAGGCCTTTGACTAGATTATTATGATGCAGCGGCGTTACTCTACCGGGCTGTGTTTACCATTCAATTTCTTCCACCGCAGCACATTGTCGGCATGGAGGTGTTTGTCAGAGCCATGGCGCCGGCACAACACAACCCTCAGATTATATTTCATACCACGCTGATGGCGATTCAATCCACGGTACAGGCAATGCTCTTATCATTATCCAGGCCCACGAGCCTCATTGGACAAATCACAGCAGCGAAGCGAGAGGCGGACAGAAACGACAGCGCTGCAACGCGACCTCCACGATGGACCCTGGGATTGCTTGATGACTCTAGACAACGAAACCAGGAGGAGAAGGGAAAGCGGGCGCGCGAATTACGAGAGCAAGCAACATCTCTCTCCAAGGAACTCCGATACACACAACAAACGGTGGCAGCCGAACTGGCTGGGTGGAAGGAGTCACACGATCAGGTGGCTATTCGAGCCATTCGCGACTATGCCAGGGGCATGGCGGTGCAAGAGAGGATCAGGCTCGAAGGCATGATGCGAGCGTTGAGAATTGTCCGAATGGGCAACTACCAGCAAGGGATGATGAACACCACGTCTCAGCGACGGCCGCCATCGCCTCCAACGGATGGGAAGCAAGAGACCGATGATGGGGACGATGTGCCATCTGGGAACGAAGCAAGTGGAGCGGAGTGAACTAAAGAGCGGGAATAGACGATGAGGTTTTATGACGGGCTGATTTCACCATCATCGACCACATGCGAGCGTGTAAGCGAGGCGACGAGAGAAGACGCGTCACGAAGTGGGTGTTTGCGAAAGACGCGATAGCATCCAGATTCGTTGGACAGGGGCCTGCAGGGTTGGGCCTCTTTGACAAGGAGAGGGCTACAAAAAAAACTTAGAACAGACGAGGGTAAATGAAATGGGATGGTTAGTGTGTGCATGATGTGTCGGTGCTGGATACCTGACGACTAAACCCTGATTCCGGCACTTGGGTTGGCCTTGGCGTTGGGGAGAAACCGATGAGAAGAGATATTCTACAAGATTCTACTTTTAATGTTCATGATAGAAAAGACAGCGATGATATTTTTTTCTTTGGACTGATAATACTTGATTCAGTTTGTGTATTGGCCGGTGATGTTGATATGATGCTCGACGTCTTGGTGGATGTGCGATGAAGCCATACTCGACATCTTAGGTACCTAGTTGGTGGGAGTATGGCTACCCTATGTTGCAACTATAAGCGAGCGTTGCCGCATACACGTGGTGAAAAGCAGGGCGAATGAATCTTCATGTCCCCACGTCGTATGTACGCCAGATAGATTAACAACAGACGGTGAGAAGTTTGATGCCCGATGACAAGTCAGAAATGAATGGAATCCAAGTCTAGACAAGTGAAAGAATCCCAGTTGATGCCGGCAAGAAGTATACAGGAACGAGTGCGAGTGACTACGCAAGCATGCACGTAGCCTGAGCTAGCATCTTAAGAGTCATAGAGACAACGCATACTGGAGCTCTTTGAATGTGTTTCAAAACAAAAAGATGGGGCTGCCCGCCTAAGTGACGTTTGAGATGGAGATGGTTCTTGTGCCCCAGGCAAAGATGAAACATCCGAAGTTTTTGCAGCATTTTCTTTTTCTTCTGTTCATGGGATGACTGAACTATTATCTATGCTAGGGTAGAAGAAACACACTTGACAACACAGCAAACATGAACACGTGAACACGTTGATTTCTGTGGGGTGCAAGTTTTGGATTTGGTTTAGTTCGGACGCCCAAGTTTTTGTCGTGGGGCACTAAAAACGGGCGGAGCTAAAGAGGACGAAGAAAGATGGATGGGCCAATCAGAGAGAAGAAGTGGCGTGCAGCGAGCCGATTGGTTGAGGGGGGCGGATAGACGACGCGCCGGGCTTAAATTTAGATATGGAGGAGAATAAGAGACGGGAGAGAGATGGAAGAGAGGCGCGTGTTGAAGAGGAGGAGCAGCTTTGTACGCGTTGCCTTGATTTTGGTTAGTAGCACTAGGTAGTTACTTGTTTGTACGAGCAATAGGACTTTTTTAAAAGTTGGGATATAGAGGTAGTCTTCAGTACATAGTACAAGGTCTGAAAGTAGGCTGCTGCGGCGAATGAGCTGCGCGTATTGATGCTTGCTGGGAGGGCTATACGATCGGTGATTGGACGTCGTCTACGCGCCTGGTTAACCTATTCTCTATAGATGAACGGACGATATATCGAATGTTGTAGTGTACAATAGACATCTACTGTAATTCCAACGAAGCGGACAAGGTGAGTAAGTTCCAATTTAGCCAAGACAAGCGAATTTGCGCAACCGCCGCGGTGGGACGCCGAAGCGCCGAAAATGGAAACACTTCGAAAGCGCACAAACTACAGTAAGATTCGGCTCCTCAGCTTAGGAACCTCTCACCTCTTCTCCCCAGATCCGTGCGGCAAAAAGAGCAAGACGCTCGGATCACTGGCTGGGACCGACGCTGAGAATGCCGGGATATAGCTAGATTCTTATCCTAATTTCCTAAGGTGTAAGACAAAGAGACACAAGGTTTATGTTAGCAGCCTGGTTAAGCGCTCGGCGGCTTGTAGGTCCCGCTCTAAGCGCCCGGAAGGGAGACTGCGCCTATGTGCGGCAAGAGAGTCTGGCTTTTGTCTCAGCGGTGTAACGCGGTATTTGCTTAGTTGCACTTAAGATTTAATATTCAAATTTAAAAATTTAATTTAGAGGGAAGTGAAGGACTCGGTGTGTAAGTAGTAGAGGGTAAAAATAGATTTTGCTGCTCGGTACGACCCGGACGGTTTGCTGCCGTTGCTGCATGTACCTCCATAATGCACGAGTTTATTACTGCATGCACGAGTACCTTTTGTAATGGAAGAGCATCGGCCAGCCTTTTTTTTTTTATTTTATTCTGGGATGCAATGTATCTAAGTGGAGAGGAGAGAGAGCCTCTTTACCTGGCGCGACAAAAAATACAATCATGGAAGAAGATGGTAGACGGACGCGACGCGAGATGCGCTTCTCATGTCGCGAATGTTAGAAGCCATCGCGAACATTCTGGCGGGTTTTTACTTCGCCAAGCCCCAGTCAAAGATCTTCCCAAGATCTCGCATCGCAAATCGCAGCGTCGCGCGCGTCCAACACGCATGGACGGCAGCAAATCTCGCTCGAGCCAACAGAACAGAACAGAAACACGCTGAGAGACTCTCCCCAGGATGAGTCACTGGACGCTGCTCATCCACTCACAGGCCCGGCGCCTGCAGCCCAAACCCGCTCAGCCCCCCCGGTAAACGTTGACGTCTGAGCCCTGCATCTTCTTCTTCTTCTTCTCCCCCTCCCCCTTGTCCTGTGTAAAGTACCCAAAAGCCGTATTTTCAACGTTTAGTGGTGGGAGAGGAGCAAAGAGAAGCGGGGACTCATGAGCCCCCCCATCTGGGTAGCATTTGCGCTAAGAAGCCAGATCCTTGTTTCTTTCTTTTGCTGTGTCTGCCGTTGCAAAGTTCCCAAAGCCTCGTCTGCCGGCCCGGCATTCAATCTGTCTGCTACGGACATGCATGTACGGTCAGCAGGCTGGAGGGAGCAAAGTTCCCAGTTTTCAGGTGAATGAAGACGAAAATACGACGGGATAGAGAAGAGAGGCCGCGCGGGGGCGGTAGCGGACTTTGGCTCCTTTGTCTGAGCCTGAAATCGGGACATTTCGAAATTCTTGTACGACTACCTACTAGGTATCAAGTCGGGCAGCAGCAACGATGCTAATTCTTGATTTCACCGCTTCTATGACTCCTTCTCATCAACATCATGTCTTTTGTCGCCATTTTAGCCCCGTGCTTTGCTGTACGTTTTCACTTACACGTCGTCAAAACTTCATTTTCCGCGTTTCAAAGACCACCATCGCCATATAAAAATCATGCCCAAGTGGGCAGACCAGAACGCGGCACAAGCATGGGTCAAAGCGTGTGAGTGGACCACCAACAGTAACCGCAACCCAAAAGCAATTGAACGTAAAAGCAGAGCCCGCTAAGCCGCCGCCTCGCTGATCCACGAGCCGCTCTCAAGACCCAGACCAGGGCCACTGGACACGGCTGCTGCGACTCTGGGGCTGGGCCGCTAAGAAAAAAACTGGCTGGGCTGGGGGTGGTGCAGGGCAGAGCAGAGTACACGCCTCTCTGTGGATTACAGTATACACGCCCCCCTGTCTTTCTGCCTCTCTCTAAACCAGGCCAGACGGCAGGCCGTGGTCCCTGGCGGCCATCTTCGGGCCCTCAAACCCAGACGCTGCGAGAGGATAAGAAGTCGGCTTCGTCCCTTGGTTTCCAATCGTTCTCATCTCACTCACTCCAGATCCTCTCGACAATCCCTCTCCTCCAATCCTCTCTTGTTTGTTGTTCACGTCTTTTATTATTTCCTAGTCTTTATCTCATCCTTTTCTATTAGTCTCACATCTGCACCGTTTGGATATTTACACTTAGACAAGACCTTGCTCGCTGGCCGACATACTCCAAACACTTGGAGAAACACTTTTTCATATATACAGCATTATCAAAAACAACACATACTGGAGCCGGTCTCCTCTTTTGCTTATTACACCCATCTAATCAACCTCTTCACCCTCTACCCTCACAACAACCGCCATCATGTCAGCGTGAGTACACATCCCCACATCTTCACAACATCAACATCACCAAGATATCTCAACATATACTAACTTCAAAATAGTCTGGCAGCCGACGTCTCCTTCGACTTCACCTTCCCCTCCCCTTCTCCCTCCCTCGACGATCCCGCAACCCCTCCCATGGAGTCTCTCCCCGTCATGGAATACAGCCTCGACCATTTTCCCTCCAGCCTCCTCGAGCTCCCCTACAACAACAGCTCTCACAACCGCCATGTCCGATCTACATCCCGCGCCTCATCCGTCTACTCCGCCATCTCGGCCGTAGATTCAATAGCAGAGTCGGCCTGCTCGCGCTTCACCACGCCTCCCCGCGCAAGCCCTCCCGTTCGTCAACATGGACCTCTGCTGCTGCCAAAGATCCGCTCTCAGGATCAGCAGCTTGACCAATCTCACGTTGCTCGCGCAGCTCACTCTCGCTCAAACTCTATTCGTTCTGCTGCTTCTGCTAGGGCTAGGATGGTTCACCAACAATCTACACCTCCTCCTCCGGCTTCTTCTTCCAAGCCTATCCGCACAAGCCACTCTCGGAGTTACACCAACCCAGAGACCCTCGCTAACATGGCTTTTGCGCACATCTCGCCCTTCAACACTCCTCCTCCGCAGACTCACGATGAGGCTCCCGTCTTCCCCTCATCACTTCTCGCCTCGCCGCCAACTTTCGCTCAGGACCTGCCGCAGCCTCGTCGGACCAGCACCATCGACACTGCCACCATTGACAAGTATGGCTATCCGACCTACCGACAGATGCCCTTTGTGCCTTCAACCACAGCTGCTTCGGCTTCTCAGTCAGACTACATGTTCTCGTCCTATCTCCCGCGAGCTCCATCACCACTGGCCCTCGCTGCCACAGCTACTCCCGACTCAGAGCCCTCAACCACTCTCATGCAGCACCTGACCTGCGCCAATCCCGCCGCATCTCTTGTCCGAACCATCTCTTTCCCCCTCCGAGATCCTTCCATCAAGCATTTCTGGTGGGACGTCCGCAGCGTCTCCTCATGGTCAACTTTCAACGCCTCCACCGTGCTCTCTCTCCCCGGCGCATCTGCTCTCCTCAACTCCCCAGTCCCTATCTCTCTCCTGCAAACACCCGCGTTCTCCTCTCGCCACCCCGAGACCGAGACTGCCCTCCACAGCATCTACGCCTCATACTACCTCCCTAAACTCAACTCTGCCTTGGCCATGTCTTCCAATCGCCCTCTGCAGCTCTCCGTCCCAGCAAAAACAGCATCCGGCGTCAATGACCTCATCTTCGTCGCAAACCCCATCGGCGAGTCATCCACTGCCGCTGCCATCTTCGGCGGCAAGCCTACTGGCCGCGTCGTTGGCCTCGTTCGCAGCTTCGACCGCTTCAATACCGGCATGCGCGCCGAGGGCAACATCAAGCGCGTCGACTACCTCCGCGGCCTCGCAGCTCTGCATTATGCCATGCGCGAGCACGGCTGCCGCTACGGCTTCATCCTCACGGAGATTGAGCTTGTTCTCGTCCGTGCTGGCACAGAGTCAACTCCTTTCTTTGGTGACTTGGAAATCACTTCCGTCCAGCTCAACGCCGCTGTTCCCGAAGCCGAGCTCGACTCTTCAGACAATATTCCTCTTACGGCTTGTCTTGCCCTCTGGGGTCTCTGCCAACTCGCTGGTGATCAAACTCCCGCTGGCCACGCCCACTGGAAGGCCGAGATTGGCGCTCCCGCCGACGGCACCAGGCGAAAGGCCAAGGCTCGGGACAACTGGATTCCCAAGCCGCAACTAGCAGAGAAGCGCGAGGCCAAGAGGAGTCGAGGCTGGGTGTGGCCTGAGGACCCCATTGGAAGGAAAGAGATGGGCAAGAGGGGCGTCAAGTATGGAGGATTGTGTTGAGTTTCTTCCCTCTTTGAGATGCTTGGCTGGTACTCGCATCTCTCTTACTCTCTTTTAGTAGTAACGTCTCTTATAATATACTATCAACTTTTTCTTTGTCAAACTAAATTTAATATATCATTTTAAAACTATTTTCATTTGAACCGAAAGCCAAGTATATCTTTTTATTATATTAGCTTCTAAATTTTTTTTTAAGATTTTATTATAGAAAATCAGCTCTTATAAATTAATAGAGCATTCATTCTAGATACGTAAGATCCCTTGCGCTTTTTAGGGACCAAAGGCTAAGAGCTGCTGACTAAGCATAACATACGCAACTCACTAAATGAACTTCCAACTTATTAATGCACACATCCGCTTTTGATTTGATTTGCTACATGCCATGAAGTAGCTTGGTCGTCCAGTTTAATGTAATGGCGGGAAACGGTCGGCTCGTATGGATAACAGAGAATCCCAAGTCAACAATCGTTCAACCTCTGGGGATAGAAAACAACACTATCTATCGGCCGCGAAGGCCACACAAAAAGTCAAGGAGTGGTTGCCAAGGTTGCAAGCAACGAAGAATTAAAGCGAGTCACATTCTCAGTTATCAATTAAACCAGCTAATAGAGACATAGTGCGATGAGTCAAAGCCAAGATGTGGTCAATGTCTTTATCGAAACGTCAAGTGCGAGTTCTTGAATACCACATCTCACCGCTCTACCAGCACAATTTCCTTCAACTCTAATGAGAGTTTCATATTTCGCTCATTAGAAACTACTCGGATCTTGGAGCATCTAGAGACAACTCATAGTTATCGTTCCGGGCTAGAGAATCAGGTTTACATACAAGGCAGCGCCCTCGACCTTATCCATCACTTTTGCGACACTACCACCCCTTGGCTTGCTTCTCCCAAGCTTCAACATATCATGCAAAAAGAAGGGCTCTTGATTGCCCAGAGAGCCCCATATCTGCTTCATTCCATCCTCGCAATATCCGCCAGGCATCTGAGCTTTTTGCAGCCAGAGGCTAATAAATATGAAGTAGCTGCAGCTATACATTATCAGCATGCGTTAAAGTCTTACTTTTGTCAACTTCAATTGGGCTTTGACGCTGAAAATGTAGATTCGATCATTGGGTGTGGATATCTTCAGACAATACTGGCGTTTGACAACATCTCTAGGTTGTCATCGGAGGCCGACGACGGCAATGGCGCTGTTGCTTGGTTGCGTACCATGCAAGGTATCAAGATCTTGCAAAGCTCTTACAGTATTCTCCCTTATCTTGAGCAGAGCATTTGGCTCCCAGTATTCCTTGAATCAGGAGGCTGGGAAGAAAGCAGCTCTCAACACGCAGGCGAAGCAGACGATTCATGGGCTTCAGCCACTTCAAGGTCACTCCACAGCCTTTGTGAAGTGCCCTTTGATTCATCATACAGCGAAAACCCGTACCAGCAGCCATTAAAAGGATTGTGTCAGCTGATACACTCGGATGAAAGCCACGAGATGATTGGGAGGTTCATGGTCTTTATCGGCCGGCTATCAGACAGATTTATCCAACTAGTCTTGCAAAGAGATCCCAGAGCGATGTTACTTATGACATATTGGCTTGCGCTCATATGCAGAATTGATCAGTGGTGGATTGTTCGCTCTGCGATACTCAAGTGCAGGGAGTTCTGTGCTAGTTTAGACAAGGTTGCAGACTTGCAAATACGGGTGTTATTAAAGTTTCCTGCGAGTAGATGTGGCTATCTGTTGAATAATTAAAGCCGTGGCGGAATGACGGGAACTCTCAAGGAGAATTTGAATTGATTTAAGTAGAAAACATGATCTGTATTCACAAAACATGATCTGTATTCCCATAGCTAGTTAATTTGTTAACGCAAAGTTGAATTTTACGAAACTGAATACATCTCTCCCTAGCATAATGTGAAGCTATGGATTAAAAGAATGCACTCTTGCCCAAAGTTTCCTTTGTGTGAAGCTTCAAGAACTTCTCGACGGTGAGCGGTTGAACAGCTGGGTAACGCTCGTTGTCCACTGCTCCTAACCATGTTGAACCATTCTGCATATAATATTGGTAAAACATCCCCATCCATGCGAAGTGGTTCATGGGCTGGCTCTTAAAGGCAGCTTGCATTTCCACATAGAGATCATCCAAAGATCCTAACCTTTGAACGTTAGGTTTTATCTCATATTGTTTCTCGTACAGCTGTGCCAGTTCCTTGACAGACTTCCTGTCTCCGAGAACTATGGGCATCACAGAAGTAAGTCATAGTGAACAGAATGCTTATCGTGATAGTTTTCAAGAGCACTCACATTTCAGAAATCCATTAGCATTGGGATCGACCGCCACTTCAGCTGTGAACGCAGCAGCGTCCTCATAAGTCGTCATCTCAAGCAATTCGTCTCCCGTCCCAAAGTGTCGGAACATACCCTTCTCCGTATCAACATAGCCCAAAACACTCGCCCATACAACTTGCATAAATGCACCATTTAGCACGTGCACACCCTTAATCTTCCCCTCACTTTCCTTCTCCTCAAGATACTCTTGCACCGATTTCATTGCGTCCTTAGACGGATGATCGCCGAACTTTAATCCGCGGAAATCGAAAGACCAATCTGACGCTATGTAACGAGGTACACCTTCTTCAATACAGGCGTCGATTAAGGTCTTTTGTCCATCGATCATAAGAGTGCTATCGCCTAGGTAGGCGCAGATACAGACCGAGGTGCCGGCGAGAGCGCGGCGGAGGCCAGGAGTGTCAGTTGATGTTGTCTGGAAGAGTGTGATACGAGGATTGGAGCGAAGGGCCGCAGGGACTTTGTCAATGGAGCGGCAAATGCCGTGGATTTCGACATTTGGATGGTTTTGCAAAAGAAACGTGGTGATCAGGCGAGCCATTTTGCCCGTGAATCCTGCAATGGTTATGGTTGTGTTTGAGGACATTTTTAATATTTGCAGATTAGTTGCAATCAAAATTCGTTAATTCAACAAATTCAGCGTCTGGATGCTCTTCAGCTGGAGATTCTGAGTTCTTAAATACTAAATGGAAAGCGCTAGCTCCTTCTCGGGACTTTCTTCTCTAAAGAAGAAGTTCCGAGAATACTTGTCATATGGATCTCTCTTTGTCATTTCATAACGAGGACAAATAGCAATAGCAAGACGAGAGTGGATTTATGGACCACACGACCACTTCTATTGCTGCTTTAACTCATACCTAGACCCTAGATATCTCCCTAATACAGACTTAGAGCTTTCAAACATGATCGGAATGTAAATTAGAAGAAAATCCATGAAACAGCAAGGCAGTATTGCCAGATACGTTCCAACTCTGGACTAGCCTATCCTCCCAAGCCACCAAGAAATTAGTACTCCATCACCGAATACGTTCCAACTCGGGACTAGCTTAAAGTGCCACAAGCTGCCAAGAAGCAATGCCTACTCAAATAACCGAATACGTTCCAACTCTAGATTAGCTTGGATATCCTGAACCGCTCCCATGAAGGCATAATCCATTTAGAATCCATCGTTGAGCCTTAGTTGGCAATCACTTCAGTATGTATGTTTCACCATACTACGAATCGGCCCGTCAGGTTTACGCTCCCGACCTTTTCATCTATCCAATCGATAATCTCATTGAACTTTTTAGTAAGATCATAAGCTCAGTATACGTAATTCTTTCTTCATTGATTCAATAGTTTAGAATATATCCAAGGGTATATATCTTATAGTAATTAGGTTACTGTAGGTGGCTGAAGGAATATAATGATATACATTGTAATATAATAGCGCCTATGTGTATATAGTCCCATGTATCTATGAGCTCCTGGCTAGTAGTACTAGTTTATTTAACTACTCTCATTACGATATGGCAAGTCACAGAAGCTGGTGTGTATAAATGCATGTAAAGTTAAGGGAAAATGCTGTAGTATTCTACATGGCTTAAAGCAAGTAAGGATATCTGTTTGCAAGGCTTTATTACCTCTTGGGGAACGTATTCGGAAAGCTAGCAAGCTGAAACAATTAATATACGCTAGATCGAATGCGACAAAACGAAGCCTCTCGTGCAAGTTGGGTAGAAAAAGGAGTAACGTATTACTTCATATATTCTTGGGATCATACCTGTTTTCCGTCTCTATCGTCCATCTCTCCCCATACTATTCTACGCCTACGCTGCGTAAGCCTTGGTAACAAGCAGGCATGGGCAGAAAACGGAGACCCCCTTTGGTTCCTGTTCGTAGACACTAATGACACCACTGCTCTGCTGTGAGAATTGAGTTGGAGGTCAAAGTTCCCCCCCTTTACGTGAATGAGATAAAAACAAAACAGACCAAGCTTTTGGTGGGCTTTCGAGTTACTACCACGTTAGTTTATTGAGGCTCTTTCAGCAATAAGAAACAACTCTTCGAGTACGCCAACCAGAGACGGGTGGTCGAAAAACCTCGAGCTGATTGCCCCAGCCAGGGCCACTGTGTCCCGCTATCATCCTATCCCGGTGGCATAGGCACAGTCTTGTTCTATCGCGGATTCTAGGGGCTTACTGGCACCGTGGCCGCTCCCGGATGTCTCCTTTCTTAA
The DNA here is from genome assembly GCA_026401215.1 of Trichoderma erinaceum. NCBI lineage: Eukaryota > Fungi > Ascomycota > Sordariomycetes > Hypocreales > Hypocreaceae > Trichoderma > Trichoderma erinaceum. The sequence continues at coordinate 120,746 of JALIRY010000017.1, read as the reverse complement.
CTAGGCAGAGAGCTTGGGCCTCTGTTTCTGCCACAGTGCGCCGCCTACCTACACGTATAGGCAGTATAAATACACCTGTGCTCACTCTCAATCATAAAGACACATTCCACACTAAACTCCATTAAGTTACGGTTCTTAGCTCTGATGAATCAGTCCATGTCTTATTCCCATATACGCTCACCGAGTGAGAGCAGTCTGGTACTATCAGTGCCCATCGAGATTCGCCGAAAATATATGGTTATATAGTTCCAAGCCAACTTCACGCCTCGTTATCCCGTGGCAGACTTAGCTTATCAACATGCTGTGAACGCAAGCTAGGAGATATGTATTATTACGACTACGAGAATCTTCACTATCGTGGCTATGGCCTTCTCTTAAGCTGCAAGAAAATGTAAAGACCGCTGACTTTCCTCCCCTGATCTTTCTTCTATACATGACCTTGGCTCATCACATTGCGACATTTGCAGATTGATCGAGGCTCATAGTTTTATAACTAAAGAATGTACAATCATCATTACGAACCTGGATACATCAAATGCCCTACTCCTCGAACCCAATGAGCTGAGTGATAATTGTCCTAATCATTTTTGGAACATTGCGAACTACATAGGGATCTATACTCGCCGGCTCAGCATCGCCCTTTGACTTCCACTGGCCTTTTACGTATCGCTGGAAGAAACGGAATCCGCCATCGATGTAATCACGGAGGATACCAGCACTGCACCAATTGCAGGCATCATGTGGAGCCGTCTATGGTTGGCCATCAGTCAGCTGCGCTATCTTCGTCACCTGTACATATGGCTCGACCACCACGATGAAACACAGTCGTGGTCAGTCGTGAAAGAGCGAACAGCTCTTTCTCATTGTATCACCGCCTTTACAAACCAAGAAGAGGCTCTTTCTAGAGGGAACTCTGTGCCACAAGTAACTTTTCAATCTCTCAAAGCTGCACCGCGGTATTGCAAGAGCGGAAACTCACTTTGTCCAAGAGAGTCTACCCTTACTGTTCAGTATTGGACGACGTGATCGCTATCGATTTTTTTACGCAGAGTCACCCGATGGCACGCCAATAGTCACTTATGAACTAGATATTCCTTTGTAGGAACTGTGTGTGATGGAGCAGGAGCAAGTGTCGAGCCCGCCTGGAGAGCTTTCGACGGCGACTGAGCAAGTCGAGGAGATAGAAGAAAACCCCTGGGAGTTTGACGACGACTATTGGCATGATTGGGGCATACTAGTTTAAAAGACATTACTAGTAGAATTACCTACCTATTAATTAAGGATATTTAATTTAATAACTAGCGATTAGGCATGTTTTGTGTTGTGCTTATCAACTCCTTCACCATGTATCGTCTTGTCTTTTCTTTACTTGGAGGAGCTAGCCTAGATGTTACCTCTGAAAATCAGATACTTCTACTATGTTTCTTGGAAGATCAATCTGTTGCTTCATTGTCTTCACAAATCACACGCAAGCAATTGCAACTATGAGACTCAAATCGGTGGTGGTATTTTACTTTTATTTTCCTAACCAAGGGCAAAAATGATCCCGTTACATGACCGCTACTCTGCAGATACGACGCATTTAGCTCTTGGCAGCACCGGCCTTGATGAGCATAATGTCACCATCCTCCACTACGTAGTCCTTACCCTTGGTCATCACCTTACCCTTGGCCTTGACCTCGGCTTCGTCACCAAGCTCCTTGATGACGCTGAAGTTGTAGACAATAGCCTGGATAAAAGTCTTCTCAAAGTCGGTGTGGATGACACCGGCAGCCTGGGGAGCCTTGGTGCCGTTGCGGATGGTCCATTGGCGGACCTCATCGGCTCCCGTTGTGAAGAAGCTACCCAGCTGAAGCGCCTTGCGCATCTGGACAATCAGCTTGGGTAGGGCGGACTCGGCGCCAACGTTCTTCTGCTCCTCCTTGGCCTCCTCCTCGGTCTCGTAGCGAGTCAGACGCTCCTCGAATGAGACTGAGATGGGAATGATGGGGTCGCCCTCGGCGTGCTCCTTGATCCACTCGGCGACCTTGGGGAGGTACTTGTTCTTCTTTCTGATGTAGTCCTTCTCAGACAAGTTGACAAGGTAGACGACAGGCTTGGCCGTCAGCAGGAAGAGAGGATTGATGACCTCAATCTGTTTCATGCTTGTTAGCACCGATGTTTTCCACAGTGTGCGAAAATAGGATATAACAGGGTAACAAGGCAATGTGTTCAGAATAGGTTTCTTCTCACTATGTCTAAGACATTCGACGAGCTGGGTTTAAATTGTTCGAGCCGTCAAGGCTCTTTGTCATCACGTAAATTGCAGGGAGGGAAAAAAACATAGAAATAAAAGTGCTTACCTCCTTGGGGGACCAGTTGCCCTTGCGGACCTCCTTGCCATCCTGAAGCCAGGCCAGGACCTTCTCAATCATCTCCTGTTCAATCTTAGCCTTCTTCAGCTCAAGACTCTGGCCGCCCATGCGGGTCTTCTTCTTCTGGTTCTCAAGAGCCTTCTCCACAAACTCAATATCCTTGAGTCTCAGCTCTTCGCTGATAATGTCCAGATCACGAGTGGGGTTGACATCACCCTCGACGTGGATAATCTCAGCGTCGTCGAAGCATCGGACAACTTGGAAGATGGCATCGACAGCTCGGATGTGGGAAAGGAAAGAGTTTCCGAGACCAGCTCCGGTGGAAGAACCGCGAGTCAGACCGGCAATATCGTAGACGGTCAAGTTGGCGGGAACGACAGACTTGGGCTTGTATTTCTCAACCAGCCAGTCGAATCGCTCATCGGGCACAATGACGCGAGCTTCTTCGGGCTCGATTGTGGCGTAGGGAAAGTTCTTCAGGCTGTCAGCACCCCGGATGAAGAAAGACGGGCGGGGGGCTTCATACAGCTGGGTTGCCAAGATTGCACTTTGTGATGGCCTGGAAGAGGGTAGATTTGCCGACGTTGGCGAGACCGACCTGGCAAAGGGACGATATGTTAGAATATCGAGGCACTTGCGTAGAGCATGGGGGGATACAGCCACTAGGGCTGGGCAAGAGAGTTTCTGCTCACAATGCCACTCTTCAAGTTGTTGCCGGGCCTGCCCAGAGGAATCTTTTCCTCGACAACCGCCTTCTTGGGAGGCATCTTTCTTGATTTTGCGTAGTGACGGGAGGGGAGAAAAGGAACGAGGCGTCGAGATGGAGCTAGTCCAAGAGCTGGAGCTGCAGACCTTGCTGCGCGCGACGAAAATCCAGAAACGAGAAGAGCGAAATGCGGCACGCAAGACGCGGATGAGGAAGCCAATTTGGTGGCTGCGGCTGTTCCTAGTCCGAAGCGACCGGCTCTAGGAAGTATCAGAAGCAAAAAGGAGCTTCTTGGAAGTGCAAAGGGGGCGCAGATGGAAATTTGCTGGCCCTTTTTTTGCCTTCGTTGATTTTTTTTCCTGGTGAGAGGAGGGGAGATGGTGTGAAAGCGAAATTTGAGTCTCGACCCCACATGTGGTGGGCTTTAGCTGAAGCTCTGTCGGGACGCGGCGCTAGATTCTTCCGGGCCTTGGTCAGGGCATGCGTCATAGGGCATGCGTCGCTAAAAAGCGCTGCTGATGCTGCTGCTCGGTATCGCGGCGCTGCCGGAACCGGGCTGAAGCAACGAGGCGCCTGCGAAGCTGCGTCGGGCGCTATTTGCCGCCACCACGGGAGCCTGTCACGCCTGTATATTAGTTGAACGGCATCCTGTCGCAGGTGTCGCAGCCCATCTCAGCTCGCTAACCGACGTAATCTCACATCGCCTCTCACATTGGAAATCAATTGTCGCATCCCATCTCCCGAAGCTGCCATAAGACATAAGACAGGAAATCCTATTTAAATTCGCCTTGTGCACTCGCCATTTCTCTTGACTTGCTCTTCTGTCTCTCTCCCCGGCGATTCCCCGCATTGTCACGGCTTACACGCGAGATAAGATCTCGAATCTCCACCCCCCAGCGTCGCAATGCCTTCGCAGCATCATCACCACCAGCATCACCACTCGGGCCGGCGCGGCCACAGATCGACACTGTCGCTGCAAAAGACAGAAATCAAAATCCACGTCTACGATCTTTTACCTGTAAGAATCACTCCCAGGAGCTGAAGTTACCCCTTTCCGCAACTCGGAATTTGTGTAACAGTTGCTTCAAAGCGTCTTGCTTGCTAACACATGCTTTTGTCGTCGATAGCCCGGAAGAGTCGCCTCTGTGCTATGGACTGTCGGGGCATCTCTACTTCACTCAGGTGTGGTCATCAATGGCCGGGAATACGCGTATGGTGGCCACGATAAGCGCGGAGTCACCGGAGTGTATTGGACGAAACCTCGGATCGAGCCTCCCGGCGGCACCTTCAAGTGCGAGATTCTGCACGGCTTCACTTTGGCCACATCGGAAGAAATCGACGCCATGCTTCGACAGGCATCAGAAGAATTCCTAGGCACATCATACAACCTGCTCACGAAGAACTGCAACCACTTCACGTCGTATCTCTGCAAGAAACTGACAGGAGATGCCGGTCCGGCATGGCTGAATCGTGCGGCAAGCATTGGTGTTGCGCTGCCGTGTGTGGTACCCAGAGACTGGATCGAGCCCCCAGAATACGTCAGCGCTGATGGAGAACTCATGGACGATGACGACGAGCATGCGGATGAGCAGTCGCGCATGTTGGGACAGCAGAGGCCGCATCTCCTTTCAGAACATGGCGACGAATGGAGCAGCGAAGATGAACGACGCAGAGGTGGAAGTGGCAAGGGGAAGCAGATTCTCCGAGACACATCGGGCAGACAGCTCCCGGCTGCAGAGAGAGCTATTCGAGCGTAATGATTACAGCCAATCTCGTGGCAGGTTGCTTCATATTATCTTTGGTTCCAATCTAGGGGAGGGCGGATAGGGGTTGGCGTTCTTGGCTGAGTTACAACGTTCGCATCAGATCGGACGATACCAATATTTCATGCTCATGGAGGCACTTGGAGTTAGTTTTGCCGGTTTAGCATCTTCACGGACTGCGCTTTGTAGGCCAATTGGGGCGGCTTTGTTTTCTTGTTTCCATCTTTTTTCTTTGTCTTATCTGTGGTATAGGTAGTACAAGATATGGTACATTCGGCTGTATATATCATCACACATAACTGATGCAACCGAGCATCTACAAACGCCTGGGCTTCTCGCTCCTTGTTCCTGCAAACTTGATTCTTGTTGAATCCGCAACCCGCACAATCTTGTCCCGCAGCACCTTGCCCTCTGGGCTCATCAGAACCTTGACCGCAGCCTCTCTGCCCTGGCCGAATCCTCGTAGAACCAACTCGAGACGCTGAATCTTCATGGGCCACCCGGTGTGGATCAATCGCTCCAAAACGTATTTTGTCAAAGAATAGGCCGAGTCGAAAGTGCCCCGCCGTGATTTCCTGAAACCAATGTTGCCGCATGACATGGAGATGATGGGCTCCCGGTTCGGCTTTGTGCAGGTGATGTGTGTATTGTGCTTGTGTGCGTAGATGTGGAAGTGGTAAGGCTCCAGCTCGTCCTCCTTCTTCTGGGTGGCCTGTGAGGGTGCGCCTGATAGGACGCTGGTATCGATGTTGGACTTGTTGAGAGCCTGGAAGACCATGCTCTGGGAGAGGCTGGCCATGGAATCAGGCTGCGTTGACCGGCCGCTGGTTCCTAGTGAAGTGCCCCAGATGCTTTCTAGGAGGTTTTCGGTTCGAGGCTTCGGAGGCACCGTCTTGGGCGAGTCTGGCTTTGCATCTTTTGAGTCCTCCCATCGTGCGCTGGTCTGCGACAGAAACCTGGCGCTCTGCACGCCATTCCTGGCCGCAATATTCTGTGATATCCGGGCGAGCGGTCGCGCCGCAAAGCAGCTTCTCAATGGCTGGCTCATTGTGTCTGCGCCTTGTCGTCTTCGTGCTGGTCGGTCCTCGAGATCGATCCAGAAAGAGGCCCTTGGAAACTTTTCCCACGGCACCCATTCGGAATGGCCGCCCGCCATAGTGGCGCAAAGTGGTCTTTTGCCGGCGTTCTACCGGCTGTCCGCCTGCCTTCCGCCGCCAGCCGACATCGCGAAACCAAAATTTCCTTCGCACATGAGCCACATCCTTTCTTGCCCACCACCTCTTCCGCCGCTCCGTCCAAGGGCTGCAGTTACTTGCAGACTTTTTTTTCTTCTTTCTTGTTTTGTTTTCCTTTTTCCTCCTCCAAAGCAAACATGAATTCTCTTTTCCGCAGCGCTGCCAATTCGGAAACTGCTCTCTCCAGAGCATCTCTTCGCTTTGCCCCCGCTAATGGCCGATGTCCCGCCGCATATGCTCGGCTAGCTTCTCAGCTTGCGCAAAAACCAGCTCGCAATGCTGCGGGCATTGAGCGCGCAACACTTCCTACTGCGGTCTCTACACCGTTGAGATCTAAATTCCTTCCTGCCGATTTACCAATTCCTTCAGCGGCCTCACAAACTCGGTTCTTGCATGTAAGCGGCCGGAGACTGCAGGAGGATAAGCCGAAGACCGAGGCAAAGCCCGTCGAAGAGAAGCCCGCCCAGGACGCTGAGCAAAAGGCCAAGTCTGAGGAAGACCCGGCCAAGGACTCAGAGGAGAAGGCCGAGGGCAAGGAAGAGGGCAAGGCTGAAGGCGAAGGTGAAGGCAAAGAGAAGAAGGAAGACCTGCCGCCGCCTCCGCCCCATGGCGACAAGACACCTTGGCAAGTGTTCATGGAGACTATGAACACCGAGCTCAAAAAGTCCCAAGAGTGGAACGAGTCGACCAAGCAGATTGCTGCGTCTGCCAACCAGTTCACCGAGAGCGAATCCGTTCGACGAGCTCGAGAGGCTTACGAGAAGTCCACCAGCGCCATCTCATCAACAACTAGCAAGGCGGTAAAGACCACTGCTACCGCTATTGGAAAGGGTGCAGCATGGACTTGGGACACCTCGGCCATGAAGGGTGTGCGCAAGGCCGCCAACGTCACGGGCGATGCGCTCGACAAGGCGACCAAGCCTATCCGAGACACCGAGGCCTACAAAAACGTCAAGGATGTCATTGATGATGGAAGTTCCTCAAGATATGGTGGGTGGGTTGAGAAGGAGGAGCGCAGGAAGCGAAGAGAGCAGTGGGAGAAGACTCGTGGCGGCGAACATGAAGTTCTTCAAGAAGATCCCAAGTAAGTTTATCGCCCTAATTGTCATAGTTGGCCAGCTGGATTCTAACAATTCCGTCAGTGCTGGTACCAACGTCACTCTGCACAAGGACGCAGCCTGGAAGGAGGCGTGGAGAGATTTCCGCGACAGCAACAAGTTTGTCCAGGGAGTCTTCAGCATGAAGGGCAAATACGAAGAGTCCGAAAATCCCCTCATCTCCACTGCTCGAAGTATCACCGACACCATTGGCGGGTTCTTTGCCGAGAACGAGACCGCCATGGTTATCAAGAAGTTCCGCTCCATGGACCCGAGCTTCCGATCCGAGCCTTTCCTACAAGAACTGCGCGAGTACATTCTCCCTGAGGTGCTGGACGCCTACGTTAAGGGAGACACAGAAACACTGAAGATGTGGCTCTCTGCTGCGCAGTTTTCCGTCTACGAAGCGCTCACCAAGCAATACCTCCAAGCCGGTATGAAGTCAGACGGTCGCATTCTTGATATCAGGAACGTCGACATCCTCAGAGCTCGTATGCTGGATCCTGGTGAGATTCCCGTCTTCATCATTACGTGCCGAACCCAGGAAGTCCACGTTTACCGCAATGCCAAGACCAACGAGCTGGCTGCCGGTATGGAAGACAAGGTGCAGCAGGTGACATACGCCATTGGTATCACTAGAGTGCCAGAGGACGTAAACAACCCTGAGACCAGGGGCTGGCGTCTGATTGAGATGCAGAAGAGTGGAAGAGACTGGGTCTAAGAAGCAACTCGACGGGGAAAAAAAAAAAAAAAAAGAAAGCATGGCTTATACTCGTTTCTGTATGATTCACGGCGTCCGGGAGCATGGGAGTGATCTTTGGCAAGGAAGAGCCTTGCCGATCTGTGTTAATATGTATATTATGTCGTCAAAACCATGTGAAGGATGCATATATCCAAGGGACTAAAAACGCGATTCAAAAAAATGGATGGAAAAAAGGGTTTCGGGAGCATGAGGAAAATCATGCCATGATATAAACACCGCTCTACCTGCCTCTAATATGGGGCGCTTTTGTGTGTACGATGATGATATAGGAGAGAATGAAAGGAAGGGCGAGAGGTTGGGATATAGACATATAGATATAATCACCAAATGGGCCAAGGATATCAAGGGCAATTGGAAAGATGTTCTCTGTTCGAAGCTATTCATGGTTATGCCATGCAATCTAGCAATAATAAGCGCGATACGAGCAGCCAGCCGACTTGTTCTGAGAAATACAAAGCTACTCATCTTCGAATTACTCCTCCTGAACTTCATTCTTATTCTCTTCTCTCAACATGGCTCTCACATCCATCAAAGCCTTTCCCAACAAGTTGAGCCCCCATCTTCGTCTATTAGCCTCAGCATCCGCCGGCTTAAATCCAACTCCCCAAACCTTATCAAACGGACTCGCCTCCACAAGCTCCCTCTCTCCCGTCCCCAACAGCATCGCCCTCAAAGAGCCCTTCACCAGCGGAATGCCACCACCACTCCTCGATTGCTTTTTGGTACATCATGTAACTGGATATATAATGTTAGTCTCACTACTTGTTGCAAAAGCCAAAGGTTTCAATGATGGTTGTACTGTTCTGTAGTGTCATAGACGAGCTCTGGGTCTTTGTCGTCCTTGAATGGACAGTAGTACCATTGTGAGAGCCATCCCGTGTAGGAATCTGATTCTCTCCAAAAATAAATGGCCTGAAACTGATTTGCTGATGATTTGGGCATTATGGACCGTGGACGATATTCGCTAGTTGATTGATACTCAAGCTGATTGTGATCCAGGGTCAGTGAGGGTTTTCAATCGGGAGGAGCACATTATTTATCCTTCTTTCAGTGCATGTATAAATGGCCATTTGTATCCATTTTGCCTGCTCGGCATGAGTAATCGCCATTGAAAGGGATTTGACTGCGTGAATCGTTCCCTTGCGTGCATTCATCGTGGCTTTGTGCGTTTGGCGTTAAATGAAATTTAGCCTCACTGACTCATCGGCAGGGCAGCTGAGTTGGGGTTTTGCAGTCATAGCGTCTATAGCGCCATCCATTCACTGTAACAAGAAAATTTGCTTTTATAGTTAAAAGCGAACTTTTCTTCATTTTTCATTTCATGAGGCATCTATCGCACAATGGCGGTGACTGTGTTTGTGTATCTTCAGATTGCGTCGAGTTTGACGTGTGAATATATGGGCCAAATGGTGGAAGCGTGCCTAGACGTGCACTGGCGTTAATCTTTCTTGCAAACAAGGATTCTCAGAAATTATCAAGATCCCATTCATGGTACTCTCGGCGAATTTTTGGCCCCAAATATCGTTCATCACGAAAACTGCTAGGTTTCTCGTATCACTTGGTTTTAAAATAACGAGATTCTCGGGTGGCTTATGTGAATCGGACCGCAGGCTAGTAAATCGGGCCGCGGCGGCTGTGGCTTTCTCATAGAGTTATTTGAAGATCGAACTGATATGATGTATTCGAATCTTGGCTTAAAGTAAACTTTCGCTCTCTAAGCCATCTGGCAAGCCGTGGCGATGATGGACCATCCTGCGAACTACAAAAAGCGCAGCTCCCCCTCACCAATCTCATTGCATTCCATCTCCTTTTCTCTTCTCTTTGATCGCTACCAATACATGCTATCATCGTCACCATGGTCAAATTATTTGATACTACGACCACCAAATTTCGGAACTTCTTTGGAAGCGACCGTTCCGAGCGCAATGCTTCTTCATCTCCTGGCGTCCAATCTGCCGATAATAAGCCAAGCAAACAGCCGCTGATTAAAAAACTGCCCATTCCTGAAGATAGGAGTCTTGAATACGACTACGACGACGACGACGACGACGACGACGACGACGACGATGATGATGATGATGATGATGATGATGATGATGATGATGATGATGATGATGATGATGATGATGATGATGATGATGATGATGATGATGATGATGATGATGATGATGATGATGATGAAGATGAAGACGAAGACGAAGACGAAGACGAGGACGATGATAATAATGATTGGGCCTCAGAAGACGAATCTTCTGAACATGGTAACAATTCTGTCAACACCATGCTTCCCTCGTATGACGAAGCAACAGTAGCACTAGATAATGCTGTCGCTAACGACAGTAACGAGTCATGCCTCTGCATGTATCATCAAGGCTGTTGTCGCAGGCACAATTCGCTACGAACACCTAATCGTGGCCATCTTGATCAGCCAGACGATTCTAGCCTCATGGCATTGGAGAGGCCCTCTAATCCAACTATGAAAGCAAACGCTCCCAGTACCGAAGTTTCGTCAGCACTTACTCTTCTGCCTATCCACAATGCCGTGAATTACCATCTCTCACTGGATCACTTAGCTTGCGTCCGCCGCCATTTCGATCCTAGAACAGATACAGATCTTGTTGAAAGCTTATCTTGCAATGATAAGCATACCTCCAGAGAAAATTGTCACTACGAATGGTTAAATGATATATATTTTCGGCATGGTACCTTCATACAACGACAACAAATGCGATGTCATCTCAGCGATAGAACTCGAAAATCAGAATACTTTGCAGGGTGTCCACATCAGAGTCTACGTACCTATCCACCAAAATTCGGATATAAAAACGGCATGCTTGAGATACAGACTAGAATAAACAACAATCCGCCCCGATGTCCATCTCACCCAATCGAAAGCTGGAATAGTTCCCAAGGACCCTACGCTCAAATGGTTGTTTGCACAATATGCCATTCAGACGCAGAGTGTACTTTAGAAGTTCATGGTGCCTACCTTAAGATAAAGTATACTTGCTATAGGGATCTTGGCCCAGGGACATTTCCAGTTGACCCTAAATGGCTTGCTTTGCTTGAGGGAGAGGGCAGCCCTCATCGGCATAAATATGACCTCAAACTCTATGCACGCGTTTGGGGTATTGGTAGAAGATTGGGTCGGCCAGGTATCAGCGAGGTTACTCACCAAACACCGAACGGACCTTTCAATGCCCGCAATGAACTATACGGAAGAAGGGCGAATCTATTATAGCTTTAGATATGTAATGAATATTATTGTTCCTTTTTCTGCAAAATCCTGCACGCGTATAGCCACTCTGACTACTATTGCCTCCCGCTTATTTCTGGTGATGCCCATTACGCCTGAACGGGTACAATTTGAGTGATTGAAACTTCCAGCTCACAATCTCCACGATCCCAATTAAATAGCCTGATGGGATGGCCTGATCATGGTTATGCGTGCTAAGCTTCTCTTACCAATATCGCCGATGCTAATGGCCATTTGCAAATTTGCAATGCAAAGTTGAAGGCACAGGCCGGATGCAGGTAAGGACACAACATCTACCCAAACCGATAATGGATCTCAGCTGAATGTTCTCAGTAGAGACACATAAAAGCAAGAGAGAAGCTACAAGGGCTCAAGAATGTAACTGACTACACTTAATAAGCGGGAGGTCATTTCGACCAGATCTCAGTTTCCTTGTACCATGGGGTACCTACCATTTGTACCCTCTGTAGCCTCGATGTTTTGGTTCACGCCACTGTTGTTCCAATTTTATGTCGGATATTATGTTATGGGAAGAAAAGTAGCAAGACAGATCATTGACACTGCGGCCTACAAAAACGTTCCGCGATTACGCGCACAGTTTCATATATCCATTGACAGCCATTGTCATTACCTTGAACATTCGATACGTTCCTTTTCTTTTCGCTTTTTTTTTTTTTTTTTTTTTTTTTTTTTGTTTGGGCATGGTGACTGCTCTTTTCATGAACCTGATGGTAGCTCGTCCTTCCTGGTACGTAATGGCACCTTCCCAAAGATGAGGTTGAATAAGCAGGAACAGTGCTGCAATTTCCTGAAATAAGCGAGGCATTGTTGTTCTTGCCTTTGGGCGAGTTATAAAGCTACTTTAACTTGTAAACAATCCTCTCAGACATTCCTTTACACCATCCGCATCAGCAGCACCAGCAGCGACGACGACGACAACAACAACAACAACAACAACAACAACAACAACAACAACGACGACGACGACGACAGCAGCAGCAGCAGCAGCAACGAAGAAGACGACGAAGACGAAGACGACGACGACAACGAAGACAACGACGATGATGAAGATGATGATGATTGTTTTGGTGTTGCTGTTGCTTTTGGCCAAAGCAGGCCCGGAACCACCCGCCCCCGGTTCCGACTCTTTTTTTGCGGACGGGGGTCGGCTTGACTACTACCATAAGTTGAGCCGGATCCTGTACAACTACCTCTGCGTCTTCGAGGGGGTAGTTTACGGGATTGGGTGGTTCTGGGGTGTTGTCTCGGCTTGGCTCGCCGTCCGCGCCCGCGCCCGCGCCGAGGCCGCCGCGGCCCCACCCCCTCCGGAGCAGCAGCAGCAGCAACAGCAGCAACAACAGCAACAACAGCAACAGGAGCAGCAGCAGCAGCAGCAGCAGCAACAACAACAACAGCAGCAGCAACAACAACAACAACAACAACAACAACAACAACAGCAACAACAGCAGCAGCAGCAGCAGAGGCAGCGGCAGCAGCAGCAGCGGCGGCTCCAGCAGCGGCCCCGTTGGCGCCCCTAAGGACTAGGTCGTCCCTCCAGCCAGAGCACCTGTCTGGCTGGGGCCTGAACCACGGAGACTGTGGGTCAGACGCTTCAATCACTCAGCGTACCCGTTCAGGTCTAGTAGGCATCATCATAGCCGAAGCTAAAGCAGCTCCATCGCCTTGCTATTCATCAAATGCAGGCGTAAAGACGACCGACCTTTCATCAAAAGTCCTTGCCAACATCTACATCAATGGGCCCTTTCTCAACTGCTCGCCAGAAACCTTCTTCTCTCCAGAGACATCAACAACCAAGCCATCTGTTGCGCACACTCAAACCATTCCCTGCACTCAAACATTTGCTGGACACAAGCCATTGGCTGGACTCAAACATGCTGGACACAAACATGCTGGACACAAATCATTTGCTGGACACAAATCATTTGCTGGAACAAGCCATTTGCTGCGCTGCGAAAATATCTTCAACCCTGCTCGCTTGCCATCGTCATTCAGAACCAGGACGTTGCGACAAATTCATATTCACAATTGGGACATTTCGGAATAACTTCTTGATTGGCGGATGGATTCACACGGGGGACACAAGGAGGGTATGGGAGGAATATCAATGAGAGGGAGATTTGGAGTAAATTAGAGCCTAAACAGGATTTGAGGGGGGTACAAGTTGAACCAGACCCTATACAAAGTGTGAGAGGGAAGTCAAACGAGAGACGTGGAAAGGCGGGAAAGGAGAGAACAGGCAGAGGGAGGGAGAGAGAAAGGAATAAAGGGAAAACAGAAAAATGGGAAATGTGAAATGGGAAATGGGAAACGGGAAGATAGGTGACTCGGCTGTTGATTGGAGAATGTTGGAAAATGTCTTGTTAAATAGCGACGACCTAAATCTTATTCCAGATTTACTTCTTCTGCTACCTCGATGGTTGTGTTCAAGTATGCATTGTCGTTCTGTGGTATCATCCGGAGCATACACCTGGAATGCAGATTCGATTGTTTCATAAGTTCTTTTGCTCTTGCTAGGTAGATATGTTGCACAATGATATGTACATATTACTTAGGAAAGCTGACGTGTTGGTCACCACCATTCTATGAAAAGTAAACACAATACACACGAGCGAATCATTCATTGTCAATAGAAATGCCCTTATTTGTTCTAGTCTTTCTTCGTCTACTTCTGCGACCCACGACGCCGCTGAGAGCTGGCAAGGACGGAGTAGCAGCTGTTACTATTGCCAGCTGCTAGATCTGTTTTATCCTAGGGCCTTTGCATTCGATCTACGTGACCCAACCGTAGAAGTGATGAAAGTTGCGCTGCCTCTGATCACCTACATCTCCGTTTGCCCTTTATCTTCCACCTGCCACTCTGCTCCTACTAACCCAGAAGCCGGCAGAGCTGCGATGACTGCATAGGCAGTGGGGGATCTCTGTCCTCATTTGACCATTATGTTGATTGTGGTGACGCAGGTGCAACAAAACAGGACACTTCGTAGACCCAATAGAGCTATATATTAAAGGAGGAGGGAGGCTGCGGCTCCGGCTCCGCGACATCAACTAGCAGGAGAATCATCGTCATTGCCGCGTTTTTTTTTTTTTTTTTTTCATTATTACTTTCATTGTTCTGTCATCATTGTTCTGCTGCTGCTGCTCCTACTGAAATTGGGGTCGGAGCCGGGATGGTGGCGGAACTAGGGCTAAATGTAGGGCCAGAACCAACATCTGGGGGTTGCCCCATAGATATTTTGAGTCTGCTAGAGCAAAGAAGAAGAGGAGCAGCTGTTGCTGTCGCTTTTGTTCGGGCTAAGAGTCGGTTCAAGCGCGGCGGGTGCTTTCTTCATCACCGGAGCACCGGTGATGCGGGCGCAAACAGAAACAGAACACAAGGTCTTGTAGGTATTGCTGAGACACGTATGAGAAAGAAGGGAGAGAAGCTACGACTCAGAAGCCGCCTTGGCCATTACCATCATTATCATCATTTCCATCGCCATCGTCGTCATCTTCGGTGCCGTTATCTTATTGGTGTTGTTGCTGGTACTTACTGCGGCTCGAGGGCCGCCCAGGCCATCATGACCATTATGGCCATTACCATGGCTATCTTCTTCTACTTCTTCTACTTCTTCTTCTTCTTCTTCTTCTTCTTCTTCTTCTTCTTCTTCTTCTTCTTCTTCTTCTTCTTCTTCTTCTTCTTCTTCTTCTTCTTCTTCTTCTTCTTCTTCTTCTTCTTCTTCTTCTTCTTCTTCTTACTTCTTCTTCTTCGTCGTCGTCGTTGTCGACGTTGTCGACGTTGGTGCTGTTGCTGTTGCTGTTGCTGTTGCTGTTGCTGTTGCTGTTGCTGTTGCTGTTGCTGTTGCTGTTGTTGTTGCTGGTGCTGGTGCGTTTGCTGGTGCGTTTGCTGGTGCTGGTGCTGGTCTTCTGGATTCAAAGAGCTCTGAGGATTGTATACATGCGCGAAGAGCGCCTTTATATTACGAGAATAAGTTGTTTATTTCTCTGAAGGCAAGAGCAACGCTATCTGGTGGTGATCGTGGGATGGCAGTCTCATTATAGTCATTAAACCAGTACCTCGTGATTGAGAAGTTACAACTAAGGTAGACATTATGAAAGCATGACTATCCATAGAATGTACCGTGGAAGCATCGCCTGGGTGCTTAGGCAGCTGAATGGCTAAAAGTATTAAAATAAATAACCAACAATCATTCAGTAACTGTTAAAAATTATAAGTGACACCATGATTTTTCTTAAGAGGTAAGTATATAGGGCTGGAAGGGCAGTGTAATTCTTTTGACCCCTCTGCAATACTGTATCATACATTTCAACATTCTACAATTAATTGCAATATGAGTCGTGTAGCATAGTTATAGAAAAAAATACCATCTTGCTTAATACTTAGCAACTAAGCTTCAGCCGCCCTGTATTTTGTGTATTTCGCAAGGGTTTCTCCTGCGATGATTCTTTCCTGACATTAATGTCCCTTATAAGAAGCCACTGAAGTTTTGGCTACATCCTACACAGTAATATACGTATACCCACCAAAGGTATCAGTTTCCAACCAGTCTTTAGTCATGACCAGAACCGTCGAAAGTGATTGTAGATTGCTTGCTGCTGTAGCGGTAAATTGCAATTTACAATCCACCTAGATAATACAAATATATGGTGATCACTCACTTTCCAATAATAACAGTAGAGGCTGCATTCCAAGTTGCAGCTTGATGTTAATTTTTGAAAGACGTAAAATCTAATGGCGAAGTTTATATGGGCACCGATTGCCGTCGCGCTTCATGGCAGTCACAAGTCCATCAACGCGCTTGCTCTTGTTATATCACATGAATAATAGGTTTCAACAACCGATAATCCCTGTGGAAACATAATCCATGTCACAATGCTCGCTGTATTATTTTTGCCCGCTGTCTAGGTAATTGTGGAATTCGTCACACGGTCGTCTACTTTTAATAGGTTCATACCCTTCAAGTATAACTTGGTTACCTTTATTGTAGGAGACATTTGCATATCGACAGATCAATCATCGCCACATATTGAGAACTGGGTGCGAGTTGTCTAGAGCAAAAGACCTGTCATCTATCAGCCATCTGACTTAAGCCATAAAAAAAAAAAAAATTAAAAAAAAAAAAAAATAAAGCCTGGAGGCACCTATGAGAGGTTGTAACTGCCCAAGCAGCTGTGTCTAGATATCATTTCATCTTTAGTCGGCATTGAATAGAAAGTTTAGCCATAGAAGAAAGGGCGGCTTCTGCACATTCCAATGCCATAATTCGTCTACCAGCTTAGATGTAGGGTATGCACAGGTAGGTGTGCATATAGGCCAAAACCACCCTTGATCGAGTTCACCAGAGTAAAAATACACGCGATTGGTAGCTAGGTAGTAGTAAAGATATAAGAATAGAGTTAAATTATTTTTGTCAATTATATGAGGTGTAACTATTTAACTACCATCACCTATGAATATGAACGGGTTCATTCGCGACCAGATTGGGGAACCATTTTGGATGTTGCTGCGGCGCCCCAGCGGAGATAGGAGGAGCACAGGACGACGACGACGACGATGATGATGCTGATGATGCTGATGATGGTAGTGACACTCGTTAACTTGAAGGGAATTAACAGGTAAAGCCAGCCGATCTTCCAGATAAGGGCGACTTGTCTACCACTAAGGCGCAAATCTTGTTCAAACGCAAAGATGTATCCCGCTACGCATAAAGCTTCAAACAACGAAGTTATAGTGCAGAGTAAGTGGCGTATCGTGCCGTTTGTGCGGATCGGAGGATGGGAGAATATCGAAAACTTGAAATCATTGACAATTCGGCTCCAGCCTTCTGGTCGAAAGATCGTCGGATGTGGTGCTATACGAGATGGACATGGCGATGATGTTTACCAAGTGGCAGTACCACCATTTTGCTTTTATTATTCTATTATCAGTTAGAAATACCGTAGTATATTCGGAGGGAGTGGGCAACTAAACACTATCCCATAGAACGATCAATTTACATCCACGAAAGTCTATTGAACTTCCGAGGCAGGGCAGACACGAGACAAACAGTTGTAGCTACCACAAGCGGGTATAATTGACGCTGAAATTTCATTTCAGGAAAAAGAGAACGATCAAAATATATGACTCAGTTGTTAAACAGGAACGTTCAGTAGCAGCAGTAGCAGCAATAGTCCACGCTATAGCTGGAGCGCAAGATACATCAAATGTATTGACTGGAACAGAATTGAGGTGCTATACAAAGTTTTTATTTAGTGATAATCTACATTCTGTTCAATTCAATTCCGCACTATAAGCTGTTACTACGCATAATCTAATTCGAGACCGGCTCGCGGACCATTTGATAAGCCTTGGCTTGGGTAGAACCGCCCCATTTTGACAAATCCACGACAATCCTATCCACTTCCTTGAAGCCAAATTTCTCATATAATGATCGTCCCTCTTCAGAAGATTCAAGATATGACACGAGCCCCAGTCTATCAGCCTCTGCAGTTCCCCATTCTAGGCATTTGCTTCCGGCGCCTCGTCTCTGGTGGTCAGGGTCGGTGTGAAGGAGTTTGAGGTCTAAAGACATTAGCCTTCACATCATTATACATCGCAGCTATAATTTATCTCAAGAACACAAGGAGCAACTCACAAACATGCGGCTTGTCTTCAAATCTAGCCCACCATCTTCGATCCATTTCCCCAAAGAAGGCATCGCATGCCTCTACATTTGTTCCAGGTCCCCAGGTGCGCTTAGGCTTTGTTGGCCTGAGGTCTCCAGACCAAATGAACCACAGCGTGCATGCAATAATGCCATCTTCGCCCTTTGCCTCCAGGTCTGTATCGACAACCTTCATCATTTGAAAAGCGGGCTCCTCATTTTTCCTCGCAATCATAATGGCAATACGGTCTTCAGGCTTCATACCCTCTCCGGGGAAGAAAATGGCATTGGACTCGCTGGGGCCATAAGCACGCTTTTCGATCTCGGCGGAACGAACCATGTCGGCTTCTGTAGCCGGGGCGATTTTGAGAGGCATAATGGGCAGATCTTGTGCTCTGGTAAAGGTGAAGATGCTGGAAGCAAAGTAAAGAGAGATGGTATGGAATGATGGAACTGTACAACAGGACTTCTTTATACTCAGTCACCTAGTGCAAGATCTTTTGAGGATCTTTGGAGAGCCATTTCGGCGAGCCACTTCGGGCAAGACGCCGCGGTGGGTCCCGGCGCTGCGGACCCGCATAGTGAATCCTTCTTGACGAGCAGTCACCATTCTATGCACTGATTGCCCATTTCGGACCGCCGAAAAGATCCTTCTAGAAGCCAACGAAGTATATAATCGGTCAATAGTCACGCATATCATATATCTTCGTGGTCACTTTGTTGTCAAATGAGTCTAAACGCTAGTCCAACATGTCTAATGGATGTATAGATGGAGTCGAATTAACAAGCTTGGCGTTCACACATCCGCGATGCAGGTGGGGTTATCAACGCCGCTACGTACCGGAACTCAAGCAAGGCTGTGAGCCGAAGCCGCTCTGAGAGCCGAAGCCGAGCTGAAAGTTGGAGCTGCTGAAGAGAGCTGTCACTAGCAAGGGAAGCATTCCCAAATTGAAGAATCTAGTAATAAAGGCTGCCAAAACGTGAGAGTCCATCTTGGATCAGACTACAAACAGATCGATGTCTTCTTTACACAAGCCCATCTTTGTCGCATTGCTTGATCTTTGTTAAAGGGCTTGGTTGTGAAAATGTGGCTGAGTGCGTATACACACTATTCATTCGCGTATGATATAAACTGCATGCTCTAAAACTAGTGAATTTTCGTAGCTTTCAAAATTCACATACTCTATTCTTTGATAGAACTCTTTTTCAAGCTAGATGACTGTATACTGGCGGTGTTAACAAGAGCAGTCAAACCTTGATCATGGTCAAAAATTGCTGTGTAAGTGCCCGTAATTGACGGCGGCCCAACTAGCCAGCTCCGTCTTTTATCCACCTCCGTATCGAGCGTATCATGTGATTCCGTTATTAACGGAACGCATTCCGCCACTGGGGCCCCACGTCTGCGAAAACGGAACAAGCGCCGTCGGCCCGGATTTTCCAGAACTCCAAAAAAGTCGTCACGACGCAAACCCAACTTTTTTCTCACCACATCTCGACTTCCGCCTCGGATCCTCCGCCACCTCCCGATCGTCCTCTCTCGGTACCTCACAATCATCCTCAGCCATGGATCACGGACGCGACCCCTGCCCTTGGGTCATTCTCAATGACTTTGGCGGTGCCTTTGCCATGGGTGTACGTTGACAGAAGCCTCTCTCCATCACCCCCACATTGAGGCATTGGGAGACCGTCGTCACTGCGGGCCTCATCAATGCTAGAGTGCACGGGCTATATCTGGTTACAGGAAACTGACCATTCTATCATTACAGGCCATCGGTGGAACCATCTGGCACGGCATCAAGGGTTTCCGAAATTCTCCCTACGGCGAGCGTCGAATCGGTGCCATCACCGCCGTCAAGATGCGAGCGCCTGTTCTAGGCGGCAACTTCGGTGTCTGGGGCGGTCTCTTCTCGACATTTGACTGCACCGTTAAGGGCATCCGAAAGAAGGAGGATCCTTACAATGCCATCATGTAAGCATCGAATCAACTCTCTGAGGAAAACGGTTCATTCAGTTTCGCTGACATTTCATCTCATAGTGCGGGCTTCTTCACCGGTGGTTCTCTTGCATTCCGTGGCGGTGTCAAGGCTGCCCGAAACAACGCCATTGGCTGCGCCGTCCTCCTGGCCGTCATTGAGGGTGTCGGTATCGCTTTTGGAAAGATGATGGCTGGATCTACTAAACTTGAGATGCCTCAACCGCCCCCGAACTCGGAAGTCCAGGCCTTGTAAACGGCGAGCGAAGAAAATATTACCTGAGACGAAACGAAAAGAACAAAATCGAATTGCATCGACTTTATGCCTCTCAACTCTGCCTTTTATTCTTAATTGTCTTTTATTTGGCTATACTGGTCTTGGTATTTCTTTAAGGCTTTAACGCACAACTACATTATTTTTCTCTTCCTGTAGACTGCGGCTCCAGGGGCGCAGCGAAGATGAGAACTCACCCGAAAACGAACCAAGGAGATAGAGTTTTGGGAAGAACGAAACCTGAGAAAGGAAACCGATATCTATGAATAATCTGCAAATCGCATCGCACAGGCGTTTTCCGTGAATGATAGATATGGAGAGAAATACCAATGGGCACTCTGCCTGGGTCTGCGAAGGAAAAAACGAGGGAACAAGCGAAAAGCGAATTCAGGGTAAATGGACCTTGTTGCTTGGGTCGCAAGGAAGAAGTCGGTATTGGTGAAATGATCACATGTACGAATATATACAAAAAGAAGAAAGCTGGCTGGGACAAGACGAGACGAAGTCAGTCCCACGCCGCTTGTGTATAAGTTGTTCCTGGAGGAATGGCCTGGTGATGGCCTGCATCACCTCTAATCCAACAAATAACAAAATATTGAACAGGAATATTCTCATCCCAAATGTCTCATCTAAGCATTGTGCTTGCTTTCACTTAAACTTATGTCTTCAACTCACAGCTCATCCGCAGATCCATTCGACCAAGCGCTCATCACTGCATTACCCTCATTATCAACCCACGCCCTCCACATTCCGCCGCAATTATAATCCATCAGCAGTTCCGACCGAACGCCTACCGCATTTCCATCTTCATCTCGCACCAGTGTGCACTCGATGCCAATCATACCGCCTTCTCCTTCGCCCGTACGCGTCCAGCGATCGCCCGCACTCTTCTGCAGCTCGCCTCCTGGACCAACCACTTGGGACAACGCATTGTTGCCAGCCAAAGGCTTGTATCTCGCGATGGCGGCGACGGTACGGACGGCGTTGGTGCGTAGGAAGGAGTCGCCGTTGCCTGTTCCCGAAACACCAATGGACCGAGTCGAAGTCGTGGAGTTCGTTCGGCTGAGGCGCTGAGTTCCTTCGCCCAAGTTAACAGGCGAGTACATCCAAGGGGTGGGAAAGCAATCTGCAAGTAGGCCCTTCAACGGACCAGTGAAACTGATCCCCGGCTGCGCTCTCTTGACTTGGTTTGTGAGTTTCTCCCACGTTGACAACTCTTGAGCTGTGTCCTCCCACTCTTCAGCCCAGAATCCGGCCCCTACGACGGGAGTATCGCCAATACGCCCAGTGAGCTTGTTCGTCATGCCACCCGTACTCGTCGCCGCGCAGATGACGCCCTCCGCATCCAACGCAACAGCTCCGCAAGTTCCCTGCGGGAGATACTCGTCCGCATGCCACGTCCCCAAGCCAAGCCCGCGCTTCTCCCTTTCCAACGCACGAACATGCTCGTCCCAGCGCTGCTGCGTGAAAAAGTATCTCGGATCCACCATCTCAAGGCCATATTGCTCAGCAAGCCTCTCTGCCGTCTCGCCATGAAGCTGCGTATGCCCCTGTGCAGACGGCACATCTACATCTAGCAAAAGAGAAGAGGAAGCATGTGACGACGCTGCGAGATCTTGTTCGCCGTGCTCAAGCATCTTGCGCGCGAGCAGGATCGGATTGCGCACGCGCCGCAGGCCCATAACACCGACTCCACGCTTCTTGAAGCCCCGCGAGACCATGACGGAGGCTTCGAGCTCGTTGATGCCATCGCGGGTGAAGACAGCGCCGTGGCCGCTGTTGAAGAGGGGGTTGTCTTCAAGCTGAGCGACGGCATGGGTGGCAATTTCTAGGGCGGAGGGGCCATGGTGAGGAAGAGGAGTTTCTTTCTCTTGTGTTACAGAGTGATTCTCGTATGAATTCGCTTTTTGTGAAGACGAGTTAATGTATTGTTGAGTGTTGGACACCTACATGATGAAATTCCGATATTCATCTCTCTACATTAGTCTTACACGTCATCTTCTCAGGCATAATGTGATGAATAGTAATACACAAAGAGTAGGAAAATAAGGTATAAAGTTTCATTTTCAATACGAAGGAGAATGTGTTACTTTTTACAATCAAAAAAAAGCTATTCTCACTCACAATCCCAAGAAGAGCGCTCCTGTAAGCGGCATATTTCTCAGAGGGGTAGTTCTCACGCCGGATATTCCCCGCTCCCCCATGGATGATCAGTCGAGGCTGAATCTTTGTCCGCGGATCAGACAACGCAAGCGGCTCTCGGCACTCCATGTCTTTTCTTTGTGTTTTGTTTTATGTATATAGTAAGAAAGCAAAGCAATAATAATGAAAAGTAGTATAATAACTGTAATAGGAATTAATTACTGCATGAGGAGATTGATACGTTAGCAGCAAAAAATAAAAGAGGCTTGCGGGGAATGGTTGGTTATCGGCGACGCCGAGCCGTGGTGGAGCTTGTTCTTTTCTCGGACGGCTCTTTTAACTTCCGGGAAGAAGGGGGGGGGGGGTGTGAGATTTTTGTTCGAATCGAATAGACGATTGGATCGATTTTATTCCTCGAAATAGAATTAGAACGCAGGCGCCGGTTGTATCGGGCGTTGGTGATAGAGCTAAAAATCGCTTACATACATACATGTTTGTAAATGATACGATGAACACGAGTAGATTGCAAGGGGAGAGGATAGAACAACGGCTTAATGTTCCCCCACTGTATCTGACCAGGCGGGCGGATCACCTGCCTGTTGCGGCATCTCACTGGCCCGCGGGTTTCTATCAAATGTAGATGCCAAGCCCTGCGCAGCCACAGTGTAGCTTTTTGGGGGGTTCTAAACGGAGTCATTGTTCTTAACCACGTCGATCCACCATGAATCATGAATTGGTAACTTGGAGATTTTGCAACTTATGTACATTTAGTGACAACCCAGGATAACCCCTGTTGTCTCGTGGTTCTCAACTAGCTACAGTATGTTACAAGTCCAGGCTGCCCTATGCGATGTTTCCCAGGCTATTGCCTCTAGTAGTCATTCTGCACACAACCTTTTCCGTCTTTTGAGGAAGGTTTTCCCACACCGGATGTAAGCATTAATATCCGTAAATATGACGGCGAAAAAAAAGCATACTCGTATGTTTTGCCTTTCCAAATTGAAAGTCCGTTCCCGTAAGGTTTCGTAAGAGTTGAGAAAAAAAATCTTGAACGATAAAAAGTAACACTCCGCTTTCCGCCAATATAGTGATAAAAAATCCGTAAGCCTTAAAACTTCAAGTGGTATATCCTGCATAACTCCCATTGCTCCACAAATCAGTAATAGATGGGCTGAGACCTGATGTGCCCCTTGATCAACTTTCTCCAGTCCACTCTCTCTCTCTCTCGCCAAAGCTGTGTAATTTCTTTAATTCTTTTTTGATCTTTCGTTAACAATAATCGCTTGTCGTTGAGTAGTAGTAGGATAATTTGCGTAGTGGCTCATGAAGCCTCCTGAATCCGAGATTCGTTTCGTCAGCATCGACTTGATTTATGGTGCATGGGCAGGTGATAGGCCCGCAGCAACTTTGACAGCTTTAATCACATCCTTTGGTCGTATGCCGGGCGTCCTTCCTAGACAGACTGATGCGTTTACTAGTTCTGATGAAATCGGTCAGTAAGGCACATTACAAAATGAAGTAATGGAAGAAACAAAAACAAGTGCCCACATACCGTCTATTAATCGGCCCACGTCGACTGAAACTTTCGTCTTGGGCCAGCTTGACCCCGTAGGCCATATGTTGTTAAAGTCATGGTTATTCATAAATGAAACTAATCCTCCATTTAGGTCAGTCTTGTCACTAAACTCAGTTGTTTCCTTATTCTGACCTGGAGAGTCTCCCCGAAGAGAGCTGCTGAAATCGCCCACGGAGGGGTTAGCCATCGGCCACATGCTGTTTTGAATTCCGCTGATGCCCGAGTTACCAGGAGAAAGCCCAATACTAGCAAAGTTGGTTTTGGTGCTCGCTTCGTCGGCAGCTTGCAATTCGTTCAGATCTAATTCGGAATCGACATAGTCAACGTTCGGAGGGATGGCTAGACCCAGTCGGCGCAGGAATAGCTCTACTTCGTCCGCTGTGAAGAATTCGCCCTCAAAGTTCTGGCAAAGTATTCGTATCCGATGCTCAGCTTTTTCTTCTGAATTTGCTTGAGACTGAGTTCCGAATTGAGGCATGTTGGAGAACCCCGAAGCTGATTTGGTTATTGAAAGTAGTGCGCTATTCAACTCCTCCGATGTAGCCGAAGAAAATTGATTTTCTAGATATCCAAACTGGTCGTTTTGCATCGAAGGCGTTGGGAACTTCCAGTCTACTCCCTCGCTCTGAATCTTCTTCAGCCCTGCTGCTAATCGTCGGATGATCGAATCGCGGGATTCAAAGAGTAAACTAAAGCCAAAAACAGTCGCGTATCGGTCAGGCGGTGGGTTCTTCATCGTGGCCAATCTAAGGCCGCACTCCAAAGTTACTCGCTGCAGCCTCTTGCTGAAGCGTTCGTGAATACCATATGTTGGAGATGAGAGTCGAGGGTAGGGCGAGGGATTGTTGAGAGAGGTGCTTAGATAGCTACTGCTTGGCGGCTGTGAAGAGGACGACTCCATGGAAGTGAAAAATGGAAAGCTAGCGTTGTTTGGCGTGGCTTGGGTGATTACTTCGTAGTTGAAAGAACCAGAGTGATGCGGGATAGTGGGATAAGCCGAGCTCGAGAGATCCGGTTCGCCCAAGGCAGTTGCCTGATGGCCATGGTGCATGCTCACGTCGCTGAGGCCTTTTCGAGCTCCCGCAGGCTTGGCCATGATGGAATCCTCGCTCTCGGATGTGATGCTGCTGGTACCGACCATACTAGAAATGCGGAGCAGACGATCTGCAATGAGCCTGAGGCGAGGCGCAGCATGGGGGGCAATATCAAAAATGCCCTCAGCCAGAATAATGTCGTAGAATTTAGTAAATTCCTTGCTCATGGCCTCGTTTGAGGCTTCTAGATCTTTAACCTTTTGTTCAAGAGTGGTGATGGCAGTGTCTTTGCGGTGTCTGTATGCTCGCTGAGCAAGACGGATTTGTGTTCGACGACGCTACATTGCGGCAAGAGGGTTAGAATTGCAAGCCTCATGGAATGCGGGCCATCAATGAAAGAAAATAATTCAAAACAATCAAGTGGGTCTATTGCACGCAGAGTTGATCTTCGGAGGAGGGTCAATGGGGACAGATGGAGAGAGAAGGGAAAAGAGTACAAGAAGCTGTGAATGCTACCACGAGTCATGGTGGCAACGAACAAGATGAGAATAGTGATGGAAAGGAAGGCAAATAATGTGAACCAGATATCAAACAAGCAGGCAAGCAGGCAAGCAGGCGGGCTACTCACATCGGCGGCGGTCTCGTCCTTGGTATCCAGTCGCGGACGGCCCCTGGATCTCTTCTTCTGAACTCCATCGTCGTCCTCATCGTCGTGATCTTCTGAAAGCGACCGTTTTCCATTGGCAGATCGTGTGCGTCTGGGCTCCTCTCCATACTTTTCGGCGTTGAGAATTGAGATTTCACTCTGCATCGACGGTAAGGGGGACCTGCCCTCGTGTCGAGATAGTCGACTCATCGTATCCAATTGATTAGTCGAGCCCACGTCGCGGTCCCAAGAGCAGAGGCGGAAACTTTTGAAATAATAATCTCAAGGTGGGAAGATGTAATAGATGAGAAAAGCTTGGATACTAATAAAGAGAAGTTGCAAATGGAAAGCACCTGATAAGGTTGAGTGTGACGTCGGGAGGATTAGAAACGGCGCGGGGCACCTGGAGAGAATATGCCAATAATAAGTGATAGTACTAGGAAAGCTATTTTGTCAGAATCTATGCTAGGGCGCAGTCTTTATTCATCCGCATTCGTCCGCTTCGGTGAGCTGCGGTTTTCGCTGACGAGCCCGCACCGCAGTACACCGCAGGGACGCCGCAAATGACAAGAGACAATGCTTACCAGGTTTAGAACTCTGCCGAGGTAGCTGTAGGTACATGCAGGCGTGTACTTGCAAAGGTAGGTATGGGGTCTGGTGTTGGCTCAAGTGCTGGGCCAATGATAGGTACAGTAGTGCTGGTCTGTCCCAGGTCTGTGTCTGCGTCTGGTATAGATCAGAGCCCGGGGTGTCTGGTCTTTTGGTTCGTTGCCAGGGGATGACGACGAGACTCGAGACTCAAAGGACTCAGGACTCAAGGCAGTGGCGGCAGTAGTGCCTGAAGCTGTGGCTCTTCCTGGCGCCTGCAGATTGCTAGCGCAAGCCCAGCCCTACAAGTAAGAGCTTGCGCGGGAGCCGGGTTGTGAGGGTTCGCTTGTGCGTCTGGGAGCAGCATAGAGCATGAGAGATGCAAGGAAGTCCCAGGCTCAGGCAGCCAGGCGTCAAGGCGTCAAGGTCCTGGTCCTGGTCCTGGTCCTGGAGCAGCGGAAAAATCCACTATTCCCAACGGCAAGTTCCACCGGCTCTTGATTGGAGACCCTGTACAGATATCCGCAGTTGAGTTGTGGTCTGTAGTTGCAGAAGTCGTTGTCGAGTTGTGGAGCCAGGCCAAGTCTTGTCTGCAATTTGTAGTCTGATGAGCCACACGCCGAGCTCTCCTGTCGGGCTTGCTTACCGAGCAATAAATGGCTGGCTTCTCTTGAAGGGCCTCTCTCCACACAAGCTGCTGAAACCTTCTTCCAACACGTGTGAGCTGAGCCAGCAGCCGCCCCGAGGTATTATTGCTTTTGATGGATGGAAGCACGACGCCATGATAACCAGGGACGGGCTCTCCGGCGCAATTAGCTAATGTCAGTCGGCTAGGCTGCTTGGGGCGCGCTAGAGCCGATTAGCTCTGACAGCACGCCATTAGTAAGCGCATCAGACGCTGCAGTTCCAGCGCTGCGGCAGCAGGGTTAACCGCCTTAGGCAGTCGGTAGGCTGGCAGGGGCTGGCGCTCTAGCGGGCTGGTTAGCGATGCTGCAGTGGAACCTTCAGTGGCTTCAGTGCGTGGCTTCAGTGGGTTTCTTCAGTGCGACCTCCAGTGCGAGTTCCGTGCCGGGCGCCTTTCGCACCAGCCCTAGCCGCGTTTGTCAGCAGCCGCCCGCCACGCTGATTGGCTGATGCAGCTGCGAACCCCCATTTAGCGGCCTCGACTAAACTCCAACACGCCGGGCTGCATATCGTGGGGGCTGGAGGGCATCCCAAACAGGTACTTGACCCTCATTTCTACAGTGCAGCATGCAGCAATTCGAGATTCAAGGTTCCGATCCCCGTCTCTTCCCTGTCGTCTTTTCTAGCACCAAAGCAGGCAGTCAGGTTGGTGGAGAATTTTCCGCCGCTTCCGCCGCCTCCAGCACAGCGTGGCCTCTCACCGCTTGCCGCATCTCAACACTTGCCGCAACCCAACGCTGTGCTCGGCCACCGCCAGCCGAAAGCCATGCAGACGCTTCCTGAAGCAAGCAGCCGCAGCTGAGCCTAGAGATCCTCAACCAGCTCCCAGCGTGATTAGTATTCTATCGACAAATAGATTAGATGCCTACTAAACGCCACGATACCAGAGCAGGAAATTGATGCCTATCCAGGACAATGAGCAGCAGGTGGACGAGCCTCTCAGGACTTTCTTAGGAGGGCATCATACAGGCTATTAGTACAAGGACAAAGCGTCTGTAATGAGCATGTTTTTCCGTCTCCTCGACGATACGATGAGATCCGGAAAAAGAGCTGTTTCAGAGACTAGGCGGCATCGGCTGCTGTCAGTATTCGGACTAGGGCACCGAAACAGCACCCTATCAAAAACGATAGGAGCCCCGATCCCTGCTGATCTTCGCAGCTACGATATGTCGGAAAAGGAAAATTATAGAGAGCGCGGAAAAAGGAGCCAGAACAGCGGCCGATCCGACTCTACAGTAGTTTCCTTGCGGCTCTCGGCCATCGAGTCCAGTCTTGAGTCTTACCAACGTTAGGAAAATGTCACTGTGTGTCCGTCTCTCTCCCCTTGTTGTTGCATTGGCATTGTCCTGACCCCAACATTAGTTTCATGCCGCGTACTATCCCCTACAGATTTGCCTTTTTCGCTCAAGATATGCTACCGTACCATGGTGGCCCTGCTTCTAGAACTTTATATCTGCCCGCAAGCCAGCCCCGGCCGATAGAAAGGAAACGGCCCTTTGTCTGTAAAGAGCATACGTATACGAGCACAGCTGTATGGGGGTCATACGAGTCAGCTTATGGTATGAGGATTGATTGGCCAGACGCCAGTTACAACTCGTACAAGAAGGTAGTCCAAAACACAGGCACGACCCTGTGCAAGTGATATATATGTACATGGTGTATGAGTTTGGCTTCCCAAAACTCCAGGACAGAATCTCAGAGCTTGTATTAGTAGCTGCTTATCCAATCGATCTGCGAGTGTTCTATAAATGGAACGCATCCACTTTCACCCTTGGTCCAAAGAGGAAATTTTAGTCAGCGTGCTGCAGCCGAAACCACCCAGAAAAGAAATTGGTTTCCCGACCTCCGCGCTGTGGTTTGCTGAAACTCGATTCAGCTTATTCTAAGCATGCTTGTACAATATGTCCGTGGATCAGGGCCTTCCGCGGACGCGTGTATACCAAGAAGAGGCAAACTATATAGGAATGGCAACGGATCTTTTCCGGTTCCCTTTGTACCACTCCTTTCACTAGTCAAGGATAGAACAACGATGATGACCAACGCCAAGATTGTCAAAGTCACGATCAGGACGGATAATCCTTCGAATGACTCGCCAATCTCATAAGGATCAAAACGTGTCCAGCCAAATACAAGGTGAGGTTTCATACTATAGGATTAAGTCTAAAAGGATCTTGCAATTCTCAACTACGCAGTTTCATAACTTATGTAACCTCTGCTGTTTACGGCTAAATTAATAGGACATCTGTAGTGTGTGTTTTGTTCAGAGTAACTTAACCCAAGATCACGTTCTCTTGGTTGTCTATTCAATGGTTATACAGTATAATGAGCTGAATAGGAAACGGTATGCCTTTCCTTGCTTTCTCACATATGGATAGGTAGACTGCACGACTCTATTTCTTGCAAGTGCTCACAATGCTTCAACATGACATAAGGCCAAGACATCCTTGAATCAAGTTTAAAGCTCATATTTCGCTGCCTATTCTATCAGCAAAAAGTGGCGCTTATACCCAGTCACGTCGATCATGTACGAGGGGTGATCTCCTGGGGTCAAGGCAAAGATGCAAAGACGCCGACGGAAAGGATCCGTAGCGAGTCATGCAGCCTTCTTAAAAGCTTCCTAGCCAATCATGCAACTTGCACAACTACATACTCCTAGCTTACAAGGCTATTGCTGTGTTGCACCACACGGAACAGAAAGACAAACACAAAAGGTAATGGCGTGTCCTCAGAGCCATTGCGGGCGCTCGACGACTTCAAACCGGCTTTGGTAACTAATCAACGCAGAGATGCGGTTGGCGCAACTCTTTATCGGCACATATAGTTGAGCCGAAGTTGCCGCTAGCATATGACCTACAGGTGCTGTACATAATTACCGACCAATAACGTGAAAGCCGATTAATATCGGAGGTAAGGTTGTAAGTTGTAATTGCGTTCTTCTATCTCCGTAATATTGATGCTATTCATACCGACAGAAGTCCGCTGATTTGGCATTCAAAGTGATCTATGTATACTCAGGCTGTCCTATGAGCTTAGCTGCGGCATCCTGCGGACAACACACTGTAACATACCGCCACTCAAGACATTGCATCTGCAAGCTGTTGTTTGTCCTCATTGTAGCTACTCCGCGTATCTTTCTATAGAGATGTCATTTCATAATCACAGCCTACCTTTACCCAAATAGGAAGTTCTTACGACCCGCAAATTGTCAACATTTCTGTGGTATAACCGAAGAACCGAAGAGCCTCATCAGAGGGCGCAAAAAAGGCGGAAATGTAAAATAAACAGCGCTCGAGCCACGTCCAGGGCGATCTCTTTCTTTGCTTCACAGCAAAAAAAAAAAAATGCATTTATAATGCGACATGGCGGGCAGCCTTGTCGGCAATTTTGGTGAGTATTTGGAATGAAAAACCGAAAAACACGTGGGTACCCCTCGATTCCATTACTAGCAGTGACAGTCCTCTAATATCGTCAAATTATGGCTACATAAATGCCTCTCTATAGATTAGATTGCATTCAATCCAAAGAGTTGGTGGCACGAATAAGTCGTTAGCGGGCAGCCACGCTCTTCATGACTCAGCCATGTAAGTCATCATGCCTACCCCAAGCCCCTTTTGGCACAAGTGTGCGCCCTTCAACAACAGACTTTAACGAAACTTGTCCCCCCTGCTTGGTGGATCTTCTCTTTTTTCTTTTTTGGTTGAAAGAAAAATCTTGGTCTTTGCGGCAGCAAGTCTGCCCTGCTAAAATTGTACTTGCGTGAACAGGGTTTAAGCGGAATTCCGCTCTTAATGTATGAAACAACAGGATATGCTAGTGCAAAGTAGGCACTAGTTGTATCTCGTGAAGGCAAGGGCCGGCGATTTTGATCCGAAAACGTTTCGGTCAGCTTGATCCGACGATGCTTCTTGCAGGGGCCGGCCGATACCCTGCTTCCAAGAGGCACTCCTACCTATTTAAGCCGAGCCCCTAATAGCATCGTTATGTGGGAGAGCTATCTTGCCACTGCGTATCATGGCGTAGTTTCTGCTTATTTGATGCATATGATGACCTGAGTCTGGGAATGTTTCTGGGTACTGCTAGTTGCACCCATGAAGAAGGGGGTTAATAGTTCTCCAACAAGCAATGAGGTCCGCGCAGTGTCGATGAGCGCCCGATCCCTGTCAACTAAAACTGGGGCATCTTTAAGCGTGATGCTAATAGGTTTTAGGAGAGACAAAGAGGACCGTAGGCTTGAAGCAAATGAACAACAAATATGCCCACAATATCAGGCTGATGAAACTTGTCAAAAGATCTAGTTGAGTTCATGGATAGGCCTTAATAGTACTTGAGACACGAATGTGCGCACGCATTTTAGATTCACGTGAACAGCTCTGCATCAAGATTTCCAGCAGTCTCCTTTCAACCGACAGTTGGAGGAGTTGGGGCAATTACACCACCGTGGCGTGTGGCGTATCTGCACTCCCCTCGCTTGTGTAGTTTGTCCCAAGTTTGGCGCCTCCTATTTAGCACAGAGAGAAGACAATGTGGATGGTGAGAATGGCTCACCTGTCATATTTTCACCGTACCGCTTTGCTCCACAGGGCTGCGAGAGTGATGGACGATGATGGTTGTCTGTAAGAGCCACTATGGCCTTAGCTGCACCAATTAGGCATCTTTAAGAGCCAGCCCGTCTTGCCGCCATATAACCTGTTGCCGTCTTATTGATGCTCATCGGATGTTATTGATCCGCGGGCGATCAGAGGAAGCTTCTGTGTCAGATGGAGCTTTTAGTTCGGACGAAGCTTTCACATCGGACCAAATTGTCAAATCGGACGAAGACTTCGTGACGTGATAAGAATTTATTTTGCCATTTGCCTATCACATAAAAGATAGTTTTTGTCTAGATCCTCCCTGATAAGCTAGACGTCTTCTTTGCTAAGATAGTTGAAGCCTGGACAGGCATTCTCATGATGTTTGCTCTCCTCCGTGCTAATGGAGTCTCTTCAACACCATCTTTATTCTAAACCGTTCTTCTTTTTGTATGGAAAGGTATGTAGCAATGGAGGTAATAATCAAGCAATGGATATAATAAAATTTAGTTTCAACTCTGTTTTTCGATAATCTCTCTGGCTTGGCTATCACCTCTACCTTACCTCCCTCCTCTAACTAGACCAATCGCAAACTAGGCATTGTTTACGCCCACAGAATCAGTAGTGGGATTTTCGATTATCATTATTTAGCCATAATTATTATATTTATCATGGTTTGAGCTGTTCGGAAGATTAAGCCTAGAAAGCTCAGAAAAGGCAAATATCGTCAGCTGAACCCAAAAAAGCAGAAAAGAATGTCAATTAAAACATGAACATGATAAACTTTGAGTTTTTTTATTAGTAATCTCGAGCTAACATAAATGCATGATATACGTAATTCTATGAACAGCAGATAACTATAAGTAGCTGTCCTCATCATGTAATGAGCTGGAACTGTCTCTTGTCGAAACTAACTTCACAGAATTGATTATTCTATACTGGTCTGGTTGATTTGCTTCCCGCCCAAATCTTCTGCCAAAAGTCAAGATCGTTGATCAATTAAAGTCGAAAGTGGGAGCCTAATTTCTTTACCTAAACGTTTCGTAGTCTATATAACGACCGAAATAAGTTTTCATTCTTGCAGGTTATTGACCTCTTGACGGTACTTCTCGACAAAGTACTCGGCATCATGGCATGTCGTAGCCAGTTTTGAGCGCAAAAGCCCCAAATAAATCAGGAAATACGCCAAAAAGTCTCTCTCGAACATCTTCATCCGCATCCAAATCCTTCACAATATTAAACAAAGTATGTTCCAACCATGGTAGATAGGTTCCAAGCCTATCAGGGCAAATCATTGGCACTTTGGAAGAAGCAACTGGAGTATCTTTGGCATTTAGTCTCCTCTTTCGCTGAGGAATTCTGTTGTTTGACTCGGGTAACATGATGCTAAACTTTTCGATGACCTTTTTGACCAACTGCTCGAGAAGGGACCAGGAAAACACCTTGAAATCCCTTTCCATTTTTCTGGGCCGGGGATGATCAAACGCCATGACAGTCTTGAAGAATTCTGAGTGGCGGTGGTTTGTCTTTGATATCGTTATAGGATGAAAGCCCTCAAGACTACGGCGGAGGTGGTTCTTCTTCTTGATAGAAAAGCGGCCAGGTGCTTCCATAAGCTGTTCAAGCAGGTACATCACATCGATGTGTGTAAAATAGCAGTCGGAGTCCCAATCCCACCAGATACATGAGATGCAGATGCTATTGGCTGGAATCTCATTTACTGGGACAGCTTTAAAGTCGATATTCAAGATTTTTCCATTTTTCCATTTGAACTCGAATTGAACTATTCGACGATGTCTGGCGCGCTCTTCTTCAGTCCACCTTGCAGCCATTTCATTGAGATTGCCATTGAACTTCACAACGGCCTTGCACATAGTATGAAGGTTGAAGATGGGAAATGTTGAGTCCAGTGCTGGTGTCTTGTTGCTTTTCAAGTGCAATGTCGGCGGCGCCAACAAGGTGGGCTGTATTAATGTCGAATTTTGGTGAATTGTTGTCTGCAACGAATGATCAAGGGTATTGGCTGCAACTGGTAAAGATGGGGCATCTTGTTGTTCGTTTTCAACGTTCACCGCTGGCGTAGCAGACTCGCGCTCATCTTCTGTCCTTACCATGTGCAGAGTAACGTGATTCATGGTCTGCAATGTGATGTTTCTCAAGTAATCAATGCGTGAGAAGCTCCAATTTCTTAATCGGTCTTGTCTTCTCGCAGGTCCATAAGTGGTAAATAAAATTTATTAGTACGATTGCCTTATCTAAGATGGTTGAGTGTTTCACAGGCAGCCATTACAAGCTAATAAGTTGAATTGTCTGGGAGCAGATTCGCCCGGAATATATGACTTGGAGTTTCATGCGATTTGAATTAATGAAGCATCTCACACGTGAGCTGGTGCCTAAAATTTGGATCCAATCACTTTGTGCGGCGTGTAGTCTGCATGATTCTCCGCACATCCCTTCCAATCAGCTATACAGGCCTCTCAAAGCGTGAATTAAGGCGTTGTGTTTGAGTATCAGATTCACAGGTATACTCATGTTTATTTCTGCCTAATTGTACCTCAATCACTATTGTATGTACTCACATTCGATACTTTACTTTTTCTTTGTTTCTATGCGCATGTCTTTCGTCAAGTACATGACCTTACATATATGGTTAAAATATACATTCACACAATTTGTAGTATTACCAGTCCTAATGAGTGCTTCGCCAAATTGGGTCATACACGTACATTCTTAAGTGCTATTATCTATTGTATATTGACATATCACATATCTACGTCCATTATTCTCTCATCAACATCCCTCTGAGTATATGTACTACTGAGTCAAGCAACTGGTTCCCCGCAATTCTTGTCTACAAGATGGAGCCCCTAACAGCCCCAGGCTTTCGGCCCGCGATTT
Organism: Trichoderma erinaceum; assembly: GCA_026401215.1. NCBI lineage: Eukaryota > Fungi > Ascomycota > Sordariomycetes > Hypocreales > Hypocreaceae > Trichoderma > Trichoderma erinaceum. The sequence goes on along the minus strand of JALIRY010000017.1, from coordinate 86,528 downwards.
AGCAGCCGTTCGGCTAAGCTTATGACATAAACAGGCCTCAATTTCCCTGAAAAGCCGTGCAAGGTTCTTCCGTATCAGTGAGACAGGAGATCATAGCACTCTACTAATAGGTTGACATCAACTGATCTGTGTTTGATTCAATGATATGAAGATACATACGCGTTGGGAATCATCTCAACAGTTAAAAGGAATGAAATATCATGATCTGGTTAATAATAATTGTAGTTATACATCACTGCCGCTACCAGTCCTCAGTAGAGGTGAAGATGCTCGCTCTAAATTATTATCTTCTGAAACATTGCGACCGTCTCTTCCAACGCGCGCGATCTAGCTTCAAGATCCAGCGTTCGACGCTCAACCAATTGCCTAGCCTCCGTGGCATCAATGTCCTGTAACTTACTCAAATCTGCCCTATGCGCATCGTTACTCTCTTGATCCCTTCGTGCCTCAGCCAATTTTGCCTTAAACTTTTCAACCTCCTTTCCGGCATCTTGTATGCGGTCCTTGACGTCAAGATAGACATTCGCCTCGGCGGAGACAGGAAAGACTGCGGAACCAGCTGGGCTGGCACTTCCAACTGGCAGAACGTTGATATCCACCGGTGCTTTGCTGCTGAGTGACTTGATGGCGGGTAATTGAGCCGACGATGTGTCATATGCCGTTTGGCTGAGAGGTATGATATAAGCCAGGCCGTTATCCTTAACAGCATAGTCTGCCAAGAGGACACGGAGACCTCTTGAGCAGCCTAGTACAAGCTCATAGGCTACTTCAGATGTCGGATCATGGAAGGACTCTTCGTACTCTGGGTACTCGGCAATCGAGATTGACTGTGTATCATCGCCTGGTCTACGTGGTAGTCGCTGCCACAGCTCTTCAGTCAGGAAGGGCATAAACGGGGACACAAGTCTCAGGCCAGTCTCAAGCGCGGTGTACAACGTGTCCATGGCCGAACGCGCTTCCTCGGGTGTGCCATCTGAGATTATCGATTTGGAATTCTCAATAAAGATGTCAAACAGCTCATCGTACAAGAACTGGTAGCTAATCCGGCTCGATTTGGCGAATTCACGCGCCTCAAGTGCCTGGTTGATCTGCTTTGCAGCAGTATTCATCTTGGTCAAGATCCATCTCTCAGGTAGACTCTCCTTTCCAGTCAGAGAGGAGTTTTGACGAGGAACAAAATTATCGCCTAGCTTTCCAAGGACATACTTGGTTGCCTGATAGATCTTGTTGCAAAATTTTCTGTAGCCATGCATCGTCTTGATGTCAAAGTTGATGTCGCCGCCGGATGACTGCGTGTAGTTGACGAGTGAGAACCGCAATGCATCAGCCCCAATGTCGGGAATGCCTTGCGGGAAGGCTTTTTTCTGGTATTTTTCAGCATTCTTGATCTCACTTAGAGCGAGGTTGCCCTGTCGCAACTTCTGGTGCAGGCCATCCAGGCTGATGCCGTCGATTATGTCGATTGGATCAACGACATTGCCGAGTGACTTGGACATCTTTCGGCCTTCGCTATCGCGAATCAAGCCATGACAGTAGACCTCAGTAAAAGGCACCTTCCCAGTCAACTTCAGAGAGAACATAATCATACGGCTGACCCAGAACGGAATAATGTCCCAACCAGTCTCCAAAGTGGAGTTGGGAAAATACTTTTCAAGATCTTCCGTCTTGTCTGGCCATCCAAGGGTGCTAAAAGGCCAAAGTCCAGAGCTGAACCAAGTGTCCAAGACGTCCTCATCACGCCGAAGTGTTATCTTCTTGCCTGGGAATCTTTGCTCTGCTTTTTCATGAGCTTCACGTTCAGTTCTGCCACACACCCAGTACTTGTCATCAGCATCATCACCGGCATCTTCGTCTTCGATACTGACAAAGTATGCTGGTATCTGATGGCCCCACCATAGCTGTCTTGAAAGGCACCAGTCTTGGAGGTTTCGCATCCATTGCAGGTACGATCTCCTTTGTACATCTGGTCTAATGATCAGCTCGCCACTTTCAACCACTTCAATGGCAGGTTTTGTTAGCGACTCCATCTTCATCCACCATTGTGGTTTGAGAAGCGGCTCTACGATGTCTCCTGATCGACTGCATATCGGAACAGTCATTTTGTTTGGCTCCGACTTCGTATAGAGGCCAAGACTTTTGAGCTCTTCAATGATGCGATATCTTGCGTTAAATCTCTTCTCTCCAGCATAAGGGCCAGCGTTACTATTAAGTGTACCATCTTCGTTGAGGATGTTGATGAAAGGCAGGCCATGCCTCTTGCCGAGGTCGAAGTCGTTGTAATCATGGGCGGGTGTAAGCTTGACTGCGCCAGTACCGAATTCTCTTTCAACATATTCATCGGCAACGATCTTCAATTTTCTGCCGGGAATAATTGGGTGAATCGCAGTCTTGCCGACAAAATCCTTGTACCGATCATCCTGAGGATGTACGGCAATACCAGTGTCGCCCAGCATCGTCTCGGGCCGTGTTGTAGCAACTTCGATCGTTTTATCAGAATCCTCAATCTGGTATTTAAAATACGTGAGCGTTCCGAATTCAACTTTTCGGTCATAACCCGGCACATCAAGCTTCGTTGTCCCGTCAATCTCCTTTTGATCAACTTCCAGGTTGGACAAAGCCGTGGAGAGGCGGCACGACCAATGCACAAGCTTGTTGGCTCGATATATAAGGCCTTCTTCATGTAGCTGCACGAACGTCTCGGTGACAGCTTTAGACAACTGCGGACTCATCGTGAAAGCCTCTCGAGACCAGTCTGGAGAGATGCCGAGTCTGCGTGCCGCATTGTTGATGTTATGCCGATAGTCCTCCTTCCAGTCCTGGCATAATTGGACGAACTCTTCTCGACTAAAGTCTTGCCTCTTGGACCTGCCATTTATCGGATTCTTGGCCAGCTGCTTCTCGATGACGGCTTGAGTTGCAATACCGGCATGATCGCAGCCAGGGATGAAAAGGGTTGAGAACTGTCGCATGCGATGCCACCTGATGAGCGTGTCTTCTAGCGAGAGCGCTAAGGCGTGTCCGATATGTAGCTTCCCCGTCACCTATTCGAAGAGTCAGCAGATGAACATGCACCAATGGATGGATCCACGAGTAGGTACATACATTGGGCGGCGGCATGGCAATGACATATGTGCCCTTTGGCTTGGGACTACCATCCTCTTCTGTTTGCGGCTTAAACAAGCCCTTGTTCTCCCAGAAGCTGTACCATGCAGATTCGACGACGTTCGGTAGGTAGGCCTTGTGAAAGTCGTCATCCAACGGCTTCAAAATCTTTCGATGCCCAGCAGGTGTCTCCTCAACCCAATCTTTGGCCGAGACCGTAGGAGGAGCCAGCCGCCTTGCCTTCTTGTCTAATGTCTGCTGCGGCTGTTTTGCAAGATTCTCCTGCTTCTGCTTGAATTTTTCAAGCTTCAGGCGTTGCTTCTCGCTGATAGGCTTCTCAGGAGCCTGAGTTGAAGACATCTTGGGTGATAAATGATAATCAGGAATACTAAAAATGCGAAAATTGTAGAGATGAGTGTAGCGAAGTTATACTTGTACCTACAATCCTTCTGGAATTCGAGTGAGTCACGAACTTTGCCGATCCCGCTCTCACGCCTGTCCCCCTCGGCTACCACCAGGAAGGATGTCGCAATAGCATTGGCTTGATGAATCATTTCTCCAAAAACTGTGATATAGAAATTAAAGCTGCCAGTTGATAGCTGCTTGCTTCTCTGAGGACTTAGGCACCTGGCACTCTACCACTACGTGCCTTTCAGCCAGTGGACCGTAGCCACACTTATGACTGAATCATGTTAGTTGTCCTAAGGCCAATTTTCCCCCAACTACAATGAATACACGCTCCATAATTAGCAGGTAAATGCTGATATGGAGAGTCTTAGTGATATTTCTTATGTTGGTTTTTACTTGCCTTTAGGCCCTCCTTCTGTCATAGTTGAGTGAAGAGATTCCAGCACTCAAATTTGAGGCTTGTGCTGCATTTGTAAGCACATCGCAAAAAATCGCTTTCATCCGAAAGAAAATAATTATTGCAGCTTAGGAACATATTTCTAATGCATGGAGTATAGTATTATAGTATGGAGATGTAACAAGGATACATTATTCTGCCATGCGTTGTGATTCCATGGTATACTTGCAAGTGGATACATGCACTTTCGCCTACCCTTGACTCATTCAAAACTCCGGCAGCGCTGCCTGTAACATCTAACTCTTTCGGGACAGTATTTTTCCTTTTTTGTTGAAAAAAAAAAAAGAAAAGAAAAAGAAATGATAAGAAGAAAGATATCATTGAATAAACTACTGCTTAAGTGGGAGTTGGGCGAATCCTTCTGTAGATCTATCATGATTGTGTCACGACAACGTACATGGAGTATTTCCCTCGCCTGTTTTAGAGGTAACAGTGTTAAGGTGGTAGCGATGCACTTGGGTGAGCTCTTATTGCTAGGTACTTGTTACATACCATCCTTATGATTACATTATATTTTCAAATGGACTAAGCGGCTTATTGGACTCATCTCATGAGTCTACTGAGACGCTTCGCTGGATCGGCGGATGAGACGATAAGGCGCAACTGGTGGGTCAGCTGTTCCATCATCGACTCTGCTACCCAGTAAAGCAGACTTCTTTCGCGCATTTAGATAAGGCATTTTGATAGCCAGCTGTTAATACCCGATTATGACTAGAATATAAGTATAGATGACATACTACATGGCAGCTATCCTTGCCCAACCCTTGCTTACGGACCAGTTCGCTACATTCCGGGCAGAAATGGTTCGACAGACTGGGCAGACAGCGTACAAGATTCCGATCTGCCCCAGTCCTTGCACCTTGTCCCAAGAGTCCTTTACAAGAACGGACCAATGGAGCGTCGTGCAGAGAGAGAAAATGGCCTAATAAGGTCAGACCTTTTTCCTTTACGAGCATGGCAGGGATTTTAGGCCGCGCAAGATCAAATTTGACAGCCTAGGAGGTGCCCTTTTTGGGTGGTGAGAGTGAGCAGACTTGCGCCGCGAAATCACACCACCACCGACTAACACCGCACCACCCTCGAACTATCAACACACAACTCGACGAAAAGAAGACGCCACGCTCGGGAGAAGCAGGCAAGACGAGTTTTATAAATGCTTTTCAATAGAATGTCAGATGCACTCCATTGCGCATCAACAGTTTCATTAAAAAGCAATATTTTGACCAGGTTTTAGAGTTTCAATTACACAACTCGGCTCAAATCTCCAAGACATCTATTATTCAAACATAGATACCAATTGTCTACATCGACATACACACAAAACACCGCCAAAATGGTCGCCCAACCAGCTAAAATGCCCCCGATGAACCCAGTTGTCGCTAGGGTTGTGCCCATCGTCATGACCGTCGGCATTGGTAAGTCATCAGCTAAACTTCAGCCCGACATTGCTACATGTGTACATCCCACTAACACCACTGATGTCAGTCTCCGCTGTCGCGATGAACATCCGCTGGCAACTCAGGACACATGCCGCAACTCAAGACCGCTTCTTCGCCCAGTATAAGAACCCCCAGAGCGAAGCCGCCCGCAAAAAGGTGTTTGAAGGGGCCAAGGAGGACCCTCGAAAGAGCTGGTTCAATGTCCTGGGCTGGTGACTATTTATGGATTAGGGGACGGAGTTTCAGACACAACACATTGCTGGGCGTTATTGATTTTATGGAGGAGTTGGAAAGGATATTTCTTGTTCGTTGGCGAAGGCATCATGCCTCATTTTGGTTGAGTTGCGACTATCCTATATAAATGGTGAAGGGGCCGTCGAGAGACTTAGGGATTGATCCCATTTTCATGTGGATCATACTTTAATTGATACAAAAAGGTCAAGGACCTCAGATTATTTTCTTACTTCCATTGCTCTCTCAGCTGTCACAAGAGACCGTAACATTATTCAATATAGCTCACAACTCGTACAGATATAGAAATGGACGACTTATTAGACATATAAGAAGAGGAAAGGTACTTCATTGCTTTACGTGTGGGTATATCCAGATCTATGGTTACACCTGATTGCACAACAGTTTGGGTGCACACGTATCAAAGAATGTTGTTATCTTTACATGTACATTAAACATCTTGTCCGTCGTTTCATTCCAGCAGTTGACAGGCATCACCTGTGATATGGTTGTTAAGAATTATATTGTTACAACCCAACTCTTATGCAATGGGCCTTCCGGGTGGGCCAAGCCGGAATACGTAGGGCCGACCTACCAATCATGGGCGGATCATTAGATCATTCAATGATCCATTGACCCAAGAACGGATCATCAATCCTATGAGATGATCCACGATAGATCATTAGATCCTATCAATGATCCAGGCATCCCAACTGAATATATAAGGTCGCTTCTCTACGCTCGCATAGATGACTTAGATAGCCAGTTATTAACAAAGAATCAAGATTGCAGTACGACATTGTCACAACCCAACCCTTATGGTCGCAACAACAAGCCTACAAGGTAAGCGGGATTGGATTAACTTAGGACCGGTCAACCAATCAAAAATGGATCAAGAACATTATCCTCGATCCAACACAAGATCGATAAAATAAACATCGATCCTTCCTTAGATCGAGAAATATTCTCTCGATCCGTCCAGACCAACTGGATATATAAGTTCACTTCTCCACGCTCATCTAGATGACTTAGGTAGCCAGTTGTTAACAAAGAATCAAGATTGCAGTACGATATACTAAATCTTACATACTGGTCATACTGTTACTATCATTACTTACATTGCTTATAGATCTTCTAACCCATCCGCCAACATAAACCTAGAACTTATTGGGTTTGTTCCTTGGGAACCTGCCTTATGCTAACTATCCAGTGCACGGTTCATCATAGATAGTATCCAACATCCCGTTTGGTTGCAACAAAGAAACGTACCACGAATCAACCACGGACCGAACAACCAATCACGAACAGGTCGACAACGATCTAGTGTCGACCTCAGTCGACCTGACATACGCAACTTACTATGTAAAAAACCGCATACACACTCATTAGAAAGCTTAGAAAATCAGTTACTAGTACCAGATACGAGTTACAGAGGATATCCTATCCCATCTGCCAACAGAGACATACGCATCTATCCCTTGGGAATCTCCCTACTCTATAACGACAACTTAGGACCTGAGACCGGATCGTCACACTTGGGAACCAATGTTACTAATTGTTTCGGGAACAAGCATTTTCTGCGGCTCTGATCCCTGCATCACCCCACACAAGGTCCCCATAATCTGGGCTGCCGGGAACGGTGGCGCAGCCGTGGCTCAGCCGTTGCATCACACTAAAGGTAACCTTTAATAAACCCAATTTCTCAGCTTCTAGACGACAAGCTGACAAGACGGTGAACAAGACGTGAGAGCGCCTCATTTCCTCAACCGCTATTGCAAGGAAATCATATGTGCCCGTCCCAGCATGGGCGATCGAGGCATCGGCTGGATCACCGTGGGCCACAGACGCTTGGTCTCCCACGGCCAATCTCAATCATGGGACGAGCAAGAGATGCTGGAGCGAGAAGCCATCGCCGCATGGGACAGTGACGAGCATTGGCCAAGCGTGTGAGTCACCGGAAGGAGCCGCCAGAAAGAATTCCCAGCTGCTTCATAGATAGCAGGGCATTGCGTAATTGAGGCTAACTACGCGATATACAGTCATAAGCCGACATTCAACGGCGCCGAAGCCAAGCGATTCGACTCCCGACTAACTCCCCTCGACTACCTGGGTGGCGGCGCCTTTGGCCGTGTCGACAAAGTCGCCCATGGCTCCGTCTGCCTCGCCCGCAAACGCATCATGCGGCGCCGCGGCCTGACAATCGAGGATCTGCGCCAGGAAGGGCTGACGATGAGCAAGCTGGACCATCGCCATGTCGTCAAGCTCGTCGCTGCGTACATGCCGCGGCCCCATGAGCTGTGTCTGCTCATCTGGCCCGCCGCCGTCTGCGATCTCGACACTCTGCTCGATAACTTGGATGCGATACGGACGGGCAAGGGCGATCGAGAAGACATCATGGCGAGGCTCGATGCGCTGGGGCTTAACGATTTGAGTGCAATTGAGCCTTCTACGGAAGACCAAATCATGGACTCGCCGGCAAAGTGTCCGTTTGAGTTCCTTCGCGGCGTGGTTGGCTGTGTGGCTCGCGCAATGGCGTATTGCCATCTCAACGGCGTTCGGCATCTCGATATTAAGCCGTCAAATATCCTGCTTAAGGCTGATCGGGTATATCTGGCCGACTTTGGCATATCCAAGGACGTCAGTGGACAGGATCAGACAACCATTGACGGTAACCCAGGCACAGAAAAATGGCGAGCGCCCGAGCTCTACAGTGAGAACGGCGCCAGCATGCAGCTCTCCGATATATACTCCCTAGGATTGGTCTACCTCAACATTGCAACGGTCTTGTACAATGTGAGGCTCTCCGAGTTTGACGACGCCCTCAACTACGATATCGACCTCTCCCGCAGCGAGAAGCTCGCAATCCGAGAAGCGAAGCTCAGGCGTCTTCTCGAGACACTCACCTCCCACGCCTTGGTGACACCCCAGTTCATGTTCACATACGAGGGCCAAGAAACAGTAAAACCACGGCCACTTGTGAGCCTCATTGCGAAAATGATTGCCCCCTCGCCCCGTGCCCGGCTACCAGCGGACAAAGTCGACGAAAAGCTGTCCATGATAGGAGGTATTCAGCAGATATACCACGGTGACTGTTGCAAACGCCCCTTACCATGGGTTGAAGGCAGGTGGGATAAGAAGTTCGTCGGTCTTTTGAGCCTCAAGGCAGAGAATGACGACTTGAAGAAGAAGATTGCGGAATTGCATGGAAGAGACGAGACGTATGAGAAACGACTAGAGAATGCACGGAAAGCGCATGAACATGATGTTACCAAGCTTCAGGCTTTGCTGAAAAGTGCCGAAGAAAAGTGTCGCATGCTAGAGCAAGCTCAGGGAGGACGCAGGAAACACCATGACCGCGAGCATCATCAACAACATCAGCACCGCCAGAGCGGCCTAGGAATAAAGCAGCAGCGCTCCTCTCGTTCACCAACTCCAATCGGTGCAGGCCGTGGCCAATCCAAAACTCGGTCGCCACCATCATCTATCCCACAGAGACCACCAATTAGACCTTTGTACCAGTCATCATCATCACCCCGGAACTCATCAGTCAATTTCCAAATGCCCACACCACCATCCCGTTCATCAGAATCATTATCACGGTTTAGTAACAGCTCGACTGTCAAGGTTTCTCAGCAGCCATCCCCTGGATTAGCGAACAGAACTTCAAGCACCACCAGTCTATCAGGATACACGCTACGATCTCGCGGCTCGGGATCGAAACTGCCTCTTCCCGTGACACCTAGCAGCAGATCCGGCACTCCCAACCTCCACCAAGAACAAAGCATGACGGATAGCAGCATGGCTTCGTCCATATTCTCCAGGAAAAGCATAGAGACTGTGCCCACTCCAGCTCACAACAGCCCAATCGTGAGTCGCGTATCAACAGCGGGCGACGGACCAGTTCTCGACTGGGGCGCTCTTCCTACCGGACGGGACCGAGATCGAAGACGGCCTTCTACACCTCCGCCGCCCCCAAGTCCAGGCTTGTCGCTGTCTCCCTCGGTTATATCGTCGCCCATGACACAAAGGTCTTTTGCTGAGTATGACGACGAAGATGACGGCGACGGCGGCGCCGATCCAAATGCTACGACGAAGCCACAGAGAAGGATCCCCTCGCTGCAGCCGATGAAGAGCTGGGCCGAGGTTGCGAAGAAGGAGCTGAAGCAGCTAAACCGCAGAATGCAGTGAAACCAAAAGACAAAAGAGGAGGATAGGAAGGAAAGAAAGGGAATCTCATCATTGAAATTTATCTGGAAAAGCATATTCTTTGCAAAGCGATCAACCATTTTCTGAGCGTATATACATAGATATGTACTGCCTAGATATCGAATAGCGCGGATGTTTTCGGTTCATGCTTGAAAGCAAGGATTTGCATAGCGGCAGTTCGACATTACTTCGATCGAGGCAAAAGCGTTCATTATATAGCACCTACAATACCCAGTTACGAATATATAGCATGTATGTACAGAAGAAACAAGGACAAATCTAGAGTATTCTTCTATTTTCGCTCATCCGAAACGCCTCATCGCCCTCAAGTGGTAAATAATATATAAGTAGCTATTGTACAATCATGTCTCATTATTTATGCAAGTAATCGATGCCTCCGTCGTATAAAACAGCCGCCGCTTTTGATCACCTCTCTGACCTGACAACATGCCGTCTTGCCCACGTCAACATTCTCCCCCGCTCGGTCTTTACCAGCGTAGCCCAGGCCGGCGACAAGAATGGATCGTGCGATGCCTCGTCTGGCGCTGACTTTGTGCTCTCCGATAAGTTACTCCTTAGAGCTTCTAATAGGGGTAGCCCTGTAGTATCGCTCACGACGACATTAGGTGGTGCGTCATCGAATTCCTGAGCGTCTCGCCGTAATCGTGCCGTAGCTCGACGGTTATCCTTCTTTAACAAATCGTTTTCGCTTCTTCCTTCTCGTTCCTTCTCAGCCAAAGATCTCTCTTGTTCGACGAGATCGTGTAGGGCTTCTCCCCTGGCAGTCCAATCCTCCCACGTCTTCTCAACCTTCCATTCCCACCACAGCCGGGACAACTGCACGCTCCAGCCAAAAGTTTCTCCCATGGGAAAATAATCTTCGTCGTATGGCCGCCTTGAAGATGCTTGACCTTTCGTCTTTTCGGGATTCTCCTTTGCCAACAGCTTGTCCATCATGCGGTCCCACTCATCTTCCAGAGCCGCCTGCGAGGCAGTCCACTCGTCTACATCTAGAATATTCAAGATGCGATCGTTGAAAATGTTCGTTTTTCGGCCTATCATCTTGGACATGGCATGCGGCTGGGGTTTCCGAAGGCGCACAAACGGCTGGCCGTCTGCGGTGGCGCTCACGGAGGGGACTTTTCGGGGTCCTGGTCCCTTGAGCGAGGCACTTGGACGGGGGAGGATGTTGGATGTGTATTTCGGGGGTTCGTCGGCCTTTGCGACGTTGATGAGGAGGGGTTCGGGCGGGAGTATGGGATCGGGCTTTCGTGGAGGTTGAGGGACTGCGCGGGATGCGGCGGCGGTTCGGCGCACGGATTGCAGGTGGTTTATGACTTGGCTATGTTCTGGAGAGTTAAGAGTTTGCGCATTTGTAAGAAGATTGAGGAACTGTTTATTCTTATTAGCATATTATTTCATATATTTGCGACATCAAGTGTGTCTCGACACATTGTAATGGAAAAGTAAAAGGACGTATAGGCGTACTTTGTAGCCTGCCGTCATGGCCGCATATATAAGCCTAAAGCTCGTATACGGCTTATTCTTCGCAAACCGCTTCCTCACAATGCGAACGATTGGATTCGCCTTGAGCTCCTTTGATGCGTTTTGCGCCACATCTTCTAGTGGTACGGGAACCTTGCTCGCAGTTCGTAGGAGCGCACGATATAAAGCGAGAGCTGCAGTGCGATGCCGCGAGTTGCGGGCCGCAATGAATGTCGAGCGCGACATATGTAGGGATAGAGAACCTTTACCGTACTTCTATGGCCATTGAGTGTATTGGAGAGAGTTTTCTCAAGGATCGAGCTGATGATGTAGCTTTGGTTGCTGGCGCCGCAGTTTGCATAGCTTCAACTTCCGTCGTTTCGTTATCGAGTGATGTAAATTCTTATCGATAAGGTAATGGAAGAGGGGTCCATAGATTTCCGTATTAGGCAGTGGGGAGCTTGCTGCCTCAGCATTCTGCGCCAACTCTAGATTTAAAGAGAGTGTCCATCATGCCACCCATACATAACTTGATTCAAAATACGACCGGCAGAATAGATTAAGCAGCCCTCACAAAATTATCATTTCATCAAATTCTCCTCGTAAAGTCTTTTAGAAAAGGTTGCACCCCTCTCAAATCGCATTCCGCCATCATCAATCTGCATGTCTCAGTCCAATTCGTATTCGCATTCGCCAAAAGCAAAGCAAGACAAGAGTCTATCCGAGACTTCTATTGTCTGCTTCGTACAGACCATATGTTAGCTTATTCGCAAAATTCTGCAGGAATGCAAAAGTAGCTACGTTTGTTTGCTTTTTTTAAGCTTCATCATGTGCCATCCCGTAGCATTAATTGGGTCATTGCACCTTTCCCGAAGCGTTGTAGATACGAAATGTATCGTGAGGATTGTCGCAGCTACTTGCTAGTGCGAGTTTACACTATCTGTATATGGTAACTTTGTGAAATCTACATTGTCAGCCATGGTCTATAAAATAGATATGAGACCAATGAAAGAACAAAGCTAGCATGATGGATCCTCAGGCATGGCTTTTTTTGAGTCATAAAAGATGATTTTGATGGATTTAGCTACAGCTTGTAAAGTATGGAGAATGATATGCAAGCTGACTCCGTGTCTCGAGCTTCAATTGGCGACAATCAATATAGCTAACGAAACTCACTAAATCCTTCAGCGGAAGAGACAGATTGTGGTCAAATCACGCGGATCAGTTAAGATATCGCTACTGATACACCTCGCCTAAGACTGGAGAATCATCGGCTTGCTATTAAATTGTCTATTGCTTTTCACCAAATGAGCGCTCGGTCTCTTTTTGATAACTAATCCGCATATGCTCCATACGGGATTCAATAGCCCTATGGGGCAGCAATCAACGCCCCTCTTCAGCTCATCGTGAGATTTCCAACACCGGTATTAAAACCTCGGCATCTTGCATGTACGGATGTTGCTACTAATCTATCTGCTTTTCGCATCCCTACGACCCGTTATGCTAGATGCTACTGCTAGTGCAGACAAGCTCCCACCACCCAGAGAGCCGGGACCGTGACATTGCAAGATGTGAAAACGTGTACAGCCGCAGCAACAAAGCAAAAGCACGCTGATCAGTTAACTAGAACACGTGTGCCGCTTGGTCGAGTAAACATTGATCTAAAAAAACATGCCAGTAAGCTCAAAGAAGGTTAAACTTTTGAGCAGTCGTCATCATCCGCGGTCAGGCCTCGTCATGGTGCCTTTTTGTTGCCTTGTAGAGCACAGGGCCCGCGTGCAGCTTACATGTCCCGCCAACCGCTCCATCGGATCAACGACGCGTGCTCTCATTCGGGCTCGCTAGGTCAATCAGTAGCTATCAATAGGCTGGCCTGTCATCGATAGGGCGATTATGAACGAGTCTCTCAGCCACGGCGCAGGTTAGGGAAGCGTGGCGTTGGAGCTAAGAGCCGTGGCACGCTGAGAACGGCTCCTGGCATGGATCCTACGACTTCAGCGAGAACGAGAGCAACGACGGGCGTCTGTCAGGCTTCTTAGGGCTGATTTGAAAGGGCGCTGTGATATCATTGGGCCTGGTTGTAAGCTCCGCCGCTCTCGTTTACACTGAGATCCTATTCATTATGAGAGAAAAAGGAGCCGATTCCTTCTTGGTGCTTCTTCAAACTTGGTATAGCTTGGTAAGCGCTCTGCTGCCTCCTTACTCTGTGGTCTACTGTGGAGTAAAAGATTCCAGAAGAAAAAAAAAATAGTCTTGCTGCTTGGTAATGATCGCGATATAGCTGTTAGATATTTTTTTTCCTTTCCCTTGTTCCCACGCGACGAGCAGTCTGGAGCATCGGAAAACTGCCAAGGCCGAGCCTAAGCCTCATGGGGCTCTTTTCGTGCGCGGTGGAGCGAGATGGTCTTGTCGAGGAAGAAAGAAGACGACCCGGAAGATCGGACCCACGGAGTCGGTCCCGGCCGAGGGATTCATTCTCGATTGTACCCATTTATCCCAGCTTTTGCAACCCAGTCAGGCTTCGGGCGGCTCGAGAGAAATTTCTCACAGAGAGCGGAGCCCTTCGTCGGTAGTGCTAGTCGTTTTAAGGTTTGTGACAGATAGAATCTTTTCTCTTGATTCGGACTGGAATTATGAAGCTGGTTTTCCGGTTTTAGTATCACATGGCTCTGGCGAGATGCTAATTCTAGACGCGGGTGGTCTTGTAAGGAGCTCATGCATGCATGCGCGGTGTGATGTGCTGGTGCCAGGTAATGTACTCGGACATCCATCGTCACATATTCCCTTGATAATCGGCTGTTGCTGTTACTGGACAGCATACTACAGTATATCATGCAAGGCGAACAAGGTTAGGCCAGCCACTTACAACGAACGGATGGTATTCAGCCGCAAACAGTCGGTGAGATGTGGCCCGACAAAGGCCGGCTTTGGATTCTTGACTCCATCGTCGGCTACCCGTAGTGCCTGCGGTAAGTTTGTACACCGAACTAGGAACTACTATGTAGCAGTTCTATTTCTTTTGACTAAGCGGAGAACCTGAAGGTGGTGGGACTGGCGGATATTGGGCCGGGAGCTTAATATCACGATGACCTCGGAAAGAGAAGATATAGAGGAGATACGTATTTTGCTGTGCCGTCCGTGCAAGAATAGAGAGGAGAGAAATGAAGCAAACTCCACGGAGACGGAGGCTTGTGGTGGAAAGAAAATGCCGCTGGTCTGACACTATAGCTTGTTTGTGAGTTGTGGTGATGTTGCTATTCTTTCCACTCAGGAGGTCCCTTCGCTTCGCTTCGCTGCATTGTTGGACCAACGGCAGCGCGTGCTTCTAATGCATCATGCATGCAGAGTCTCCTCCTCTTCATCCTTCCCCAAGCAAGGCATGGACGTTGATATACTCGCGCGCCGTTACTGTGCTCGTACATCCAGCAATGCCACGCTTGGATCTGCCACTGCGCATGTGCTCCCCCCATTTCTCCCACCCTTTGGCGGGCAGACGACGTAAGTGGGTGGCCGGCCATTGGATAGTGAGGCTGTTTGGCAGGGATCTCGGTCCTCGGAAACGCGGGCTGCCCCCCTATCAGAAGGAAAAAGAAACGAGACAAGGGGGCTGATCTCTTTTGCATTCTCCATTCGACGCTGTGCACACGCGCTATTTTGCTCGGCGGCCCGCTATTGGAGCTGCCGTGGCGCCTGGCGAGTCCGAATACGCCGGCAGTCTGGCGGCAGTCTTTGTATATCTCCTTTGTTGTTTGGGTGAATAGGAAAAAAATAGGGAGGAAAAGAGGGAGAGGGAGAAGGAGATGGGAGGAATCGTGAGGATCAAGCTAGGTAGCGGATGAATGCGAGTCCGAAGCCTGGCGTGACTGCTGTATGTAGGACAGCAGACGAGATGCAGCTGCTCAGTGCGTTCAATGGCTGAATAGCATTGGCGTACTCTATACATAGACCCAGGCTTGGCCTTGGGGTTAATTACTGGACTGATGGGCGTCTCTGGCCCCATCGGCGTGCCACCTGCAGTACCAGTTACCTGCATCTGCAGCTATTCCGCCAGTGAGTCTGCACCACTGTAAGCGAATGCCATCCTGTGAGCACCGCTTCTTTCTTACTCGACTTGGCTTGGTTTCCCCTTTCTTTAGCCAGCACAGGACTCGTGTACATCATTTCCAATCATTTGGTGAATATAGCGGATAAGCAGCTTAGAGCAACCCGATGCCATCACTGGACTTGGTTGCGGGAGTTGGTCTGAAGTACCATTTATGTAGCCGAGAGGTTCCTGCCGCCAAAGGAGGTTGACAGCAACGGGTTTCAAGCAGTGGGAGGCATCGGCCAAACTGACCACATCATTCAACGCCGTCTCACTATCCCTACATGTAGGATAAGACTGCAGTTCTCCCTGCCTACCTTGCTACTGCTGCTACTGCACCCGGATAGTGCTTCAATCCTTACCTAGGTACCTTAGGTGACGCAAAGCCCCAGGGTACACCAGTTGTACTTGGGCGATACGCCAGGGTGCCAGCGGCTCTTCCGGCAACTCCATGGAGCAGCCAAGTCTGCCGACCAAGTGGCAACATTCCGTGCTCCATAGGCACGCCCAGAAGAGAAAATCCAAACGTGGGCATTGCACTAGCCTCATAGCTCTGATGGGCGCCAAACGCTTGTTTCTAGGTACCAACCTGATTGCCACTGGCTTACAGACAGCTTACTAGAACGAGTTGGTGCTCGGGCACGTTTACGAATACACGCTGACACTAGGACGGATACAATTTCACAACTCTACGCTACAAGACCTGCCAAGGCCCCGACCTCCATATCCTTCTAGAGCTGAACACAGCCCGAAAACTTTTTGAGTTTCAGGTCTCACTTGCTCATAATCCCTCGAGATCCCCTTTCTGCCCTCACACACGTTCTGGTGGCTTCACTCTTTGGGGGATGTGCTGCTCGCTGGGGTAACACAAGACGAAAAAGAAAGGGAAACAAAACGAGAAAATATAATATACAACACAGGCCACAAGCCGCCCAGAACCTCCGGGCCGCCGCGCAAACTTCAAACTCCGCGCTGTTTCGGAGGCGGGCTTTTCTGCTTTTCCTTCTCACCATCGACGGTCCCGTACCGGGTACACCGACTGCCCCTGCCGTCCCACTAAATAAGGCCTGGTCGCGTGCCGTCTGATGTACCGGTAACATCAGCTGCAAGCTTCGCTGCTGCTGTCGAATCCTGTTCTCTCAAGACAGACCACCGCAGACAGCGCGAGCCATTTGTGTTATTCCTTTCTTCCTTTCTTTTGTTTACTCTATTATCCCTCTTTTTTTTTTCCCCCTCTCCCTTCCAATAAACGCCGGTGCCTGGAGTACAAGGTGCAATTCCACAGCTCTACAGCCACCTCTCAAGCTTCACACTATATGCGCCGGCCGCTTAACTCTCTCATCGCCATCCAAGTCTCTCTGGGCAACCGAATGACAACTTTATCGTTCAACGCCACTTTGCGACCAATTACATAAACAACGGATTTGCAAAGCCTGCAAACGCAAATCTCTTCTGCCCGACGTTATTTTTTTCTCCTCTCTCCTCTTTTACTGAACAGCGTTCACTTTGCAACCTGATCTCATCTCATTCTATCCGACGACGAATACGAACCAACCACATAGACACCATTTCCCTTTCTCCATTTTGTCATATACGAGCTATAACCGCTACGGCTTTATTACACTCCTCCTTTCCTCGACTCGTATGAAATTATAGGACACTAGAACTGCCCTGGTTCGTTCATTCGTTTCCGGTTCCAGGGCAGCCTTATGTAAATCGATCTGCCTCACTTATACAGCACCACACGTATACCCAGCATGATCGTCCACTCAGGAGCGAGCCTTCATGGCCACGAATTTTCCACGCCGCAAACAGAACAACCTCCAGCGAGACGCTTTCCCTTTCTATCTGTTCTGCGACCAATGTCTGACGTTGAACCGATATCTCGCCACACAACGCCTGCTCCCGACGCCGCAGAAAGTCTCCCAGCTCGTCCGGTTTCCGTTGAGCCTACCCACAACCCCCGTTCTGCACTTGCAGCTCGACGCCGGACCACATCTGATATCGGGCACACCGTCAGATTCCGCGAGCCTGACTCCGATGTTGTTGTTCACTCCAACGCTCCTAGCGAGGATGAAGAGTCGCTCGTTGGTTCCGAGGTGAGCGACCAAACGGATGCTTCCATCCGCCTCAAGAAACGGAAGCGTGGACCACGAAAATCGGCCAAATATGCTCTGGCGTTCCCGGCACCTCAGCTGCGTACCAAACAACGGGCCTTTTTTCACATTCGACCTCGTGTATTGCTGCAACTTCAGGAACTGGGAGAGAAGCGTGCTATCCCGGCGTTTGACATTGTTCCATCGAGTCTTATTGCAGGAACTCTGATTATCCCCGCTTTGGCTAAATCGTTCCCACGCATGTTCTATGCGAAGCCTCATCTCGGACAGAACGATCTCCTCCTGGTCCGGAGCGAGGACTATGGCGTTCCACACAGCCATCATCATCATCCCCATCTTCACCACCACCATCACGATAATACAGATAACAACAACAGCAACAGCAACAACAGCAAAAATTTGGACCACCAGGATGTTCTCGCCGTCGTGAGCACGACTTCGGATGATGACTACGTTGAAATCGTGCTCCAGGACGGATCAACTTGGATGTCTAGCCGCATGGCCAATGGGTCATACGAATTTAATCACATCAACGAACAGGGAGAAAACGTCAAGGCTCGGTGGGTCAAGAGATCCTTAATGTCACCCAGAGCAAGCTGGGGATCTGCCAATACTGCCAATACAGCGCCCTCATCACCAACTACCCCTACGGCCCCGGACAGTAGATGGACTTTTAGCATCATAGACCCCTCAACTCGCAGACATCCTATCCAGGGTATTCTCAACTCTACATCTTTGGAAGTCTTTGATACATATAATACCATGTCAACATCGAGCGGCATTTACCCCCCGACACGAGGCTTTGGATCCGACATGAGCGGTATCTCAGAAGAAGATACGACGAGTATCACGGATGAGCGCACGACGCTGGAGGTCACAGAGTATAATAAGACTCTGATGCTAGCCACAGCAACTTGGGTCAGTCTTCGACAAAGAGGCTGGCCTGCGTCGGCAACACCCAAAATTCCGCGAGTTGTATCCCAGCGTGTGGCCTCAGGGCGTTGTCTATCCCCCTCTATCGACATTCCAAGGGGCATAGATTCTCAGGTCTCGTCGGCCACTTCGGGTGTGCCGTCTCAGGATACCTCTGTTACCGGTCAAGCGCCTGCGACTAGTAGGATTCAGCGGGCGGTGTCTTCAGGCAGCGAATTCATGAGAAGGAGACGCGAGGCGGTTGCTGCATCGGCGGCAACCACTTTCGCAGAGAGAGAAGCTGTGGAGAAGCTTGGAGATCTCGAAGTATCGGAGGAGGAAACACCGACTTGCCGCGTTCGAATACGACGGTTTACACACAGGTTGTTTCACCACTCGAGGAGTCAGAGAGTTTCATAACACATATGTGTATAGGGTATATTTTGACGGACATTTTTGGTGGCGCTTTGCCATTTATACGGTACACGGTTATGGACCTGCATCTATCCAACTCGGGTTTTGGGTATCGGAGTTTCTTTTTTGTTTCTTTTGTACATATTATGATTGAAGGACGATGTAAATAGATAACAATGGATAAACCACTTTTATTATGAAGCAATTGCCTGACTAAATGCATATGCGACCATTTTGATTGCAGTATATACACTGCCTCGCGGTCTACTAGGACGTGTGATTCTGTTGACATAATTGAGTGAGACACGATGTGTTTTACGATATCATTGCAAGAAGTTCAGTTGAGGCTCAGTTGCGGGCTAGATTCACACGTCATCCTTGTAGCCTTGGAAGGTGGTAGGTAACATACGTCACTGTATACATATAGGGTATGTGAGGAAGGGTTCAGATAGGGAGGACTAGAGAGTCCGTTTGACGGGTATAAGGTATCTTAGTACCGATGCTTTTACTAGAGTGCGGTGAGTTGAGTCTCTGCTTGTTCAATTTGCGTTCTTGGCTGAATTTAGCTTGGGTAGCGATTCAGAAGGACCCTTTGAGGTGAACACTGATGTGTACTTATGCTATGAACGCAAAAACTAGATATTTAGTGTCACTAACTTATACTGAACACCTTTTTCAAGCAGGCGATGTGAACCCTATGAAGCAGCGAACACAACTAATCGAGATGTATTATATGTGCAAAGTGGCATTTAACAGTGTTTAGAGGCGTCACCTACCAATATTGAACAACTGGGGGAAGGCAAGCCATGCAATTCGTATGAAGCAAGGAATATAACTACCTAATGCGTATATATATGGGCAAAGTGGCATCCGGAGGTATTTGGAGGAGGCGTCGTTCTAAAGGACAACAACAGTAACTCAGTCAACCTCAATGTCTAATTTCGCGCAGGCCTATCGATTCTCACAACTTCCTGAGTATTTATCTCATTTTCAAGGCAGATAGGCAGCTTTTGCTCTTCAACTTTCTTAATTGAGATGGATCGTGTTGCGATTGATCGTGTTTGCGGCCGCATTTGCGCTGGCTGTAACCGCAACCGCCACCAGTCTAGATATTCGTCCAAACAATGGGATAGGGGGTCCGGCGTATCTCGATGTATTAGCTGCGGCGATAGACAGGTACCCAACAACGCATCGAACCGGAGATCTGGTAGCGCCCGATTCGAAGAATCTTTTCTCAGCTCTGTCTCATTCGACAATCCATACAGGCCTTATGCTGAGACCACTTTCCGCTCGGTAGCCAAAGGAGTGTATGGCTCGGGTCCTCGTTGGGGCGAACCATGTGTTATCAAGTGGTTCAGGTCTGACGCGGCATTTGCAGATATATTTTTTACTCTAGATGTCAGAGCAGTTGATCTCGCATTGGGAATTGTTGACCTCTTCAATTGGCGTGTTTTGACAGACAAGATCATCAAGGTAAACATTCCTACGGTATGGACGGCTACAGACAATAGCTGTCCCCCTTGGGCAGGGCAGCATGTTTTGTGTGAGCCCTTTATCCAAAACTACCAAAAGTTCAACAGCAACACCGGATGGAACGATACTTCCACCGAGTGGGGAAAAGTAATGCAAGCTTTAAGTCATTTCAGCTATCATATATCGGGAGGAGAGCACGTTCTATGCGACATCCAGGGTGGCATCTGTGAGAACGAGGCTATCATCACCGATCCTGTCATCCTCACCGAGAATCGAATCTATGGGGTGACTGATCTTGGAGAAATTGGCATTATCAATTTCTTTAGTCAGCATGTCTGCAGCAGGTACTGCCGTTCTCATTGGATTAAGCCCAGCAATCCGGTTCGATGCTTCAACTCGGGCCGGGGCACAAGTATGATTGTATGGGATGGATGGTAACTGAGGGGGGCATTGACATGTCGATATGTGAAAGACGGCAAGTTTAGAGCCCCTGAGGTTACGGTGGCTGTAATTTAAAACTAAATGTTAGTTGGAAATCGTCATAGTTTCTAACGTTTTCAGATTTTATTGTTGTTGTCAAATAGAGTAGTTCCCGAATCTGCTCGTGTCTAATGCACGTAATTGATCGATTTGAGGCGCAGAGGTGGGGCTCGCCGGCGGGAGGCAGGCTGCCGGCTACTGACGTGTCCAAGTGCCGTGACGGAGGCCACTGCGGAGGTGCGGAGGTACAGGCTGGAGCATGGCCAGGCCTGCGCCGGGCGAAGTACTGGCGATCTCCTGCGGCCTCATCGCTAATTGTAGTAATATCCAGGCAGACTGACTAATATTGCAGCTTCGGGGAATGCAATGCAAGCTGCGTAGTATCACTGATGCCTCGGCGAATAGCAGGCACTCAATGTTGGCCTACATGTACACCCGCACTCCAGTAGCACTCGGCTTGAGCAAAGGACATGGAAGCTCAAGCTTCATTTTAGCGGCCGCGTTAGCCAGCTGCTACCTGAGAGCCGCCTGTCACGGCCATTTATAGGCCAGCCAGCGCTGTTTGCTCTGCTGTCGACCTCGATTCGCAGCTGCTCAAGTGGCACCACCCCGTAATTTAGTACCAGTAGCTTGGTGGTTGCATTAGGCCCACGACTCAGTGTCGTAATTCACCCCATTGGAAACCGACCTGGCCCTTTATTTCCGCCCCAGCTTTCCCACCAGCATCAGCATCATCCGAACTGCATCAGTACCAGACACCACATATTATTCCTCATTCTAGTTAACGTTCTGCTGCTCCGTCATCTGCTCATTGCCGTCCGCCTTGCTGCGGATTCCCCCATGGGTAGCCGCAGCACCCGTTGTTCTTCCTAAGCCTGCACCGTTGCCCCAGAGCTTCGGTCAGTTTGCGTGCCAGCCGAAACCCCTCTCTCCCGCGTTTGGATTTCTCAGCCTCGCCGCGTGAGAAGGGAAACGCCACAGATACGCAACGATAGAGCCTCAGCTGGCCATGGACGAGAATATCGGTCCCGGCCATGAGGGCCCAGTGGCCGGCCTGTCTGCGAGTGCGGCGTCCCACCTCATGACCAGCTTCGCCGCTTACGAGCCCATTTCGCGTGCCACAACGCCCGGTCTGCCCTTTTCCAAGTCCGACGACGACGACAAGAAGCGATACCGACCCCGAACTTTTGCATACTTCCAGCTGCTGCCATTCGAGGTCGAAGAGGAGGCTCAGCGAGATGCTGCTCTCCAAGGCATCCTCAAGCAGCTGTATATCGCCATCCAGGCCGAGGACTTCTCGCCCGGTGCGCTGCACTGGACCAGAGAGCTCCAGGGATGGCTGAATCTCAAGTTTGAGATGACGAGAGAGCTCAGAGCCAAGCTAGCGAAGCTGTACTATTCGCTGGCGCTGGCTCCCGGCATTGATGCCAGTGCTGCAGATCGCTTTCTGCGCATGGTCCTTACTCTCACAAGGTACGTTTGTTATAATTTGAGATGTTGCCTGCAGCAGGCGGTGGACGAACTGACTGAGTGACTGACTAACGTTCAATTCTAGAAAGAATCACTATCTGAAGCCTGGCGAAGATCTGACTCTCGACTGGAGACCACTTTGGGGAGAGGTCAAGGCGTGGGCTCTGCCCTCCGAAGTGGCAGCGCACCAGACGAACCGAAGACGATCTGCGAAGCAGCTCTTGAAGCTGACCGTTCACGCACATACATACTTCGACCCCAAAGATAGGCTGACAATGCTGCAAGAATTCCTCCCCTACTTCAGCACAAATGACCTTCAAAACGCCTTTGTGGTGGTTGGGGTTCTAAACAGCCTTTTGCCCAGCCATCCTGCCCCAGAGTCTGAAGTGGGATCGCATCCAGCCAACTTCTTTCCGACTCTCTTCCACTTGTGGTCTTTGGTCAATCGATCAAAAGTCGTTGATGTGGCCTTTATCGACCTGTTTTCTCGGATAGCGAGAGATCACAGCCACTGCTCCTACGTCCCCTTTGGAGAGCACGGCATTTTCACAAAGGCTCAATCTGACCTCATCTTTACAGCGATACTTCGATTGACCCAGATCCCAGTTGGACAAGCCAACTCTCCTTATACGCCTCTCGATTATATGGCTGGAACTGGGCTGTATTTTGAAAAGGACAAGAAGAAATACCCAATCGCCTATATGATAGCTCGACTAATCGTAAGCTCTCTGTCTCCTGCCTGCTGCGACCACGAAGACTCCATCATGTCGAGTTTGGAAGGTCTCATGGATTCCATCGATACCTTCTTCCACCCCTCCAACCAAGGCAACTGGTCAGGTATGCTCGGCCAACTTGTGCTTTATTTGACCGATGGATTTGTGTCACGGTGGAACCGTGAACAGAGCGCGGAACTGGATATCCCGTATGATCGAAAGATTAACGATGCCTTGAAAAAGCGATTCGTGAACTCGCTTAAAGAAGTCACCTTCATGGGCCTGTTCTCGAAGAGTACTCGAGTGGCGCAGTGCTATTATAACACGCTGCAGGGGCTGGCTTATCTTGAGCCTGACCTGGTTCTCCCAGGAGCACTTCAACGCTTCTATCCAAGTCTCCAGGGCTTGGTTGAGGTTCACCGAACAACTTCTAGTTTGAACGGCTTGCAAATGATTGCCAACATCATGTCAAAGCTGAAGGGCTACCGCTGTCACATTACAGCCTTGTTGGCCCTGGCTCTTCCTGGAATTGACGCCAATGATCTCAACAAAACTCAGTACACTCTGCACTTTATCCAGGCAGTAGCATACAGCATTCCTATCGTCCCGCTCACGAGTGGCGAGAGTCATATTCACGACACGACTTTGGCCATGGAGTGGGTACAGGGCGAGATGGACCGCATGGAGCTTGAAGGCCAGAATGTCAAGATTGACTACAACTCTGAGCTCAGCGATGAAGATGAAGCAAACATCCTACGCTCTTCGACCGCTGGATTCGGAGAATTTATCATTACACTCTTGGGCAAAGTCTTCACCCTGCTTGAGAATCTTCCCGATGCCAATCAGGTTCGTGGAGGAACGCCGGAAGATAGCGTTGTTAATGCTTTGCCGGCTGCTCTTTCTCCGCTGTTTGCATCCATGTCTCCGGATCTTTTCGACATCACCCTCGAAAAGATTGCTACTTTTGTTGCCTCACACGTCGTCCACCAAGCTCGGGATGCCATGGCTTGGATTCTTAATGCTCTCTGCAAAGTCAACCCGGAGAAGACGCTCAAGGTGTTCATCCCCATGCTCGTGGTCAATATTCGGAATGAAATCGACTTTAACCACGCAGCCTCTGATCGTACCAGCGGGACAGACTATTTGCCCAGAGATCGGGCTCTAGTATGGCATGTCACCATGCTTGCCATGGCTGTGGTGCACGTTGGCCGTGAGGTTCTTAACTACAAGGATGAGCTGCTTGGAATTGCACAGTACATGCAAGAAAAGTGCCGAGGCTTGCCCACCATTCTTGTTTCCAACTACATTCATCATCTGTTGCTCAACCTTACCCATACCTACCCCATCGATCATGCCTTATATGAACCTGACGTTATCAAGAGAGGGCTTGATGTTACCGACTGGGGCAAAACTACTGCTCCGGCTGACCTTACCATCAAGTGGCACCAGCCGTCCCCGCCAGAGATTGAGTTTGCCGTTGAACTTTTCGCCTCACAGACCAAGTCAGCCGCTGAGCAGCTGGAACTTTTGCTGAGCGACGATCCGCCGGTGAGCCGAAAAGGCAAGAACAAGGAGTGGTCCGATGAAGTTTCTCGGCTGATGCAACAAATTCGACTTGTTACAAGCGGCATGGCCACCATGTTCGACCCCAAGCGAGCCTCAGGAGAGATTACCAAGAAAGATGCTGAGAATGCAGACGCTGCTATGGACGTTGATGTTGAAGTAGAGTCAGAAGACGTCATGGTGGACGACGAACCCCTTGCTGAGGTATCTGAAGACGAAGAGTTACGTCCTCAGTACAGATATAAAGCTGGATATCTGCTTAGTCCAACTGACCCTGTGTATGAGCGGATCCACGATCTGAGAGAGCAGCTTGGTCAGCTGCTAACGAGGGCGCACACGTTCTTCACCCAAAATGAACCGGATGATGTCGAATGCTTCACCACGTTATACACTGCTTACCGGACGTGGATCACAGATGTCGGCATCGAGCGATCAGCCCATCCGCTGGAAAGACACTTGCGGCTATACAAGTGCGA
This sequence comes from Trichoderma erinaceum, assembly GCA_026401215.1. NCBI lineage: Eukaryota > Fungi > Ascomycota > Sordariomycetes > Hypocreales > Hypocreaceae > Trichoderma > Trichoderma erinaceum. The sequence continues at coordinate 61,498 of JALIRY010000017.1, read as the reverse complement.
TATTGCTGCCTTCAAGATTAAGGGCCTGAGAAAAGTATATCCTCGACCTTTGCTCATCAAGCGTGCAGAGGCATACCAAATGCTGCGCATGAAGCACAATGCATCGGCTCGACAGAAGAGCGAATTAGACAAGCGCCTCTTACTGGACCTTGCACAGTCGTGTCTCTCCTCATACGCAGACGTCCGCCGCGTTGCACAGAGCTCGCAGGACTCGTCACTCAAGGTGCTTATCGGTGGAAAACCTCTGGTTATCCCCGTCCTCCTGGACGGCTTCAAGAAGGCTATTGAAGAGAATGATCATGACAGGATCAAAGGCGCCATGTATTCCCTGTTTTTTACGTCGCTTTTGAGAACACTAACCAGAGACTGGAGATTCGCCCCTGATGCGATGCGCCTCTACATAGAGACAGCAGGCATCGACAAGCCATCTATACAGAATCTTGGATCTTCTGCCATCTATTCACTGATTGAATTTGGGAAGTCGTTTGAGCGAGCCATTTTGGTTGATGACGCACTAGTAAACACAATCAAGCCCGGCGACGACGTATCTTCTGCCATTCGCAGCCGCCACCAATTTATTCTAAACCGGCGGAAAAGAGTCGAAACTTCCAAGGCGAACCTCGGACTGGAGTTGACGAAGCTGGCAAAGGGCGCACATTGGAAGATTGCGACACGGTGTGCCGTCTTTGCGACCAATCTGTGCCTTCGGTTCGACACAATCGCCCCAGAAGAGTTTGTCGACTTGGTAGCGACTGGAACAAATGACCCGCATCCGGGTCTGAGAAATTACTATCTCACAGCTTTTACCTCGTTGTTCACTACTATCGACATGCGAGCTGTCTATGACCATGATTATCGCAATTACCTGTTGGAAAAGGAAGTGGAGAACAGAAACAAGATCCAGGTCCCGGTGGACAAGGGCGATGCTGAATTCACGAAGAAGTTTCTGGACGCTTTCCAAGCGCCTCCTGAGGAAGCGGAGTATATGGTGGACTTTGACCATCCTGGATGGCTGGTCTGGGGTAAGAGCTTTACTGCGTATCGCGCACGCCCCAAGCATTTTGACAGCTATGACGACGCTGAACGAGCTGTGCGCGATCAGGTTGGCAAAATCTTGACCAAGGAATGGTTTTCACAATGTTTCGAGTACCTCAAACAAGAGCCTCGAGACGCTACTAATGACAGATTCCGCATGAACAATGTCTACCTGCTGATGCATGTATTCGATCTCATGCACTATGGTCGAACAGCTGCCACTTTGGATGATATCAAGGAGCTCACCATGGAAATCTATGGTGACGGCAACGATAAGCACCAGCATCGTGCAACTGCAGAGATTATCGGTGCGCTGCTAGGCGGGTCCAGCGATGATCCGCCGGAAATACGCAGTAAAGTTTGGGCATTCGCTGCGCCAGTGATGCTCAAGGTCATTGATGAAGCTCTGACACCAGAAAATCTGCAATACTGGTTGACCTGCCTTCATCTTATCCTCGACTCCAAAGATCCACGTCGATCTCACGAGATTGTTGACGAGCTCAAGTCATTCCGACTTGACATGTCTTCCAACGCTGCTTTCAAGGAGTCTTCCAAGGTTCAGCTTCTAGAGTTCGTTATAGCTGATGCTGGATGGCATTTCCGTCACGAGAAGCCAATTCTGGAAGATTTCTTGGCTCACATAGACCACCCTTACAAAGCTGTGCGTGAAGCTATCGGCCGTGTTCTGTCTGTAATTTACAAGACAAGATACTACGAGGCTTTTGAGAATGTCAATGCTCTATTAGAAGCCAACAAGCAGGCATCATCGATTGGGCTTAGGCCATATGAACTCTCTGATGAGCTGAAGACTACGATGAAGGACGTGTTCGATCGACTCGAGAAATGGCGCCTGGAGCGAGCTCCAGGACAACAGGAGCAATCCGCATACACATGCGGATCCAAGACTGTACTGGTATGGCTGGATTGTACGCTGTCATCGCATGAATGCACTCAATTGGTGCCATTCTTTGCAACTCCGTTCATGGACCAGCTTCTACACATGATGGATGTCAAGGAAGACCCCGAGCTTATGAAGGTCGCATACCACGTGTATCGACACCTCCCTAACATTCCTTTCCGCGATGGAGAGGATGCTCAATTCATCGATGGGCTTGTCAAAATTGGCAGAACGGCCAGCAGTTGGCATCAACGATTGCGAGCTCTGGTCAACATGCAAGTCATTTACTTCCGCCGCATTTTCCTGACAGAGGAGCGAGAGCGCGATATCTTATTTAACAATGTGTCGGACATGCTTGGTGATCCTCAGCTTGAGGTTCGAGCATGTGCAGCGACGACCCTTGCTGGAATGATCCGCTGTTCTCCAGGCCGTATCCGAGATCCACTGATTGTGCGCCTTAAGCGTCGCTTCGAGATCGAGCTGGATCAAAACCCGATGCCCAAGCGTGGCCCTAAACTCTCCGGAACTGAAACGCCTGTTGACATACACAAGCAGATCAACAGGAGACACGCTGCAGTCTTGGGTCTGGGTGCCTTGATCGAGGCTTTCCCGTACGCTACACCGCCACCGAAGTGGATGCCAGAGGTACTGGCCACTGTGGCTCGACGAGCTGCGGGCGATCCAGGAGTTGTAGGCAAAGCTGCCAAGGGAATCCTCAGCGAGTTCAAGAAGACGAGGCAGGATAGCTGGACTGTTGATCAAAAGGTAAGTGAAAGCATTAGCGCATTGGTACGAAATAGAAAGAAAACGTGCTAACTATCTTGACAGTACTTTACCCAGGATCAACTAGAGGACTTGGAAGGAGTTCTTTGGAAGAGCTATTTTGCTTGATTGTAAACTCTCCCTTCCCATGAAAAGCTCTGGAGCAGCGGCTGTTGGTAATTGTAGATATGATTCAACTGCAAATCTCAACGGTTCGGTATCAGGTCTTTGGAAGGGTGTGTTATCTTTGGTAGACATCAGGATCTCGGAAATGGGCATATAAAGTGTGGGGTGGGACAGGACGGGACGAGTTCACACGCTATGAGGAGAAATGGTGTAACCCTATAGGCTTTCTGTTCACTCGTGCAAGAAAGACTTTTTCTCACTTTTATTCTCCCCACTCTTGCGCTTATGGATAAGATTTATGTAGGCATTAGTTTAAGAGGAGTGAAGGGATACTGATGCCTTGAATGATGAATAATAGAAGATGAATGATACATGTAAAGTACTATCTCGTAATGTTAATGAACATTGCTATGTAGGCAGTATTGCTGCTTAGTTAGCTTAATGTGATGGGAATTTATGTTTGTCAGCCATTAATAGACGGCAACGTCTCTTTGTTAAAGTTCAGGGACTGACATTTAGACTGGTTGAAGGGTTGTTTGGACGAGATTAGGGATTGATCTACGAATATGTTGAAGCAAACAATGCGATTATTCGTTGTTCGCGGTTTTTGGCTGGTGTGTGACTTGGTGATGTCTAGATGAGTTCAAAATGGCGTCAAAATATTGGCTACAGCGTTGTATAGAGATCTCGCTTCAGGTCTACCCAACTAGGTATTCATCTGGCTGCAAGAATGTCACCGCGAGATGGTGTGGTGTTGTGTGGGGGTCATTAATTGTAAATAAGCAAATAACGCCATGTTGGGGGACAATTGGGGTTATAGACGGCACAATGAATACGAAAACGCATTGAATCAATACGACCAGCGCTTGTTGCAAAGCAGGGAGATGAATTTACGTTCTAAAACGCGCATATCGCCTGGCTTTATGCACGGATTAAGCGCCGAATCTGTTTTCCAAGATATTTACTCGAGTATATGTAGCGCAACGGCGAAGAATACAACGTGGTGCGTGAAGAGCTTCGGTATGTATTGACGAGTAAATTATGGCTAATCCGTGAATCATCACAACTCAACGTAAGCGGCGTTCTGTCTTGAGTACTATTCTCACGGATAAATTTCCTTTGCCTATAAGCATCATCTATGTGAGCAACACTGTATTAATAGAACCAGTCGATATCTGTTTAACAAGGCTTTATCTGGTAGAGTGACAATTAGCCCGCATCCTTGACGAATAGAGTCTCCATATCTGTGCCAATGAGAGGCGATCTACCTTGAGTCTCGTGCCTTGGCGTTGAGCTCAAGGCTTTAACATCCTCTTGGGCATTTGCAGTCCGACTTAAGTCCGTAAGACTCGCAGCATAAGTAAAAAGTACTGAGCTTGTTTTTGATTTGATGAGCTGGACACTGGTCGCCGTCGGGCGTGCCGCCAGAGTCACGGCAGCAGTCTTCAGTGGCGCGAACATCAACATCCGAAGAGGAGTGGCACTGGCAGGCCTCAATGGAGGAGATGATGGCAACGACAACCATGATGGAAGCAAAGAATCTCATCTTTGTCTAGGTTGGATGTTGAATAGGGGCGCACAGCGATGATAAGTCTTGTAGTAGGGTAGGTCACGATGAAGATTGAGCTTCTTGGTAATTCTGGCTTTCTCGTTTGGGGGGAGCCGATTCTTTTAAGTTGAATTTGATAATGCCGAACTCCGTATTTTTTCTTTTGTTACAGTGATTAAGTGATACTATGTTTTCATATTGTATTGTTTTCTGTTAGGTATCGTGATCCTGAGATGGAAGGAGTTGTGGGCCTTTGGCAGACGCCACCAATGACAACGGGCCAAGATGTAATTTAAATCATTCGAAAGAATCACGATTCGGCAAACTTTTATAAACCTTGAGTGTGATAAAAAAAAATAAAATAGAACCAACAGCACTCATGAAGCAGGTGTCACATGAGTACTAGCCTATTACAGAAGACATAACCGATGCTGCTCGGCCAACGACCTTGATGTTGGGAAAATGATTTGCCTTTTACAGAAAGTCACTTGATATTTGAATCCCCATTTCCATGAGCTGTGGCAATGATGTACAAAACATGGCAATCGTACCCCAAGCTTCGCAGTAGGAAGCATTACCACCACTGCCGCCGCTCAAAACTGGACAACATCTAGACTCCCTCTCAGCGAGTCTGTCTTGTGGCTTGGTATTGGATTCGGTAAGACTATATGGTTTAATGATATCAGTGTTAAAGATCAACTCGTCGCTTACACAAGGTTAAACCGGGGCGATTGCGCCAAGTTAATAGATAAAATCATAAGTCAACGGCTTGGATGCGATGTACTATTAATACGTTGCTACAGGTTTTCTACAAGTAGAAAGTCCTCTTGTAGGAAAGCCGAAGTTGAGTTTTCTTCAAGTTACTCCATAGCTAGGTATGGTAACACAGATGCGACTCTTCTTAGTCTCTTCATTTCCTACCATCCGTTCTAGTTAACCGTCAATATCAAATGTAACACCTGGGAGGCGTGGTATATCGCATCAACCCATTTACCCAAATATGCGACTACAATATGAAGTTGGGAAATATACTATAGAGAGCTGGTGGAGGCTTAGTCGCCACAAGTTGAGGCTGCCTTTACGGTGGGCGCAGTAAGGCATCTTGGAAGACGTGGAAAGATCAAGCGTCCCCGCAGGTGCACTCGTTGCCGGGGTCAGACCCAAACCCCTTGTTAAGGAAATCCAAAATGTAGAAAAATAGCTCTCGGGAATCATGGCCTTCTTTAGGTTAGGACCTGTGGCCTGCCCAGGAGAGGACTACATATGGCGAACTATCTCGTCTCAAGGATGGTACGACAAAATCAACCCTTCTATTGACAAGAACATTGCCATGCTGGTGTGATTAATCATGCGTGGACAGAGTATTGATGTCAAGCTCTTGAAACCTGCGCAAAAAGAATTTCTCGACAAATTGGAGTATCCGCATCAACGAAATTCTGTGGCTCGACTTGATCAGCTTGTATATGCCGCGCAAATGATTAAAATGCTTCAAATGAGGGTATGCCCTTAGAAGAACGATATTAAAGACAAGTAAGGGAATGCTTGGTCTTGCTCATTTGGCCATCAAGTCTGGAGATATAGTAACATTGCTCTGGGGATTGCCATCTCCCATCATTTTGCGGCCATCGACGGTGATGATAACTTTACATTTGTAGGGGATGCTTGGATTAGATTATGCATGCAGAGTTTCTCAAGACAGAGCCCAGTCATGAATTATTCACAATCTATTGAACATTTTAGCTCTTACATCGCAGAATTTGAGTTGTTCTGACGCCAACTACGAGATAGCGCAAGACTCCTGTCCAATGTTGATCAACTATGTATCCCGATATAGGATATTGAGGTCAAAAAATAAAAAAAATTCGACTAAGATCAGATCCAAATCCTAGATCAAGAATATTAATGAATATCTGTTTATTGTTCGTTTATTTTAGGTAAACATAAATGTTATTTGTCGTACAGTAGTGGCAGAAGCCTCTAACCTAGGGCCCTGGATGACTTTTCCTTTGTTTCTTATTAACATCCCCTGAATAATAGCTTTATAGTAACAACATTCAAGGAAGATATTATGAAACTGTGAGTTTATTTCCTGCATCTCTCACCTTTCTATGTACGCTTTATTTGATATGTAGAATGGGCCTTGGTAGCTATAGGTGTGAGCACTTGAGGAGTGCGTCGAGTCGTCAGAGTCTGTAGGATAAAGGGCTGATAGAATCCCAGGATAGCCTCTGAAGCATCTCCCTGCTATGGAAGGATGGCGGAATTTAGTAGATTTGAAAGGAGGAAAAAGAAAGGCCAAACGTTTCCTCGCTCGAAGATGAAACCGCAGCATTTTGAGTGAAGATAGAGAAGACCATAGTCAGGTTAGGGTTATGAAATCTAAATTGTAATCTCTATAATACTAGCCTCTGTCTGGCCCTTGGGGACCTGCACAGTGCAATAGCGGAATATACAGATATATTCGCTTACATTCTGCTTCCGTATTGTGGTAATTCGTTCAATATCAGCATACAAAGATAAGCGCTGTATGCAAGATTCGAAGGATAACTCAATGTACATATATACTTCCAATAATCTCTATTATCAATATGAATAATATCACTGATGCTGTAAGCATGCATTGAAAGAAAAGATCAGCTGGCTTGAGGGCTGGGAGTGGGGCCTGCACCGCAATGAGACATGACCAACTTTGTAAAATCAGGCGACCAATCCCAAGCAGACAACGCAGCTTCACATATGACAACGCTCAAATTATATTAAAATGTCTCGGCCTGGTAACTCAATCTAGTTGAGCCTGCAGCTGACGTCGTCGTCACCAGCAAGGATTGCCCCTGGTCAGTGAATGCTCAGCTTCAGCCGCACAGCATGGATTTGGGTCACCTAAGTATATTAAAATAGTACTTGCCCGGTCACATATGTGGTGGGCCGCCATTATCTTAAAACCTTGAATCTAAATTTTCCAAGGCTCCTAAGCAACTCAAAGTTCAATTGACTTTGATCTACAGGCGGTGACGAGAGTTACGTGACGCATCTTTACTGCTTGCTGCGTCTTTCCAAGACACGAACGTCTCACATGGATACTGGTATATCTCTGGTGGCCTAATACGTGAACTGATTGGCTGTTGACAATTGCATATAACATAGCTAAAAATCACACCTTAATCCCGGATGGGGCTCCTGGGCCAGCTCTTGCTCGAGCAACTTATGCGTCCTTCGGAGATACTGGTACCACGGCAACTGCGAATTCGTATGGTCATTTACTGCAAATAACGCGATATTTCGGAAATAAGCCATCTGGGTTCTTTTGTGCCGACCTTCCACTTGCACCTGAGCCATATTTTGTGGAAGGTCGCATGGATTATTTGCAAGACTCGTACCAGAAAGCTAATCGCGGGATGCGCCTTCTCCTGGACAACACCGAAAATAGCCAAATGTGGAAAGCAGAAACATATACCAGTGCCATACCCAAAATGAGCTTCTTGCAAGATCGTTGGCCGTCTTTCACCACAGAGACTCCAGCATTTTACCTGGAAATTCAGTATTTAGTCTCCCAAAGCACAGTATACCAGATACACACGTTCAAACTCAAAGAGAAGCCACTGATTGCTCCCGATATCCCAGTATTCGCAATTGATGCTGGTCTACTTCTTCGAAGTCTCAATTTCGTTGACTATAACGAAGAAAATGACCGCGAGGGACACGATAAACAATATAGCCGCCATCTCCTAGACGATGGCCACTCAATAGCTACAGTGCATAAGGTCAGCCAGCTTGAATCGGATGATAAAGATGCTGTTGGTCTGTTTATGTCAATCTTCATAAACGGACGACTCCAAACGCTTAGAGCTGCTCAGCGTCCAAAGAGCTATGGTAATCTTGATGAACCTGGAGATGCTGCAAGTCACGTATATTACGAGGTAACTCCAGATAAGCAGACAGCAACTGACCTTTTCGAAAACAAAAGATTAAGAGTAACGGTGGCGTATAAACTGGATATTATTTCTTCAAACACGCTGATTATCATGGACCCCATATTCTCCGATGAAAGTGTCCTGGGAGTAGAAGAAACTATCAACAATCCATTTACGATAATACCATTTTCTAAAGATGAACATCTCAATTTTATACTGAGACGAAATTTGGAGCATATTCTATCTGTTTGCAGCATTCCAATAGGCGAAGTTTTGGAGACTGATATTCTCCCCGCTGACAGCGACTCAGCGTCTCATACAACTATTGCGCTTACCTGTGGAGATGTTTCTGGTCATCGAATTACAGCCACGGCAAGCTTGTAAGTTGTCAACCTGCGCTTGTATAGTCAATTCTAATGAATGAAGCTATGCTTTTGAATTCTTACTTCAGGCTCTAAAATATCTTCAACAAGACGGTCTAAGATGTCCTTGTCGTGCCGGGAGCAGTCCATGTGCAGATTATGCCTGCAAACTGAGGCACAGGATTCGACTCACCTGTCGTGGACATTTGAATTGGCTTTCCTATGCTCATATGAGGACAAACACAGATCTCCTTGGCACTAACTACTGGGCTAGTGGTGAACCAATATTTGGCTGGGACAACAACTCCGAAATGCCCATCACCAACACCCTTTTTAACTTTATTAAAGCTGCTGGCTTCTGCCAAACCATTGCAGATGAGCAAATACAGAAAGATGTTGCCGAAAGCTTTCAGGATATGATCTTTTCTCTTATCAACCATCTTCATCAGAAGAACAAAAATAGCGAATGCATGTTCCCCCGTTATAAAGAACTAAGACCATATACATATTTCGCTAGCGATCATGCTATCATTTGGTGGGCTATTAAGTCAGCAGAAGAAATCGGGCTCGGGTCAAGATGCTATGTTCCTCCGGACGAGGAACGAGGACCGCAGGGAACGAATTATTCTTCGGACAAGATCCAAAAAAGCATGATCACTAAGCTAGTCACTGAGAATCAATATTCCAAAAGAAATATGCTTGCTACTTCTCGAAGCTTCTCTGAGAGTACATTTTGCTTAGGAGCTGACGATACTATCCTTTTCCACACTATGACTGTTGGCATCTTTAACAAGACGAAGGGTGTCGAAGAAGAATCGGATATCTGGCAGAATAAAATCGATGCGTGGAAGAATTTAGTTGATTACCAAGGGCAGCGGGAAGATGATCCTGCTTGGACCAATCCACTCCAAATTGCTTTGCATATCATAATGTCAGCAAACAACAAATGCATGGGTTCGCAACCAGCAAAAGATGTATTCGATCTTACCAGATCGATACTACTTTCTAGCTCCTCATCAAATGGACTCTTACCAGGACAATTAGATGAGAATCAAGAGCCGGTTCTGTTTGAAGATGCGTCTTCACGCGATTCATATTGGCATGCTACATTCGAGGTGCCCTATATCTTGTGGAAATATGAGATACGACAACCTGGGGAGCAATCCCTCGCGGGTTCAGGATCATCTGAGCTTTCTCACGCAATAGAGAAAATCAATCAGCAAATGGATGAAATGACCACAACTTTAAGAATGTTAACTTATAAGGTAAACGGGAGTGAAAAACTAGGCTTTCCGGGGAAAACACATAGAGTACTAATTCTTCTTAGGGGAATGTAAATGAGGTGCCAGACCGATGGCTATATGATGAACCCCGCTTTTTTTATTTTAGCCAAGATCTATCTGACAAAGGCATTCAGCAATTTTGTAAAAAACATCAAAGAATACCTTGCGGAACAATAATAGACGAAGCAATTAAAAGGATTATGGGCAACGAAGACGATAGGAACAAGGATGATACTAGTCAAGACGATATTAGCCAAGGCGATATTAGCCAAAGCGATATTAGCCAAAACGATGCCAGCCAGAACGATACCAGCCAAAACAATGCCGATGATGCCATCCGAGACAATACCATCCGAGAGAATACCACCCGAGACACCGCCGTCCGAGATGTTACCAGCCAATATGTTACCAACCAATATGGCACTAACAGGGACGACACCAACAAAGATGACTCCAGCAACGACAATATCAACGGATATATCATTGATATTCCAAGAAATGGGGGGCTTTACACAAAAGAGAATACATTTGAGCCGCATAATGTCACTAAAAGCAATGAAGTCAGGGAGTACATTAGCAAAAAAAGAACTCCTGCTATGGCGAAAAAAAGGTTTTTTCGCTTTTATCCCATAACCAGGGACGCTGCACTATTCTGTTATCTCGGATCATCAGAAAAGGATGCGATTTCTCTATTTCTTGATCGACATGCGTCATATGATCGGCATTTCTCTGAGGACACCATATTAGTACTCAATAAGTGGGTAACCGAATTGCATCTTCCATTCTATCAGATCACAAGGCAGGAGTCTTCACCAGCTAAATACCGAACAATCGCTGGGGTAGTACGAATTCCATTTTTGCGAAGTTTCAAGAAGGACAAAGACGCAATGTGGATCAATCGAGCCATAATGAGCTTTAGATTTGACGGAGATGTCTTGGATCGCTACTGGACATGCCATTTTATTGAATACAACCCTGAGAAGCTGGCTGAGAGAAAATCCAATGAAGATAACGATCAGGTCATCCCGCACAGCAATATCATCAAACGACTTGACGGCGCTTTAAGGAAGAATTCTTGGAGACAACGAAAGATCTTAGAACTCATCTTATTTGACCTGATCCTAGAAGAGATACTAGGAAGTACAAAAGAGATTCTCGCAGAGGCCCAGTGGTGCATTGAAAGATGCCTTAGGCCTGAAAGCTTCGACGCTCTCGATCGCCAGGATTCGAGCTCTATAATTCTAGATCCGCTTAGCATGATTGATAAAGTTGATGATAACAATATTGTTTCTACAAATCATTTATGGAATGAGCTTGAACCTATCTTTCAGCTCGTCAAGAATGCGATCAACGAGAATCTGGCAACAATCAAGCTTTGGATGGAGCGAGAACGCGGACGAGGTGATTTGCAATGGACCTTGAATGATGAGCGTGATTATCGGGGCGCTATATCTACCTTGCAGGTCTTGAATAGACATAAGGTCGATAAGCTCGAGCGATACAGTGCCAATATTGCATCTTTCAACGCTGCATTTGCAAGAAAGTTGGAGGCTATGCGCAATGACCTCGACCACCGCGGTGCTGATGACATTAGACTATTCACTTATGTGACGGTTGTCTTTCTGCCAGTTGGCTTTGCCACCAGCGTCTTTAGTATGAGCGGAGCGCCCTCATGGAATACACTGCATCAAATGATAGTTACCGCTATAGTCGCCTTGCTCATTACTATTATCGCTTTGGTAAATGCTCGCATATTAGACAGAGTTTTGAGGCCTGTGTTTCATTTAGGCCGCTACGGAACCGAGAGCATAGCCAAACCTGTCTATCTTTGTCTATGGAAATGCGTTTACTACGTCGCATTTTATTGCTACTACAAGTGCTTTGTTGAAATCTTCTCACCTTACTATCCAAAAAAGCGTAGCAAAGATACATATGCTGAGCATAAAAAGCGATTCTTCGATCTGATGACTGAACTAGGCCCAATACAGACAGCACGAAGAAAGTATACAAGCATTCAAGTACAGAAACAAGAACATATACAAGAACTAAAACAACAAGAAAAACGTATTGAGAGGCAAATTAGAGAAGAAAAAGAAGAAAAATATAAAGAAGAGGAGAGAGAAAAATTTAACAACAATGAGAAAGAAGGGTTCAACGAGAAAGTCTTAAACGACGTCACTCGAACCTTAGAAAAACAAATCGAAGACACGATCAAAACAAAAATTGAATCCATTGAGAGAGATACAGGTAAAATGGATACAGAACGGAAAAAAGAATTAGAGAAACGACTGAGACAATGGTCTAAGCTAGCCATGCAAGAACAGTGTGTAATAGAGGCTAAGAAGGAAATCCGAAGGCAAACGAAGGGTATAATTGAAAAGAGAGTGAAAGGAAGGATTGAGGAGGAAGTGAGAGCACGAATCAAAGATCAAAGTATACGAGATGTTGAAGAAAAAAAATTCGAAGAAGAAGAAAGAAAGAGAAAGGCTAGAGAGATGAAAAAGAAAAGAGGCGGTATTTTTTATCGGATTATTGGAAAGGCAAGTCAAGATGCTCGGGAGAAATCAGCAGACGGGCAGCTTCCAGGACGGGGTTTAAGGGCAGCATGACATACTCATACATATGAAATATAGATACAGGTATTTAGCAGCTCGTGAGCTTCAAAGAATACAAATATAATAGTCTGCACAACAACAGACTTCTTTATGTGTACAGGTACCAGTAGATGAATATACGGTACAATATCAACCATTGTATGCACCATGTTCAATGCTACGCTAGATGATTACCTGTTGTAAGTATAAAGAAACTCCGCTAGTTGCTCATGTCGATGAAGCGCATCTTGAAAAGTCGCAGCCTCGTTTTCGGTACCCGCTGCATACGCTTCGTACCATGCCGCAGTAGCCCTTGCGTCTTCTGGCAGCTGGAGCTGATAGTCGGTCCAATTCCATTCTATAGGCTTCACCTCGTCCGTGGCAAAGTCATGTACATCAATAGTGACTGGCTCTGAGTACACATTCAGCTGCAATGCCGGACCACCGGGAGAGACTAGTCGGACTTCGCCCTTTTCACAGTTAATACTCCAGACAAAGGCTGGCTCACCCTTGAAGGACGGGCCTTTGCGATAGCGCACAAGTAAAGTTGCGCCATCACGAACGGTTGCTGATTCAACCATGGAAGCGATCAGCACGACCAGGTCCGGGACGTCTGATTGCGTTGTTCCAACGACTTCACCAGTACTGAGATCCACGCGCTTTAACTCGGGGCGCTGGTTTTGGAATTGCGTGTGAGGATTGCGAATGTCGCCGAGAATTGATTGTACCACATCGATCACTAAAAGCTGTTAGTCTTGTGATCCATTATAGTTAATATGGGCGAGAACTCACAATGACCGAACCCAATGGTATATGAGTTGACACCATACTTCTTTGCAGCAAAAGCATCCCATCCGACAGGTAAAACATCTCGCGGATTGTGCGGAAATGCGGCTTTTATCTCGCTGCTCAGAACTTTTCCGTGCTGGCCAGACGCAAGCACCTCTTTTATCTTCAAAAACACTGGAGCCAACCGGCCTTGTAGCCCAACACCAGTTCTAATTTTCTTATCGGAGGCCAGCGCAACAATCTCCCGTACATGCTCCAAGCTGTCTGCAAGCGGCCACTCAATGAAGGCGTCTTTTCCAGCCTTGATACTCGGCAGCGCTCCGGGATAATGACTAAGAACGCCAGTGACATTGACAACAAGCTGTACATCTGGATCGGCAGCCATCTCCTCGGGGTTGCCATATGCTCGTGCTGTAGACGGCAGTCCAAATTCCTTGATAGCCCGTTGGGCGGATTCAGTACTGGAGTTTTGTACGGCCACAATTTGAAACTTTTCTTTTCCTCGGGGAGACAAAAAGTAAGGTAGATGTGCCATGGGGCCCCATTGGGCTTTTGAGCGCGGTGAAAGGCCAACGAGGCCTACTTTTATCGGAGACATGGTGCTATGAGCTGAAAGTCTATCTTTGAAGCCCGTGTATTGCTACAGGTTTAAGAAATTGGATAGCTGCAACACTAACATTAATGCCATGGTACTTTGTCCAGTCTTTATAGCTATCAGTTATTTTCTCTTGCATATTTATCGAGTCCGACAGCGCTTCACGATTTGTCAGATGCATCAACTGAATAATTGAATCCGAGGCTGGAGCTGAGACACTAGCCGAAGCGAACTCCACCTCTGAACCGTCTTCTGGGGATATGGCGGCCGCCTTTCCCCGCAATTCCCGACCAGCCCGACAATCCCGTCAACACACTGACATCCATCTCTCCAGTAAAAGCTCAGCACTCAAGCGGGGTTTAGGGTATAGCCCATAATGAAAGTATAATTGACCTCTTCTTGTTAAGGGAGATAGCAATAGTAACAGTGGTAGTAATAGCAGCAGCAGCAGCAGCAGGAGCAGCAGTAGTAGTTTACGCTATAGATAGATTGCTGGGTAACGGAACTAGGATACTGGATGACTGAGTCCTAAATATTATACTGCAATCTAAAAATAAAAAACGGAGTAGAAAGAATATAGAGCCTGTTGAGCATCTCTGTTTCCAATATTATGCAATTACTAAACTAAGTCTAGCACTTTTTTGGATGCCCCAATTTCCATCTATCGTATCAATAATATAGTAACAAGGCCAGACACGCAAGGAGTATGGGACCATTAGACGGTATAATGCTAGGCTAATTTATGAGGTCATCGTCATAAATCGCCTTGTGTCAAGTAGTTGTAAATAGGAGGCTAGAGATTTGGTCAGGAAGAGCATTGTTGAAAAGCCTCATGCTAGAGGCTTGGAGTCTATGTTCTTAACATACTAGCAACACGCCACCTTTGACTTATACTCTGTATGGCATTCTGCACCAAGAGTGACTGTTCTCGGTGCTTGGCATCATTCGTTTCTTGATAGATGAACGTCGCTGTTGCTGCTGCTCTGTAGAGCCAGCTGAGAAACAAAGGACAAGTCTCGTCAACCGTGCCTCGCTCTCCAGTCAGGTATTCTTCGGCGATGATTCGTGTCTTTTCTATTTCCGAGAGAATTAGTTGCCTGGACTTGCGACTCTGTTCATCCGTAAGATGCGCCGATGTAATACCGTCAAGATAAGCGGTATTAATTAGTAATAAAGCACTGAAATCTGTCAGAATCGCGTACCTCACGAATTCAAATTGGATAGCCACACTTGCTACAAAACCCGACGGGGCAACAAAGAAGAATGCCTCTCTGGGCACTTTCCTCTTCTACTAGGTTACTCAGCGACAAAATTGTTCGATTCAGTTGATCGAGATGCTCGTATTCTAATTGTAGACCAGCTCTTAGGTTACCTAGGTATTGGAAAGCCTGACTTAGAAGATTTATAGCTTGTGCTGTTCTAGCAAAGCTGCCTGCCTTGAGTTCTGTTGGGTTGGAAAGCCGCTGGGGCTCTCTAGGCGTGGCTACCTGCATTGTTCAGAGTCTTAGTGTCTAATGAGCTAGTATAAAAGATGCAGATTGCAAAGGGTGATATCCTCACCAGTCGATCCCAGTCATCATCATCCATCGGTAACGGTTGGTCGCTCTTTGGGCTCTGAGTGCTAAGCTGACGCCCATGAACTCCAACGTTCAGGATACTACGACCCAGAGTTGTCAGCATGCTGTGAGATACGTGGAACATCTTGAGTTACATCTTGAGTTACATATAGGCGCTGACGACACACGTACTGGTCAACAATAAGGACTCCCCACCACACTCGGACTTTTTCCTCTCCACCTGCGCTCATCAGATCGGCTGCGTTCAGGTCATCGATGCCAAGCGCAGATCCATATCTGGCACACATTGCAATAGTTGAGAAGACAGCTGGATAGATACTATGGCCCAATTCATAGAGAGCAATCATGATGCCTGCTTGAACCATTTGGAGAGTAAGACAGCCCGCCGCCTCAACCATAAAGAAGAATTGCTTAGTAATTGTATACACTTCTGATGCACTCTTAATTTGGCCTGGTGTTGACAGAATTAATTTTATAGACAGTAGAAGCAGGATAGAATCTGGTTCTTGCTGATGGAGGGGTATGTTTGATACCAAGTTATGAAGGTGTATACGAGAGATGACTGGCATCCAATGATGAATGTTTTTAAAATAATCAGCAACTAAAGTCTTGATTAAGGTGACGTCTTCAAGGTACTCCTTTATGCGATTAGGAATTGCAACTCGGCCTTGCGGGATCTGGACACCACGACTTTCGAACATGATGGGGTCGATAAAGAAAGAAGACGGAAATTTATTGCTTAATGCTCCGGGGCTTAATTGATCATTACTGCTGGTATTGTTGGAGGATTCCGTAACCTTGCGTTGTGGATATTTGCATGGTTTGTTCCATCTGCGCAGTAGGTAGTTAGTTCCTCTTTCTCATGAGAAGAAACACAGACATGGACATTACCGGATACAGGTAGCACACTCTGGTAGTTGTTTACTGCACCGCTTTTTGCGCTTCTGACATAACTCGCAAGAATAGTCCGCCAGCGCCATGATAGGTATCCGGAGTATGTGAAGGCGAAAGAAAAAGTCGAGAGTTGAAGGTGGATAAGTGGCGGGGGATGGCGGACGTAGGGCGGCCGCTGATATAAATACTGTCGGTAATTTCGGAAAAGGGCGGCGCCGTGTCCGCACCTCGTTCCCCCGGTGGTCAGAGCAAATGTTTAGGGAGATTGATCTACCTACAACTCCTGTAAGATATCGTGTTTATGGACTTTAAGCAACGTTTCACAAGATACATAACAGATACGATTGATAATATATGAGACAGACTCTTTATGAAAACAGAATCCACTCATAGGCTACAATTATAGCTTACACGTAAGGAATCATCTATAAAAGTTGCCATTCCCAAGACTGTTCGTAACATTCTTTTATTATTCTCTGTGGTTGTTGCACATATTACCCAGCTATTCTCCATTTTAGGACATGGCAATCAAAAAGCTAATATTCCTAAAGCTGCCTTTGTGATGGTTACCGGTGTTACTGGCTTCGTCGGATCCCACATTGCAAAGGTCCTGCTCGGGCGCGGATACAGAGTCCGCGGCACCGTCCGAGACATAAAAAAAGCTGCTTGGCTTGTTAAAAACCTCCTAAAAGATTACGCCGACACTGATAGGTTTGAATTATGCTACGTCCCTGATATCACGGCGCCCGATGCCTATGAAGAGGCTATCCAGGGTGTCTCGGCTATTGCCCATGTGGCGAGCATCCTTACCATGGATCCAGACCCAGTGGAGGTTATTCCAGTAACTGTAGCTGGTGCAACTTCAATTCTCAATGCAGCAATGGAGGAGCCTTCAAATCAAGTCCTTTGTGTATACAAGCTCTCTCGGCGCCGCAACAATGCTTGCACCTGGTAATGACACTTATGTTACAAAAGACACTTACAACGGCTTTGCTACAAAGACTTCCTTTTTGGCATCTCAGAATTATTGGGTTGATGACTATAGCTCTTAGTCTTTTAACACTCCTCTGAGCATGAAGAAACATAAATTACATAAATGCCATGCCTAATGCGTATTCTTCATTTGGTACTGAAATCTTTTCGACAGTCGTATGAGCCCGCGTCAGTCGTATCTCCACCCTTATAGACAGCAACAAGAGGATACAGGCACAAGTCCCGGTTTCCTGATGGACCAGAGGCGGCAAGAGTCTCTGGAATAATACCTCTCTCTGTCCAGTCAACAACTGCCTGGAAGGGGTTCAATGGAGCGTAACCGGGACCGCCGCCACAATGCTGGGCACCGGGGGCGTAAAAGAATCGAAAATAGTCCTTGGCATTGGGGTCGCCATCGAGGACGCGCTGGTAATAGTCTCCCGTGGCAAGAGGGAAAATCAGCTCGTCAGACAAACCGTGCCACGAGATCATCTTACCGCCGGCACGAGCAAAGGGTATCAGATCCACGTCGTTGGTGCCTATAATGTGCTCGTATTTCGCCTTGCAATCGTCAAAAACGCGAAGAAACTCGTCTACAGTGAGAGCGGTTAAGTTGGCATTCGCATCACCTATACACCACCGGCTGATCCAATCCAGAGGTATGGAGAATGGGACAGGTTTGCAGTCTGTAACGTTTGTGCAGACAGTATTGGATAAGCCAGAAAACGGCGTTCCTGGCTGAATCCCCCACCAGACGAAATCTCCATTCTGGGTTCGAGGTCCCTCCCATGTCGCCGCGACTATCTCAGCGTCTGCCTCGGCGATCGTCAGCTCTGTCCCACTGCAGTCTACTTTAGTGCCGACCATAGAGTTAGGATTGAAATTACACGCAGCAAAGTTGCTGATGACGCCGTCAGTAACTCCATCAAGACCGTCACAGGCTTCTACCACAGCGGCAGTGAAGGCGTTGAAGATGCACTGATTCGGGTAGTGTTGACGAATATTCATCTGGAGATTACTCCAGTAGTCGGCAACTATGAACCGGTCCCATTGCGCGGCGGGCGCTCCAGCATAAATGCCATCATAAGCTTCCGGATACCGCTGGGCCATCATCCAGCCCTGGCGACCGCCAGTGGAACAGCCATTCCAGTAGGAGTAGACAGGCCCATAGCCGTAATATCTCTTGGAGAGTTGTTTGCCAATTTCGGAGAGGTCACCCAACGCAATGGAAGCGAAGTCGGTGAAAAGGTCAATGTTAACGTGACCGTTAGAATCCAGCCACCAGGAACTGGAATCTCGAAGACCGGGATCATGGCCCGCGTCTGTCATCCCCGCAGAGTAATTTTGGCCAAGGGGCGTCATGAGCGAGCCAATGCCGCTGTTCCCTGCCCATCCACCACCGCCAACTCCCTGAAATCGACCATTCCAGTGGCTCGCAGACGGTAGCAACACTTGAGTGTGAATTGTGTCGTTGAATTTGGGGTGCGTGTAAGTGACGATGACACTGCAGTAGTCAATGGAGCCCTCGGCGCCGGACACGATGGCTCCAGTAACCCATGTGGCGTTGATTCGTAGGACTTTCCCATCCTTTATATTCAAGTCATGATTGAGGTAATTTGGGTTGCAAGTGTCAGTAAAAGTCTTGTAACGCTCCGTTGCGACGGTAGTCAACAAGGCTTGGAGCAGGTATTCTGATAGATTCACCATTGCCACTTAGAACATGTATCTTATCTTTCACACGAGCTTTAGCAGCATAATCGATACGACGGCGGAGGAAGGGTTGCCAGTTATATCATTGTCAGTTTTTAATACTCTTGAGAGCCATATCTCCGCACGGCAAGTCTGTACGGCAAGTTGTCCTGGGCAAAGTCCACCGTGGATTTTTAGTTTAAAAGATCCGAGGTTTCTGTGCATTGCAACTTTGGTCTCGCACTAGTTTCGTGTCGCTGCGGGGTGCATGCACTTGCACCTATATCTTACTTTGAAGAATTATTAGCTACATCTTCTCGCTTTATTTGGTCATTCTGTTGTTCAGAAATTGTCCAGGACTATCTAGGAAAGCTATTACTACACAATGTCTGTAGCTCTCAATCAGCCATGGTAGACTTGGCGAATTGACGAGCATGATTACTGGAGTCAAGATCCCGGGATATTTTTTCTTGTATTTGTATTTTTACCGTTGAAAGCAAGTGGACCGGAACTCTTGGAACCGGGTTGTCAACCAGCAGATGGTAAAACTTTCGGCAAGGCTTATAGTCACCAACTGACTTAGATCGCGCAGAAATCATGCACAGCAAGAAATTGGAACAATATAGGTGCACGATAAAAATGTGTGGCCCGTGTTTAGCTACAATTGGTAATTATCAGTTTTCGCAGTTGAAATAAGTCCAATTACAGCATCAATTTCCGGCATTAGATCATAATAGCGACACATGCCAAATTCAGTGACACGCTTTCCCATACTTTTTTAGACGCAGGTAATTATACGGCAGTGGAACGAGATATCCAGCGGCTATGGACAAGACCGCTGCCATCCAGAAATTGGGATCTCCCAAGGCCACTACGCCGCCCGTAAGATGGTAGTCGACAATGTTCTCTGCCGCCTCCATCGCCATCATCGATATCATACTCATGCCCATAGCAGTGCGGACCGCCATGGGCCAAGAGAGTTGGTCCGCGCCGCGTCGCAGTAAAATACTTTCAAGAATAATTGAAGTCGTGATGCCAGACACCACTATATGATTGTTTTAGTCTTTACCTATCCTGCCGTTGATTTTCACCAATTGATGTGTCTTGTGGGGGAACTTACTGGATGCACCCATGATTGTGGTCATCCCGAGTTCTGGGTAGTAAGTTTGCAGCATCCATAATGCAGAAAAGTCACCAATCGTACAGCCCGCGAGGCAACGCAACGTGTTGACTCCCGCCCGCCTCCAGGTGTGTCGGCATTTCCAGAAGGGGAGACGCCAGATCGATCGTGATGGGGATGTCGCAGAAGTCGCGTTGCCTGCTTTGGTTGTATAGTGATCCCTCTTCTGATGCAACAGTGGCGATTTGATTCGATCCGAGTAACAGGCTCTCCCTACAAGCGAAGAGCTCAAGAACCGGAGCTGTAGAGTAGCCGGCATGAAAGCAGGACTTGGTCGCCAGCAGCGGATTATGGGAGTAGCCGCATTCATATTGCAGGTTTGCGTGGTTGAGGCGCAGGCATTGCAAAAAGAGGAATTTTCAAGCTTTTAAAGCTTTGGCCATTCCCAATGGCAGCCAGGCACAAATCGCGCAGAAGCCCGAGTTTACATGTACTCTTAAATCTTCTACAGCTGAATCCTTTGAATCCAACTTGTCTCCACACGCACTGAATGATAGTGCGGCCGTTATGGACTCAGCAAGTCCCGACAACGTCTTCGATAATATATAGAAAGACATGCAATAGGCCAAACATTTCTGAATACTTTGGCTTTAATCTTCAATTGGTTCATGCAACGCGGGTTAGAGACTAACTGCACCTCCTCACTACGGCTGTAACCCCGCATCCAAATTGTAAGCTTAATTTGCTCACGGCAAACCTCAAGATTGACAGTATCAAAGACTGTGTTAAATCTCTGGTCTGCATCAAGCCCCCCTTGTGGAATGGTATAGGCACAACCTTGTACCTCTACCTTCAGTGCTCATATAAACCTTGCTGTGCATTCAACCCATCACGTTTTTGCTATGGCGGGCAGCTCTGTGGACGAATACCAAAGACTAATAAATCGAGCGAATGAATACCATAAACAAGCGTTGTGGCAAGAAAAGCTTCGGCTACTACAAGAGGCTTTGTTCGTATGTGAAGATCCAGCTTTCCCAGAGGCCGATCGACGAAAACAAGAGCTACTTTTCGATGTAGCGGGCATTTGGCGACGATTAGGGCAATATGACCGTGCCGAGAAGACGCTTCAGCAGTCACTTGAAGCATATGCAAGGCCAACTTCATCTTTTAGGGCCTCTGTCTTAGGTAAGAAATTGACTGAGATCATAGAAATCTTTGGCATTCTTGGAGAGTTTGAATTAATGCGGTTTCAGGCGAGCTTGGTGTAATGGCAAGGCACAACAACAGATATCACGAAGCCCGAGACCTATTCTGGGAACAAGGTCGCCTAGCTCGCGAAGAACCCCCCAGCATTGAATCAGAGGCCGAAATTTGTCGAGCAATAGGTAACGAGGGAATGTCGACATATAATTTGTGGCAGTTGTCTAACCCACCTGATCCTGCTTTGCTCGATGCGGCATTCAGCCAGCTCCAAGAGCGCATTACTCGAGCTCAAGACCTTTAATGACATATACTCAAAGTAAATCCTCAATCCAAGTACCTTGCCATGGTGCAAGCCTGGGAAATCATAGCCATGGACCGTCTGACGCTTTGTTATATCGCTGCGGGCAAGACAGGAGCTGCCGTACAACTTTCTGAGGAATCTCAACGAAAGCAATCGCGTGAGGATCCGACAGTCACAGCTTTTTCCAAGTTTTATTACGGTCATGCGCTGTGGCATGATGGCCAAGCCGAAAAAGCACTGGAACAGTGGAATGCCCCATCTGGAACATGCAGCGCTCCAATGGCTCTCTGCAAGGAACCAGGCAAAGAGCACAACGAGCATCTTCAACTCATGGCTAACGCTGGTGTGAATTTCGATACATATGATGAGCAAGGTTTCAGTGCACTAGACCACGCAGTACTCAGTGATAGTCCTAATGCAAGAGAGGCAATCCCAATTATTGAGAAAGCGCTGCGCAGTGCTCTCCAGTTGACCAATAAAGATGTCGACAAGGAGATTTTGATCCGAAAACGGCAAGCAGAGCTGCGCCGACAATACCGAACCATTTTCCAAGAGCATATGAGACCGGTGCTTAGGAAGAAACCTACCGGAGTCTTCGAAGAATTAAGGAAGATTTATGCGAGATTCATCTCACAAGATACTAAAGAAAGGCGCATGTTTAGTCGATTTCACTATATGAAGTTCATCGATTTCGTGAATTATGGGAAACTTCCTATTTCTACATCTGGCCTGGATAAGCAGTTCTCCGACGCTATAGGAGAGACACAGGAACCTAAAGAAGATGATTTTGTCATTTTTATTTCGTACCGCTGGATTGGCGGTGGTAATGGACCGGATGATGAGTCGGGAACCCAGTGGCGCCGTATTATAAATGCCGTCGAGAAGGTCAAGAAGGTTAATCCTCACCTAGATCCAGATTGCTTGGGCTTGTGGCTGGTAAGGTATATCTTTCCAATTGGAATGATCTTGAAGCTTACACGTTGGTTGATTAGGACTACTTTTGTGTTGATCAAGTAGATGGCCAGGAGAAAGAGCGTGGCGTCGATGCATTGCCGCTTGCAGTCATGCAATGTAACGCCATGATCAGTCTCGTAGATGAGACTTACTATGAGCGAGCATGGTGTGCCGTAGAAGTTATGCTCATGCGTGCGATCGTGGAATCATACGGACTGCACCAATGGTGGGAGGATTGCGATGGCTCGTTTAAAGAGGGCGATACAAGTCTCGTCCTCGATGTGGGTAACCTGAAACTAACAGAGGAGAAGCTGGACAGACCAAAGATTGAGTTTTTAGTGAGGCAGAGCAAACTGCTGGGCAGAGACAATGTATGAGTCGCCAGAGTTAATTTGTAACAAATCTCGCTTACAATCTATACGCTATTATAGTAGGTCACCGTTGTGGAGGGTTATCAAGCTTTATATGCTGGTGAAGGCAGAAAAGTAAACTTTTAGGCAGCATATGTTTCCAAGCATTGTACATATATTTTGCAATAAAAGGCGGGAATTACGTTTAGGTACATGTATGTATCAAGTGGCTCTGAACTTATTGGACATCCTTGGGGCGCAAGGCTGACTTTGTCAAGCTAAACTGACCACCAAGATCTCTCCACGTCTTGCTTGATTAGAGTCGGCGCTCATCCCAAATGCAGTAATGAGGCGGCTTTGCCCATATTTAGGCAACAGGCTCGTCCCGCCTTGCCGCTCCCTCGAGGCTTCCAGCGATCGCCAAGCCGCGCCACTCCTCTTAGTTACCTTCTTCCAATTTAACCTTATGCCTATAGCTACATATAAGCCTACGCCTTGATCTCTGTCTTTCTACCACAACATTGTTGAAAGAAAAAGAAAGAACTACAGTCCGAGACTGTATTTACTTGTTTATCCACCTTTGAACCGTATATCTACCAAGGTCCAGAGTTGCGGCATAAACATGGATGCATGCGCTGTCAAGAAGACCCCGCACCTCGCCAATCCATGGACGGTTGACGTATTAGATGAGAATACAAGCATCACGACATCGTCGCTTTTACTCGTACTCGAGGGTGTTGCAGTGGCTACTAAAGCGCCTAGTAAATACGTTCAACCGCTGGCTGAGTGGGTGCAGCAGCGTCAAAACACCTCCGATTCAGCGAACGATCTTGATGCTGCCCTTCCCTTTCACAAGTGGCTTGTAGCCATAAACTCCAATCCCGAAAACTCCAACGCTGGGACGAGGCAGCTTGTTCAAGTCACTCTAGCCGTTGCGTTGCTGCGAGAAAAGGCACGGGCCGGTGAAAACTTAGACGCAGCGAGTATCGATTCGATCTGGACCCCGGTCTACGATGCTATAATCAGCGCGCAAGACACAGACCTTCAGTTCACTGTTTCTCGCAGCGCGCAGGGATTCTTGGCCGTCCCGCTGTGCAGTCTCGTCAAAGACGGACGCATTCAAGAGCTGTGGCGGCTTCACACGTGGCTCCCTGATGGGCAACGGGGTGTCTCTGAAGAGGTGTGTATTCATGCACACCAGCCGTACGGACAGAGTTGGGTATTGCTGGGATGTGGCACAGACTGCACCTTCAAGGTCGATACCCCTGACGATCCCTCCTTGACTACCCATGCGCTCTATGAGTGTTGCTATGCTCCGGCAGACGGCAAGCAGAATGGTACGGGATATCAAACCCACCAGATGAGTTCAACGATTAGGAACACGGGAAAACTCGTTAGAGTGACCCCTGTCAGTCGTGTACCGCATTCGCGTGACATGACTTACAGCGTCCCGGGTGGCGCCTATCATCGGTCAGTCGTACCAGGCGGCAGACTTCATGCTACACTTTTCGTCTTTGATGCACACCGTGGATATGATGATGCAGCTGCCGTGCTTGGGCCAAAGGATGGCGGCGAGTGGGTTCAGCCGTGTGATCCAGATGGCGTCACCGCCGAAGTCCTCGCTCAGATTGTCAACGCAACCCGAAAGTGGGAGCAAGAACATGGAGCGGCTCCTGAAGGAGATGAAGAACATGAGGATGTGATGAAGTATTATCGATTTTTCCGAGCCATGGGACTTCTCAAGGATGGGCGTAAAGAAAGTGCCTCCCAGTATTTGGATCCACCTAAGAGTTCTACAACAGCCCAAGCATTCGCGCATAAACTGTCTTCAGAGCATTAAGAATGCACTAATAAGGGTATAAGAGGAGGTTTTAGGGGACGCCTGCTCTAACATCCCTATAAGACAGGAGATCCTAAGCTTAATAAGAAGATTATATAAATGAGATACCGTCAATGCAGTCCGATAGTTCAATCTAGTAGTGTAAGGTCTCCCAGCCGGATTTAAACCAACTAACTGTGTTGCGATGCCTTAACCTAAAAAGGTATTCACAAGACCAACCAGACGCTATGCCACTGCGCCATGGAGGCGAAGTATTAATAATATTAGGAAAGCTGCCGTCAGATAACATGAAAAGACTTAACTTTCTCTGATAAGGCACCAGCGCAACAGTACCCCAAACGGAAAAGCGCAAGCATAGCCACTTATGCTGTATATATGGAGACCAGAAGTAGTATTGTAGCAAGAAACCCTGGGCTTCTCCTTTATTGCTACCTCTCTTGATTTCCTGGAACAGTGAATGGCGTAACTACTTGCTGGGTTTGTTTAGGGGTTAGGGAAATATGACTCCGTTATCCGGAGAAACTGAATGAAAATCAGTGGACGAATTCAGCTAATGATATATGAGATGAATATTGCTTGTAAACAGTTAGTCGACTTCCATACTTTTGATATATAGTACCTCCCATTCGCGCATTTCACTCTCGGAATTATCGTTGTACATTGACACCATTTGACATTTGTTGGATTATTCACTTGATCTCTGCCGAATTTGGCAGGAAAAGTCTTTGCTGTTACAGGGGGGGAATGGACGAATGTAAGCTTCCGTCACTAATAACATGATTGCTCCAATGCAAAGAGTATATTAATCTTTTTAGTGGAAAGGAAACTGTAATTGGCCTTGCATCTCATAACGCGCGTGTCTACATGGGTGCAAGGAGCGAGCAGCGGGCAATGGATGCAATAGCGGAAATCAAACAGAATTTTCCAAATGCCGATGTCCAATACCTTCCTTTAGATCTGTCGAGCCTGGAAAGCGTCTCTAAAGCCGCTGAAACTATTCTCAAGTAGGTGTAATGCCTATCTGGTACTGAGAAACCGCCGATTAGTTGACTATCTAACAGAAATGAGACTACTCTTCATGGACTCGTCAATAATGCCGGTACAATGGGTGTTCCATATTTGGAGACTAAAGACGGATATGAGGTTCAATTTCAGGTATACAATATCAAAGGTGGCAACATCTTCTCGTTTACTGGCCACTAATGTTATTCAAGCAAATTATCTTGCACCTTTCCTGTTTACAAAGCTTCTCCTCCCTCTACTCTTATCTACCGCAGACTCTTCAGGCTCGGGGGAAGTTCGCATCGTCAACGTTACTTCAGACGGACATCAACTCTTCGAAAACAAAGGAGGCACCTGCTTTGGTGATATTCAGTTGAAGACTGCATCGTCAATGAAAAGATATGGACAGTCAAAGCTTGCCAACATTCTTCATATAAAAGAACTAAACAAAATGTTCGGCCCAGAATCACAAAGTGACAATGGTAAGATTTGGGTCGCTGCTGTCCACCCAGACCTTTCTAAGCTGGGCGTCAGCAACAGCTCCCCTTACTTTTTCGGCCAGAATCTCATGGAAGAACTCTTCATTGTTTTTGACTTTGACAATGCGCAGATTGGCTTTGGCGAGAAGCCAAAATCTGGCTCGTCGCCTGGCACGGGTATCACCCTTGGAGCTTCGGCGCCTTCCAACACTGGATCTGTAAGGCAATCCCCCGTTTTCAAAACCTACTTCATGACATTGCCGATACTTTCTCATTGATACTAACGAATATTTCGTCGTACGTTTGCCCCGGCTCCGGATTCAAGGGAACATGCCAAAACATCGCGTGGCCAAATTTTGCGCCTGCAAGAACCTGGCTGGCAGCAATGTGTAAGTGATCATCGAAGAAGTACCCACTATCAATGCTAATTGAATAGCAACTCTAATCTCAAGGCTTTTGGCCCTGACGAGGGATCTTGCACTCTCTACTCGTGAGTTTGTCGCCTCTATCTCTGTATTTAACGTCGCTAAACAAACTCAGCGATTCCACCTGCGAAACACCCATTCCCTCTCTACAGGGCGTCAAAAACCCTGGCAACTCCAACATCAACAACAATGTTGGTAGCTTCATGTGCACAAACCCCGCCATAAGCGCTTCCAGCAGCGGCACTGTGAGTTCTCTGCTCTAAACGAAAATGCATGAACTCTTCTCATTCTAACCTTCTCGTAGATCTACCTGTGCAGTGAGCAGAACTGGGGTGGCACTTGCAACAACTACAGCTGGTCTAGCTACGGTTGCCAAACCCTGCATGAAGCCTAGTAAGTCGGAGCATATTATATATGGCGGAATTTGTTGCTAACTCACACCCTAGCATGAAGTCTGTCGGATCAGCTGGTCCCAACGTAGGCTCTTGCATGTTTTACGTGTCAGTCGATCTTCATATCCACGGAGTTGTCTGAGCAGGTCTCTAACTTTTTTTAGTGATGCACACTGCGGCTATCCCGCTTCGTCGACGCCATTGCAAAACCCCGGCACAGGATCCCTCAGCTATGGCAACAGAGTGGGAAGCTTCATGTGCATATAACATCGTCTCTTGACGTGCTATGTTCAAACAGAGCTAAGCGCATGTTATGATAGTAATTTTCATTCATGAAGCTTTAAGTCAGATCACTGTCCAGCTTGTGATAAACCAAGATGTCTCTTCATAGCAAGTCCAACGGTTGGGGTGCTGGATAACTCTTCCCTTACCATATAGCAATATTAGAAATTAATGCCTCTCATCTACCACTGAGACTATAAACTGCGTTCTGTGCGAATCCGATTTATCAATGATAAGCATGCACTCAAGCCCTGATCTACCTAAGAGTTCAACTTTGCCTTAATGAAGGAAATTGCATTCTGCCCATAGACATTGACATAAGCCCCGTGAGCGCTCGCATCATTGCCTTGGCAGCAATACGGATCGGGAGAATCACAATAAGACTGAATTTTAGATTCGTTACTGCACGTAAAGCCCTTTGGACGCGCAGCAAACTATTGCAGATGAAGTCAGTCAACAAGCCGTATAAAGGATCATGTTTGTGGGGTACACGTACGCCTCCAAGCTTGCAAGTTCCAATCTCATAAGGAGCCCCGTACTCAAACCGAGGGTCTCCCATAAAGATAGCTGCCTTAACCATTTGTGCTGCGCTTGCGGAAATGGGAATAGACGTGTTAGTGATTCCCGCGTTGGGATCAGGTCCTCCACATAGCGCGTTGTCAATTATTTGTCCACCCTGCATTAATTAGAGAAAGCGTAAGCAGCGATATAAGTAACAAATTGTTTCTTCAAAGTATAAGCCAGCGTACCTGTGAGTATCCCATCAACACCAACTTGGTATTCGGACAATTGTTGTGGAAATTGTTAACAGCCGTTGCCACGGCTGCAGTTCCCTGTTTTGCCGAGTCGCCATATGCAATTCCTCCGCAGGAACTTTGCCCGCCACAAGCTGGATAGACAATTGCCTCGGACGTGGCGCCGGCGTACGTAGATTTTAGCTGGTTTACCAAAGGCAGGAGGAGGTCATAGCCATTGCTTTGGGGAATGGTGGTGCCTCGTGCACCGAAGATGTGAACAGGGGGACAGGATTGAGCAGTGACTAAAACGGCCAGTGTCGCAAAGAGAAACGCAAGGCTCAAACGTGACTGCATTTGAGATTTTTTCCAGTTGTGGTTGAAGTGATATTAAGTGTGAGCTTTGGTGTCTTGATGAATGAAACAGATATGCCTTTGTTCATCCCTTTGCTTATAACCGCATACTTTGTCAATCCAAGGCCTTAACTTTTCTTGATATGTCTTTAACAAAATGGTCGTCGAACTGTTGAATGAAAGTATAGTAGTAACACTCACCATTTAGCCTAAAAAGTAAGCATTCCGCTCTGAATTTATACAGCGTTCGTATAGGGCAGCTCGAGTGTGAAACTTTCGTTCAAGTCTCAACGTCAAAGAGGATAATCAAGACTAAAGTCTCCCCAAATACGTAATGATCTGCCGCTGGGGAGAGTAGCAATTGGATTTCCCATTTTCCCTGCCGATTTAGCCTTTGGTATTTCCTACATTCTTACCCATATCAGGCTCGAGCTTTTCAACCATCAGAAGGCTGTTCACACACCCGGTAACCCGAGCTGATTCTTCAAAGCTACCCTGGTGAAACCGCGATCTAATTATTATGAAGCTACATGTAATGTGCAGTGACAGGTAGGAGGAATTAAGTATTCTTCTGTATGCATTTCTAAAGTGAGAACATTTCCTGCAGAGCTAAAATACACCTCCGATCCACTGCTTTTAGTAATCGGAGCAAGGTATTAAGAGGACCATTGCCGTAGTAAATCTGTCGGCCTGCCTTGTGCCTAGAGTCATATGATTAGGTGCCTCCATATGTGACGAGGTTACATGTATATAACATGCAATTTTCTTTGACCTGTTTATGAACTTCATGTAGGTTGATTTTAACAACTAATATCTTGCAACCCTGCCGGTACCTATGCCATTGACCAGTAGGAAATCTGGCATTCCTCGACCGGCAGTTGTATAGGTAGCCTTCCCCGCGTTTGACACTCCGGGCTTGGCACCGGCACGCGCCGACAGGCACCGCCGTGGATAAAAGCGATAAAGTGAAGCTAACCCTAATCGTGACAAGCAGATATTGGACATCGTGAATGCGTTTGCTCAACGTGGCATTAGTTCAACCACCCCTTTTACACGGCTAATGGCTTATCCAGGGAATTCTTTTTTTTCTTATTCTCATACCTTAGGTATGTGTAATAATGTTAAAAGTCCCCGGAGAACGGGATGAAGATGACAACCAGGGCTGGCAGCATCTCTTCTCCTGATTGGGCCGCATAAGACAAACTACCCAAACGAGCGGACCGTCCAGCTTGAAGCCCACCGGAGTTTGTTTTTGACAACCTGATCCGGCCCAATTGGGAGAATGCACCTATGGTTGTAATATGTAGGAACCGTGCGCTTTTAGCCTATTTTTATTTTAACATTATGCATATTACGCCTAATTTAATTTTTATTTTCTCTGGCATCCAAGGATCTGTGTTATTGCTTTTAGTTGCGGGTTGCGTTTGCTGGGTGGGGGATAAACAATCAGAGCTGAAAGAATAGTATTTGATAACTCGTATTTCATTGTAGTAACAATAAAATTTTGTATTCCCATTTTGAAATGATAATACCCTTTTTGTAGTGCGAATAGGAATGGCCTTTCCAGATAATTAACCGCTGGCTTGGCAGGTCCTCGGCTCCAATGTTTCTCTTCGTATAGAAAAAATGTCACGGAAGAATAGTAGTTGTTGAATTGAAACACTGGGTATTTACATGGATTGCCAGATTAGGAAGATTAAGTACCATCGCTTGGTTAAAGCTTCAGGAGCTCTGAAGTAGATTTATTTCTTCCACTACTACATATATAAACTGGCCTTTACCTGTGATAAAGATTTGTTTTGAGAAGCAGGCATCTGTGCATCAGTCTTTGCTCGTCCTTAAAATCCGAACTTCTGTGAGAGACCTCATTCCACCACAATGTTGTACATAACACTACTTTCCGTGGTCTTGACCATCAGCGGCGCTGTTGCCTCTCCTATCGAAGACAGACAGTCCACATCTCTGAACACCAAGCTCAAGTCTCATGGTAAGAAGTACTGGGGCACTTGCAGTGATCAGGGTACTCTGTCCAAGAGTGGCATGTCATCATTCTTGCCAACACAGTTTGGCCAAGTCACTCCTGAAAACAGCATGAAATGGGATGCCACTGAGCCTTCACGCGGCCAGTTCAACTTTGCTGGCGCAGACTACCTCGTCAACTACGCCCAGCAACACGGTCTGTTGATTCGCGGCCACAATCTCCTCTGGCATTCGCAGTTACCATCCTGGGTGTCGAGCATCACCGATAAGAATACCTTGACATCGGTCTTGCAGAATCACATTGCCAACGTTGCTGGCCGTTATAAGGGAAAACTTTACGCTTGGGTAAGGACTTGACATCACAAATTGCTTTATCATTAAGGCAATGCTAACAAGTGGCCCATAATAGGATGTTGTTAATGAGATTTTCAATGAAGATGGAACTCTCCGGCAGTCGGTCTTCTACAACGTTCTCGGTGAGGACTTTGTTCGCATCGCTTTCCAGGCAGCAAAGAGTGCCGTAAGTGCCCCTTTCCACCTGAACCCAAGATGAATAAGGTTCTGAAGATAATCCCAGGACCCTACCGCAAAGCTGTACATCAATGACTACAATCTTGACGACCCGAACTATGCCAAGACCAAGGGCATGATCTCCTATGTCCAGAAGTGGCGCTCTCAAGGCATTCCCATTGATGGAATCGGCAGCCAGGGCCATCTTAGCGCTGGTGGAGGTTCTAAGAACGCAGCTGCTCTCAAGGCACTGAGTGCTGCTGCTCCGGAAGTTGCCATAACTGAATTGGATATTGCCAATGCCCCCTCTGCTGATTACGTCGCGGTCGTTCAGGGATGCCTGGCAGTGTCGAACTGCGTGGGCATCACAAGCTGGGGCGTTCGCGATGTCGACAGCTGGAGAGCTTCTTCGAATCCCCTCCTGTTTGATGCCAACTACCAACCAAAGGCTGCATACAACGCTGTTGTCAGTGCCCTGTAGATTCTGAATGACTCAGAGGCTGTCATTATTCATTATTCATTTTATGTATTTACTTTAGTCTCCTGTGAAAATACTGAGCTCTTCTATATTCATGTCCTCTTAGCTGTAGCTTGACATGCCACCTTGTGCTGTTTGTGATGGGCAACCTGGCACACCCGTCCGCAATACATGACCCCTTTGCATCTCCCGCACAGCATAAGTGGCGCAGAATCTTTTCCACAATTTGCACATCGAGCTAGCGGCGATAACGAACTATCCTCATTCCCGCTCCCGCTCTCCACTACCTTTAGTAAATCCTCAGCTCTCTTTTTCGCCAACCTCAGTACCCGCTGTTCGCCCAGGCTAACATGCGCGGCCGCCCATGCATTCCCACCTAGTGGATAGACGCCTTTCGCGAGTTGCTCTTGTAGCTTTCCGAATGGAGTCTTGAAGCCATCAAGAAGAGCACTAATCGACTCCACCAAGAACTGTAAGATTTCCACTTCCTTTGAATTGCTAATTTTCTCGTTCCTATCGAGTTTTTGAAGCACTATGGCTGCGAGATCTGATGCATCTAATCGCTGAATACGCAGATATCGAAGGACACTTTTCGCTAGAGGATCGATGAGAGTAAGGGAGATGGTAGAGTTTGAGTCAAGTCCAGCTGATGCCCACAATTTTTGCTTTTGCTCATATAAAGGAGCCATAGGATGCGTGGAAAGGACAAGATCATAACTATCATTAGGGTTTTCGGGTATAACAAAATCACAGAGACGCAGAAGGCGATTATTCGGAATAACTCCGTAAGATAAATAAATCTGAAGTAACAGTGTCCAGTAAGCATATGAGTTGGTACCAGGGATCAAAGTGAACATACCTGGTCTCCGACTTTGTAGTCCTTCCCCGCAAGGACAGAAAGATTTCCAGACGAGGGATCGTAAGCATGGCACTACTTGACCTTAGGCGAGTGGTTTATCATATCAGCAAAGGGCGCCAAAACTCGAAGCGGTTTTCCATTTGGCAGTACGAAGTCCATCGCACGACTCCAGACAGTACAGAGCGCCCATTTGTACTAGAGGGAGAGGAAACTTTAGTGGCTGGTTCGCTACAATATCGCATGCTCATAATACCTACATCTTGGATAGAGAATTTGGCAAGTGGGAAGAGATCAGGATGCTGTGCAAACACTCGCATAACTAATACCCTGTAGTCGTCCCCGATCCTTTCTTCTAGTTGCTTCGTGATGGTATAGAGTGAACTTCCAGCACAAACTTCCAGATCATCCTCTTCAAAAAAATATACTTAAAGAGTACATCGCGGGCATCACCGCTACATGGCTTTGCTGGCCCTCGTATCCATGCTCGCGCGATCGCACAAAGAGAAGATAGATAGCTAAGATACTGTCTTCAACTGATAAGGGTGGTTGTATAGAGCAAAGGACGACCCTAGAAGAGGATCGCTGTATGCATGTTTAGCTGTCCATAGACTATTACCTGGAATCGTGAGGATCCGTTCTTCCTGCTGGATACGCCGCGTTGTTCTAACACCACGCCCGGTTACAGGGAATTCGGCAAGCTCCAGGTTTTCCAGGCCTGCCGCCCCAGATTCTTTCAGCCAGTCCTCCATGCGAGTCAGATTTGGGCGTGTGGGTGGAACAGCAGAGCCATGAATGCGCTAATCAGTGATACCATGGAAATCTAGATGCGTCGAATTTGGTGTGGGCCAAGGATGACATAATGAGAGTTCATTGGTCACACGAATCATAGCGAAGTATCAAAGGTCTCTAGAGAAGAATTGAAATGCCTAAGCTAACTATCACCGAAAATCTGACTTTAATGAAGAAGGTAAGAATTGTAAAAGAGGACATGGCTTAGTGAAGCTGCCGAATGAAAAAGAAAAGAAAGAGAAGAAAGGGAATGGAGAAGCAAGACAAAGAGCTGCTTTGCTTGCCTTTATGAACGCTTTGCCTGTGTAAACGCTTCTAGCGGGCATCGACCTTGTGTTAAGAGTGAGTATTCAATACAAAGATAGTATTACGTGACTTTATTTACGCCGTGACGCTTCGAAACCGGGCGCTTCAATGTTAACGCTCGGCAAAACTATAAATAGACGGCTAGTTATTGTAGAGACTTATATATATACTGTTATTTCCCATATTCAGGAGTATCTTTGTGTGCATAAAATTGAACTGAAGCCACTCGGGAGATGGACACGCCACCCTAAAACGCCTCACAGCTCTCAAAAAGTTAGTATAATACGTACTAATCGCCGTGAGCTATCTGGCCACTTATCAATAAACTCTAACGCGGCTCATTGCTCATCCATATAAAAAGTATATTCTTCTGCGATTCCTTCCGCGGGTGAAATCTATTCTCTACCAACACTTCTCTCGAGCTTGTCAGACACGCTGCCTTCCGTCCGAATACACTACTCACTTACCATCCGAATACACGCACTACCGGCACACAATCTCTAGCAACCGTTGCGGCTTCTAGCTCGCTATGGCTCCATTTGTCTATATACATGGCCAATATGGCGCTTGTAATCTTGCTGTAGCGGAGGAGCTTCGGTAAGTCGACAGCTTGCGTGCAACGCCTCCAATATGCACGCAGGGCTAACAACTGGTCAAATAGCAAGTTGATGCCAAAAGCAGACCTCATCGATGATAACCTCAATGTTGGCCCTGCAAAAGCAGTTGCCCGAAATACAGAGGAGTACCTGTCCTTGCGCACAGCGCTGGTAAGTCGCATAGCTCCCTGTAAACAAACCACACTTTTCTGGGTCGTGACTTGATGAATTAATGTTCTAATTGATCATAGCGACGGAGAAAACTGCAATCAATATACAAGGCGGAGTCAGCTAGCGATACCACATGGATCATGGTCGATCAGATTTACTCAAAGGAGAACAAGGCCTCTCTTGCCACGGACTACGAGTTTGCCGCTGTTATGAGCCACTCGCCACTCATCTCAATCATCATCAAACTCGATCTCAAAGCTGTTCGTAAAAAGGTTAGAGAGGATACCGAAGATATTGCGGCAGGCACTGCAAGAGCGCACGAGCTCGAGAAAATACGCAGCAAATGTGAAAAGGAAGAAGTCTTCCGTTTCCGGAATAGTTACGAACTTGAGTTGGATGTAACTAGGCTATCTCCAACTATGGCGGCCGAGACGGTTCGAGCTCATATTCAGACGGTTAAAAGACGCTTGGAGGCCAAAGAGAAGCACTCATGGATTCGAAGTTATTAAAGCGAATCTCTAACTGCGGTGGCTGGATCGTTCGAGGTCCCATCAGGAAGGTAAAAGGGGGCGTATCGGCCAGAGAGGATTACTTTGACCGGGTATCTTAGAAGTGCGACCCCGTCCCTTGATTGCCCGTGTAAAGAATTACCAGCGAGATAGTGTACGAATAAAGAGATTTCAGGCATTAGGAGCTTCAAAAATGAATATATCAGCGATTTCTATTAATGACGCTTGAATTGAGTGTTCACATGTTTTGCTGGCTTGTTGGCTGTTGCCGATACTGGTGGCATCAATCCCCCATCCCCATTGGCGACAGTGAGCGAGCCATTATCGTTATTCAATTCTTCAAAGAATCATCTTAGGCAGATCTCAAACCCTCAAAGCTAGACTCCAGCTTCGCGATCTTTGAATCACTTGCCGCACATGCCAACGGAGCCGTCGAGCTTGTTGCTGTAAGCATCCGTATAATCTCTAAAGCAAGCAGCGTGCTCTATCCTAATTCTCGCAATACATTTGCGTCTATTCTTGAATCGACAAACAATCACTCCTCTGTTCAACTCGCCATGAGGTATTCATCATGTTCCAGTGACCACTGCCCGCTGTAGAGCCTTTGCGGGTTCTTCACCATGATCAATTCCCACTGCTCCTCTGTTAGCCAACTCTTTAGATGTCTCAGCCATGCCCGGTCGTCAACCTTCAGGTAAGGAGTTTCACGAAGCGCCTCCTCCCTTGACCTCACCTTCATCCTCGGCGTGTGCGGCCAGTCGCTACCCCATAGTATCTGCTGCGGATTCGCTTCTACTAGTGCTATGACCAAAGGACGAACGTCTGCGTAATCGGGCGCCAGGTCGCTGATCCGATACGGTGCGCTGATCTTGACGTACAGAGCACCAGACCGCACAAGCGATACAATATCAGCGAATCCAGGTTGTGAAGCTATGTCACCCTTGTAGTCCTCTGGTAATGTGCTAGCAGACTTGAGGAGAGCAAAATGATCGGTGACGATGGGGATACCGCTTGCAACGATTTCCTCAACGACTGGCGTTAATTCACCCCAAAACTCCGGATGTGTATGGGTGAAGGCCATGCTCCAACCAGGACAATGGCGTTTGAGGACTGCGGCATGCTCCTTCAGCGCCACCTTTTGGCGCTCGACATCGTGCATGGCGTTATACTTGTAAACATTGACGCGAATGCCACAGATTGCGGCTTCTCGCATCTGATGGAGTTCTATGGCCGTTGTAGTTGCTGGATCTATAACGCCGACTCCCAAAGTGCAACTTTTTCCTAATTCCGGCACAAATGATCGGAGGGATATGCAGTCATTTCCGTATGACAACCCGTGGGTAAGAACTGAGTGACTAAGGCCTAGATCTGATTTCCATTCTAGGTATTGTTCAATTAATGCGGCCGGCGGAGTGAGATGTCTTTCAAGAGAGTAGGGAAACCGAGAAGCTACGAAAGGTTAAGATAGATCAAGTATGAGAAGGATCGCACATACGCTCGAAAATATGATGGTGTACATCCCAGCCGCCGTTTGGGAACAATATTTCCTGTCCCTCTATGGCTATGTCCTGAGCTTCATCCATTATATCCATTATGCTTATAGTCTAAATTTCAGAAGTTGGCCTTCCGGATAATTGATCTTTGAGACAAGCGGCCTTCAAGTCAAATGACCCTCAAGATACAGATTTCAACTCCAAGCTCAGAATTCGTCAACAATGCAGCCACAGGGCGATGAGAATCTTGAGCCAGACCTGGACATGTACCGCAGATGAGATGAATGGGGCCGGAGCACTCCGAACTCCACAAATGCAGATCCGGAGCCAACATGACGCTAACTCCACCATTACCGAATCACTGGCCCTTTGGATCTGGAATTGGTATGGAGATGCCCGTGTAAGGGTCAGAATTGCTGTATAGAATTTCGATTGGATATGGAAAAGCCCAAACTCTGAAGAGGAAGTATGTGATAGGTTAGTGGGTGCTCACTGTTTTTATCATGTCTTAAACAATTGTCAGGCCATTCGAAAGCCGCGCCATTGAGATCGGCTGTAGCTGTGAGTATTGCCAAACCCAATTATAGTAAAACTACTTGATTTCAGCCAAGCATCCTATATATAGGCGAGTATGTCAAAACGCGACAATAGCCGCTGTGCAAACAAGCCACCACTGCACGGTGCGCAAACATTGATGGTGTCACCAAGTTACACACTGGCAGTGCTGCATGAAATGTTATATCCAAAGGTGCATCTGGAAAGAAGACTTTATTTGGAAACACCATGGCAAGTCGTTGTGCGAGCTTTGCGGAGCAGTCATCAAATGCAATTGTACGTTTCGCGAGTCACAATCTTCTCTCCTTTGTGTCGAGACCGTCCATCAGGGCAACAACTTGCTTCGCGGTGGGAGCTTTGGTTGGACATATCACTGTCTACTGCAGGAGGCCCATTGACAACGTCAAAACGAGGACACAGAGTACTACGGACAAAAATTGTAAAGGCTCTCTTTGGATGACATTGGGAAAGTTCCGGCTGGAGATAATGCTGGGGATGGATAAACATCTCGCCGCGTCCAGTCGGCTGCTTGCTAAACCCCACTCAGGATAATCGTGTAGCGCCTCTCTCGCCTGTTCATGCCATGGCTTGCATCGCCTAATATTGCTCATTTACGATTGCTGTGCTGTCTTTCCAGTCTCAATTTGCGCGTAACATGGGATGACTTCCAAGGTCCGCATCGCGTGCCGGCGATGCCGCGCGAAGAGAATCAAGTGTGATGGCAGCATTCCAGCCTGCAGCAATTGCCAAAAGGCTGGCGAAGCCTGTCTCGACGTCGATGGACGGAACAGCTCCATTTCTATTCCTCGCGACTTTACCGCAAATGCTCGCGCTCGCATCGAATGGCTTGAAGAGCAGCTTCGTCGCCATGCTCCTCATGTGAATCTCGATGATGGTCCAAAGGTAGATCTCGGGCTGAATAAAGTTGCGGATTCCCCGACGACTTTCGAAAACAAGTCAGTGGAAGTAGAAGACACAGCATCGCTTTCAAAGCGGACATTTGACGTCGCCCAAGAGCAAATGCAGCCACAGGAGCAGATTTTCACAACCGAGGCGCGCTCTGTGGCACTGGATCTTGGTTTGTTGAGCTTGGGCTCAGACTCCAGACAGCTTCACTATCTGGGCACCTCTTCAGGCCGACTGTTCACATCGCTCATCGGCTTAGGCTTGCCTGAGACGCCCACCCAGGCTCCAGCAAGCAATACTCCTAGCCCGCTCCCTCAGTCTAGTCCTTATGGGAAGTCGGGTCCTTTTGCTTATGCAAAGCGCCAGAAAGAAGCCAGTAGGCTGGCTTATGACATCTTGCGCAAGGTAAATTCCCTGTGACCGTAGTGAAGTGGCGTGGCTTACATTGCGCAGACTCTACCCGCTCGTGAAGACGCTCAGATTCTGCTGGAAATATACCTTCGCACTATCCACGCCGAGCACCCCTTCCTGCATCCTAGCTCCATCGTAGCGGCTATCGAAGCCTTGTATCAGTGCGCTGCTGCGGAGCCTTCTTCTGAGATTGGCTTCAATGGCTGGATTACAGCGGTTGAGCCATTCCCGTACAATGGAGAGTTTGCCCTTTCGCGAGGTGCAGATTGTACCCCGATATCCATCTTCACGGCGACATTCCACGTATTCATGGTGTTCACGCTGGCGGCTACCCTAAGGACCCGTCAAAGAATGTACGATTTTGCGCCAGTCCAGTTTTACCGGGCGGCAACTTCTGTTGCTCATTACTGCTTTTCAGACACATCGGTGGCCAGTCTGCAAGCGATTCTGCTTTTAGCCGTGCATAGTCTGCTCAGTCCAACAGATATGAATATTTGGACCCTCACATACACCGCAATGGCGCAATGCATCGATCTAGGACTGCACCGTATGCCCGTAGACGGCGATAGTGCATCAAGCGCCGCGGTTTTGATCAGCAAAATGGTGTTCTTTAATGTATATCATCTGGATAGGTAATCCCACCTTTTGCAAACATAAGACGAACTTTCACTGAACGGTTACAAGGTCTGTGGCTACCATCCAGGGGCGCCCACTTGGCATCCGAGATGAGACGTTCGATGTTCAGCTTCCTAGCCTCCAGGATATCCAAGCCGATGCCGCAGCTTTGCCATCTTTGGCTCTGGCTCCTAAGCTATCGATTCCTGCCATTGTTGCATTCGCAATTCATCGCTTCAAACTTGATCCCATTATTTCAGAAATCAAGTTGTTATTTTACCACCTTCCTAGCCAGATCAGCGCTTATTCTTGGCCTTCTGACCATCAAGCAACCCAAAAAGCAATTCAGCAGCGTTTGCAAGACTGGCGTCACGAAATCAGTTCTCTGTTAAATGTGCTTCCGCAGGACATGATCGATGAAGATCGTCAATTAGACAAACGACGATATGAGTTGACAGGGCAAGGTCAATTCTTCGCGGCTATGATATTGTTGCATCAACCCTCTCAGATGATTCCACACCCGGGTGAAGATGCTTTGCTTATATGTTACCAGTGTGCAGCCTCTCGTATCAACATATATAATAGCCTGTATAACGCAGATGGTCTTTTCCAAACCTGGCGCAGCGTCCAAGGAGTCTTCTCCTCAGGAGCAACCATGATCTATTGTCTCTGGACGTCGAGCTCTGTTCAAAAATCTGTGCCGCTCTCTAGGGCTATGACTGACCTGAGAACTTGTACAAACCTTCTCAGTGTCGGAGGGGAATGGTGGCCATCAGTTAAGAGAGGCAAAGAGACATTTGGTCGAGCAATGGATGCACTATTGAAGAAACTTGATCAATCCAGGGCTCCATCACGAACGAAGAGCAACGTCCGTAATCATGATGAGCGACTCGCGCGGGATGTCCCACAACAATCCAACGGAGAGTCAGCCAACCATGAGTCGTTCGCACCCGCGACCAGCACTCATTCAAGAGAAATGGATATTTTCTGGGGGTTCACTTTAGCTTTACCATCAGGTTTCAGTGATCCTTCCCAGATCGGTGGCTTGAACATTTGTGAGTCAACAGACTTGACTGATTTGGACAAATACGGTGATCAGTCGCTGCAATTCGACCAACAGGACTTTGACAGCGCTGTTTCCGAAGTGAATACAGAGAATCTGGACAATACTGTTGAAGCCTTCATCACTGAATTTTTGCGGAACGACACGGCTTGGAACCCTTTCTAGAGTGCTGCTTCACCTTTATCTAGCTCGGAGGGTCTCGTCACGGTATTTGAAACAAGGATACTTATTCTACTTTGCCTCGAGGTTTGCCTGTATTGGAAGCACGATGCATTCAAACAGTATCACGAGTCCCGGACCTAGCATCGGTCGGTTTACTCCACTTATAGCGCGCCGGAGTCATCCACTAGAGGCCCGGAGCACTCCGGCCAACCGAAAGTTGCGAACAACTATGATCAATGCGTTCTTATCACAGCTATTTCGTTTATTTAACTCTGTGCTTTATTGTTCTCTCTCATATTTTCCTTTCTTGTTGAATTCGTCTGTGGTCATACCCGCCGAGCGGCCACTTTTAATGTTCCCTAACAAGACCCTTGCCCTTTGGGCATCAGCACATTCTTGCTCGCGTGCTGTAAGACTCTTTCCACATTTACGCCGGCTAGCATCTGTCACATCTCGGATTCCAATCAGCCCTTTGAACCCTGATACAGTCTTGGACTACAACAGCCGCATTGCACAATTAGAGAGAGTTAAGGCGGGTTCAAATCGCCCACTCACTTTGACTGAGAAGATCTTATACAGTCATCTATTCGACACGACTGATACTCGATGGAATCTGAGCGAGATACGACGAGGCGAAACATTGTTGCAGCTGAGACCCGATCGAGTGGCTTGTCATGATGCTACAGCAACTATGGCTTTGCTGCAGTTCATAAGTGCCGGGCTGCACAAGGTCGAGATACCAACTACCATACACAGCGACCACCTCATAGTCTCGCGCGACGGTGCTGACGAGGACTTGAAGCGAGGACTGATACAGCACGAGGAAGTCTATAAATTCCTGAGTAGTGCTGGAAAGAAGTACGGCATCGGCTGGTGGAAGCCTGGTGCAGGTATCATTCACGTCACCATCTTTGAGAATTATGCCTTCCCCGGCGGCCTCATTCTCGGCACCGACTCGCATACACCTAATGCTGGAGGACTGGGTATGCTCGGAATTGGTGTCGGCGGATCTGATGCTGTGGATGCCATGGCAGGCATGCCTTGGGAACTTATGTGTCCAAAGGTAGTTGGTGTTCGGCTCGTTGGCAAGCTCCATGGCTGGGCATCCGCCAAGGATATCATATGTAAGCTAGCCGGTATCACTACGGTCTCAGGAGGCAAGGGCAAAGTGTTTGAATTCTTTGGGCCTGGAACGGAGACATTGAGTGCTACTGCGAT
Source organism: Trichoderma erinaceum (assembly GCA_026401215.1). Lineage (NCBI taxonomy): Eukaryota > Fungi > Ascomycota > Sordariomycetes > Hypocreales > Hypocreaceae > Trichoderma > Trichoderma erinaceum. The sequence goes on along the minus strand of JALIRY010000017.1, from coordinate 20,405 downwards.
GGCAACTGTGTGTAACATGTCCGCCGAGATTGGCTCAACATCATGCATATTCCCCTTTACAGATTCTATGGCTCGATACCTCTCAGCGACGAAGCGATCAGGCATTGCACAATTAACAAATTCATACAAAAACGTCTTTCTTCGGCCTGACGAGGGTGCAGAGAAACATTACGATGACATCATAGAGATAGATTTAGATACTTTGGAGCCACACATCAACGGACCCTTCACACCAGATCTCTCGCACCCCATGTCTCAGTTGAAAGACGCAGTCAAACAAAGTGACTGGCCTGTTGAAGTCAGCCACGCTATGGTCGGAAGCTGCACCAACTCATCCTACGAAGATTTATACAAGACACAGCAGCTAGTGAAGCAGGCGAAGGCTGCCGGCATCCACCGAGTCAAGACACCATTTATGGTAGCTCCTGGCAGTGAAGATATTCGAGCTACAGCCGAGTGCGACGGAATTTTGCAAACTCTACGCGATGCTGGAGCAGTTGTGCTTAGCACCACTTGCGGGCCTTGCGTAGGGCAATGGGATCGAACTGATGTAGACGTCAAAGGTCGCGAGCGCAACACTGTCGTTTCGAGCTTCAATCGTAATTTCGTAGGCCGCCACGACGGGAATCCGGAGACATTCTCTTTCGTGACATCGCCGGAGATAGTCATGGCCTTTGCTTACGCAGGTCGCATTGATTTCAATCCCGCAACAGATGCACTGCCTGTCAATGGCTCACAACAAGTGTTCCGCTTTACAGCGCCAACAAGCATCGAGCTACCATCAAGGTTCACAACTGGCCAAGACCTCTATCAGCCTCCTCAAGAGAACTCCTCTCATCTCCAAGTCGATATCAATCCAGAGTCAGACCGTCTCCAGCTTCTTCAGCCATTCAAACCATGGCAACCGGGCGCCACGACCGACATGCCCATCCTCGTCAAAGTCAAGGGCAAATGCACAACCGACCACATATCCCCAGCCGGTCCCTGGTATAATTACCGCGGCCACCTTGAGAACATTAGCCACAATATGCTCCTCGCAGCGAACAACGCCTTCCTTCCCTCCGCGTCCACGATGCTTGGCCACACCGTCCATCCGCTAGACGGCAATGTGGAGCTCATCCACGAAGTCGCGCGCGATTTGCAACGCCGTGGCAGACCCTGGTGCATCGTCGGTGACTGGAACTACGGCGAAGGCTCGTCTCGCGAACACGCTGCTTTGGAACCACGTTATCTTGGCGGCTTAGCCATTATTGTGCGGTCGTTTGCCCGCATTCACGAGACGAATTTAAAAAAACAGGGTATGTTGCCTCTTACCTTTACCGATCCTGCGGACTATGAGCGTATACAGGAGGGCGATCGGATCACACTTAGGGGTGTCGAGGAAGGCGAGTTGCAACCGGCCTCGACTGTGGTAATGCACGTAAAGACAAAGAGCGGGGAAGTATGGGATTGCGACTTGAAGCACACTTATAGTGAAGGGCAGTTGAGATGGTTGAGAGCGGGAAGCGCATTGAATTCTATGAGAGAGGAAGTTGCTGACAAATGAGGCTGATTAAGGGGGCATGGGTTGTTAATGACTGTTCTTTGTATGAATAGCGCTGGAAACATGAATATCTCGATGGCTAGGCCTTAACTCGGAAAGTGATCTACAAGCCTAACTCTCGTAACGCCCCCCCCCCCGCTGTTTCAAGAACTCAGCCTCCGTGTCTAGATCAAGCTTTCTTAGCGTTTACACGCTCAAACACAATTTTCATATACAACTCGGGTTATGTAAGCCACTAAGATAACAGGGAGTAAATCCTATATAGCTCCACGCGTCTGTAACACGATCCTCAACCTGACCGCAACTTGTATGGCCTACTATAGGACTATTTGTAATTTGTTCAAAGCCCGCGCTGAGATATCATATCCATGGATAGGTCTAGCTTGGCTAAAGCGAAGCTTGCAACAAGATTGCATTCCATAGGCCGCGCTAGAAGCTGCACTTGCTGTCGCCAGGCCAAGGTTGCTTGCGATGCGCGAAAGACCCGAACTGGCCAATGTTCTCGGTGCAGGTTAAAGCAGCTGGACTGTCGATTTGATGCCAACTTCAAGCGCATAGCGACAAGAAGGTTGGTTAATGCGCTGCTTTTTTGGCACCTATAACACTATTCTCACCAAAATGGTAGAATTACCGAAGAAATTAGACAAGAGTTGCAGGCTTTGCGCTCCAGCGAAGATGCTTCATATGCAAATCCACCTTTCAGAGAAACAGTCACATCTTCTCAGAATATATCGATTGGCAATACTCCAGCGTCTGTAAGGCCTGACCGGGGCCATGCCTCGCCATGGCTTAATATTACAGACAGCGACTCAGCCTGTTCTTACGCCTTGGGTACTCTAAACCTTGATGCTGAGACTTCCATTGCATTATTCCAATAGTATGTATGGTCAACCCTCCATCGTTATATCTTATTAACTAAATTCTGAGCTTCGCCTGGCACTATTACCCTCACGCGAAATTTTTGCAACCGATTACCTCATTGTCCGATCTGCTTGCCCGATCACCGTTGCTGTTTTGGACCATTGTTCTCATTGCCAGTCGGGAGCATGATCGCTTTACGGCTGTTTCCCACGAAGTAGCTGCTGCTTACGAGGGACTCTTGTCACCTATACTTGGAAAGGCTATTCAGCGAATTGAAACGATTCATGCTTTACTTCTTGTTTGTTTGTGGCCACTTCCCCAATCTCAATATTTCCACAATCCAGCTTGGAACTATGTAGGCCTTGCCATCCATGCGGCACTGCAACTACAATGCAATAGCCCCCTGTCTTCAGGTGGACGGCAAAATATGTGGCCCGGCTTCGGCCTCGTGCCTGAGTGTGAAGTGGATGAGGTGGATCAGGCTTGGACATGGCTAGGCTGCTTCCGAGTGGGAACTTTGTGAGTACCGGGAGGAGATGCACATGCGAAATGCGAAATGTGCAAATACTAATAGCTCTTGCAGAATTGCTACAATTTCCGGCTTTCCGTCTCCAATAATGCAACAGCATATGAAGTCCGTTGATGAAGCTCTTAATAACATGTCGAATCAAATTCCTCAGTGGTGGAAGATCTTGATTACAATCCTCAAGATTACGGTCTCTGCGATTGACACCCTAAGCAATATAGATAATCACGCTCTACACTTCTCAACAACCGAGATGTTTAACGAGCAGCTGGACAAGCTCAAACAGGCTAATCATGACACGTGGAGACCAGAACTAGAAATTGAGTGGTGCAATACCAAATTGCACATCTTTGCTCTAACCTTTACCATGCCGGCAAATACAGATCCGAACCAAGATCCACATTGGAGGATTCGTCGTCAAAAGATACTTTTGAAAGCATTTGACGCTGCTTCACGTCTCGTCACTCACTTTCCGAAACTTGGACAAGACCATGTATCGGACCTGCATCCGAACGGCTTACTGAGAACTGTACCGGAGCCTTATTTCACGTTCCTATTCAATGCGACGACTTTTCTCTTCAGATTTATGGCCACTTTTATGGCAATCACACCGACTCAGAGGAATAAAGCGATGGGCTTAATTATAGAATCGCACAAAATCTTCTATTCATTTCCTGGACGTAGAGAGCTCACACGAGCTGCCATCCACATCGAGGCCCTCATTGATACTCTGAAACAAGGAGTTCCTTTCGGCATGAGCGAGTTGACTGTAAAGAATAAGCTAGGAGCGTCTGTTATGTTTGACGCAGTCTTTCACGCATGTCGCCAAAGGAACATTGACTCCAGAACAGGAAAGCCGTTGGCAATGCAGCAATGGAAAACAGTCACCGAAACTTTTGCCGAAAGGCTTCCAGAAACAGATATACCCAAACTAAGAAGCGAGGCTCGAAAATATGACTCTGGAATCGATGATGCTGGGCAGCATCAGCAATTCATTGCTGTCACGGAGCTGAACACGCAGTGGTGGGGAGAATGGGATAATTATATCAACCTCAACCAGATTGGAGATGAGCAGCTAGATATGATTTAATAAAAGCGACGATTCCTAGACATTGCCTAGAGCCAAACAAGATGGATGCGTAACAATCTTACCCTAGCTGGTGTTGAAGTGCCGACGCCAGCCTCCAACCACTTTGCCACTTTGCCATGGCAATTCCAGTTTAAGCTCGATATCATAAATTCCTACGCGCAAGTAAAACAAATTCTTACTTGCTCTATGAAGAGGCGGGATCCCTGCTTGCTTGCGCGTCGTAACAGGAGAAAGGGGTGCGGGCTCAGGCCGGGACGCCGAACTGCGAAAAACTGCGGAATCCGCAGTTCGGAACTGCAGGCCTGGCCACATGTAAGTGTATATAAGTCTGGCGATAGGCGTGCTTGACGCTGCAATATCATTGTCTTACCTTCCAAATACTCTCATTTCTTTTATACTATACTCAAAATTCACAATCTTTTAATTTTCTACTTTTCTCTCTTTAAAGTTTTGTCATTGGAAGATGATTGTCCATCACTTGAGGCTGGCGTCAGTCCTCCAAACACTAGCTCATCTTTCATCACTTCACTATGTAGATGCTTCTAATACGAATTGCAAATCAACTCCGAATGATGCATCTTGGCCTAGCATCTCCGAATGGAAACACCTTAACGAGAGCCTATCCGGGCGTTTGATACACCCGCTACCGCCAGCACTGGCCTGTCACTCCTCCAACCCTGGTTCCAACGCCTCTTGCGCAGACATCCAAAAATCATGGAGTTCGTTCGCCTTCCATCAAGACGATCCTGTCAGTACGGCGTGGAACAACATGAACAACGACTCCTGTCTGCCAACAGCAGATGCTTCATGCAGTGGACTAGGATATCCAGTTTACGTTGTGAATGCAACCTCTGCAGATCACATAAAGCAAGCCATTGACTTTGCTAGAAAGCATAATGTGAGACTGAACATCAAAGCATCAGGACATGATTATCTGAAACGGTAAGAGAAGAATTCTGCCAAGATGCGATCCATATCTGATCAGCGAACAGAGCTACCTCACCCTATTCTCTATCCATTTGGACAAGATACATGTTCGGAGGATATGAGTTACACAACGGGTTTATCCCACGAGGTTGCAAAACCAAGATTAACACAACGGCAGTGACAGCGGGGGCCGCGTCATATGTCAGTGATATATATTCTCACTTGGACCAATATAACCTAACCGTTGTTGATGGTATGGGGCCGGAAGTTACTATGGGCGGGTACCTCACTGGTGGAGGCCACAGTCCCATATCCAACGTATTCGGACTGGGATCGGATCAGGTGTATGAGGTCGAGATGGTAACTCCCCAAGGAAAAATAATCACCGCGAATGAATGTCAGAATACCGACTTGTTTTGGGCAGTTCGAGGTGTAAGTTACAAACTCTTTGACTCTCATTTCTTCTTCTATTATTGCCAAATTTACTAACATTTTCAGGGCGGCGGGGGCACTTTTGGAGTCTTAACCAAGGTGACGGTTCGTACAGTTCCATCCAAGCCCATGGCAGTATACGACTTTGTCATCGAGACAGCACCAAACTCAACGGCCTATTGGGAGAGTATAACTTATATGATAGCACAATACCCCACCCTGGCCAACTCGAGCGTCGCGGCATTCACGTATCTGTATCCGAATACCAGCGCCGCAGGGCTCGGAGGGGATACGGCAACCTTTGAAGCAGTATTTGCTTTATACAACCCTCCTTCATCGAGTACATTGGAGAGCTTGCTTGACCCCTATGTGCAACAAATCAAGAATAATTACCCCAATCAGGTAACGACAAAGGTGACCTCAACTGTCTTTCCTGACTTCCACAGCATGTTCCTCAAATATGCAGATGATAACGGGGCCGGTGTGGACAAAGTGGTCGGATCGTGGCTTCTGCCGCCAGATACGCTAAAAGAAGATGCTTTTGGCGATGCTCTAGTCGACTTCCTGGGTCCCGCTGGCGGAAGGTTATACATGGTATCTGGAACAGGCGTTTGGGATGCCAAACCAAGGGGTGGCGGTAATGCCATCAACCCCGCCTGGAGGAAAGCTCTGATTCACGCAGGTAAGTCCAACTAAGTGTATCCTAACAGTATGGTTTTTACAGAATCTGACACTTTGCAGTCACTTCCCAAGAGTGGTCGCCGCTCGATGAGGTTGAGCGAAGCACTGTTGAATCTAATATTAACAATGTTCAAGTTGAAGCCTTTCGCAAACTGGTTCCGGACTCGGGAGCTTATCTCAATGAGGCATGACCTACTCACTTTTTCTGTATTTGCTGGATGGCGTACTAACTAAGAAGACAGGCCTACTGGAATGAGCCCAATTTCCAAAAAGCTTTCTGGGGTTCCAATTATAAGAGACTGAGGGAGGTCAAAAAGACTATCGATCCTGAAAATTTGTTTTGGTGTCATACATGTGTTGGTAATGAGGGGCTCAAGGAGGTTGGAAACTATCTATGCAAAGTATAAGAGCAAATACAACAACCTAACTCTTACAGAAGTGGTTTGAGAACTATTTCGCTGACGCAAAACGAGATCGATAAAGCATATATCGAACCTTGGAGAGTTGATGGATATCTCTCTGACCCCGTCCAGGCAAATCGGACACATAAGTTTGCTTCTTACGCTCATTCATATGATATAGACTGCTAGTTTTTTATACGGAATTTAAATCATAGTATAGTGAATCCAGTTTTACAAGCTAATGGCATCTCCTGCGAGCTTCCAGGCAATCATTTACACTCGCTCGATTATTCTTATGAGGATTCGTTGGTCGAAGGCCACGCGGCCGCATCGACACAATAGGGGGAGTACCACAATGTATGGCTGTGTAAGTAGTTGGTTGACTTATTGGCGGTAACCGAGTCACGCATACCAAGGTGACGTAGGTGACTTTCGGCAGAAGGGAGCGCTAGTTGTCTTTTCTCCAGAGTCAAAGAACATTGGAAACCTCAAAACTTTGTCTTGGTCGCTCAGGCCATCGGAGAGCGACAAGTTCTCGGAGAAAAGTTGTTTTGCTTGGTCAGCGTTTCCCATTTGGGTGGGCAGCTTTGCTATTGATAAGGGTCAATGGGAAACATCCCTCTACAGCGTGAATGATCGTTCCTTGAAATGTAAATTCTGAGACTCATTCGACTGCGATTCATGCTTCAAAATGCTTGGCATGAATCAAACCCATATTGGACTCCACGTTTTAATCTTTAGCCGCTGAAATGGATAAATTTTTTCTCATCCTATAATCCTAAAGCGCTTCATATCAATATTGTGAAGGTGGTGCTTCATTCAAGTGACTGCCCTCTCTACCCAGCCTTTGATAAGTTTCTGCTTTCATGGCTGTTGATACAGCCAAGCTTTTTTGCAGGCTATGTATTCATATCACACGTTGGTTCCTGAGACTAGTCTAAGCATCGATATTGTGCTGCTCAACGCCCGTTTAAGCCATTGCTATAACCGATTTGGTTCATCAAATCAGTGGACGTGATAGGAGATGACCAATATGAATCCCTTATTGTAAATACCACGCTAATGAGCGACAGTAGCTGGTGCCTTGTACTTTCGCCGGAAATGAGAGGGTTCATAGAATGACCAAGATAGTGGCCACTATGATGTTAAACTTTCGCTCGAATGCATGTCCTTTACGTACCATACCTCGGTAGCATGACTGATTCCGACCCAATAGTACTAGCACACCAAAGACTGAAACTAATCAACGAGCAACCTTGTACGACCAAACTTACCAATTTTGGCATGATTGGTAATCATGCTGATGCAACGGAGTGCGCCATGTTATAGCATGCGTTATGATCTAACTTGCTTCTCTAACGTTGAATGCTGGTTACTATGAAGCTTGTTTATATCAGCAGCGGAGCAATTCAGGCAGAGATCATCTACCTCATTGGCAACTGTGCTGTCAATTTTACTCTGTCTGAGGAACTAAGCTGGAATGAATTGATACTTTGTAACCAACACTTATACTACGTCGCCATGATATCTTGAAGCCGAGGTAAAATGACGCAACGATTGAATGCGATCGTAGATCGAACCTCCAAGCGTCCTAATTCTGAAGAAAGCAAACTTTCAAAGCTAAGATCTGCTTTGCTTGCGTCATGGCTTTTGCGTTTGATTTGCAAGGATAAGCCGACCGACCCGGCTGATAGACGAAGAACAGCGACCATATTGGACTTTCTTTGGGGTTCCTTGCTCGATGTCTCAGTGTTATCTTGTTGGGCACCTCAATCACTATCAAATTGTATACATACACATACGCACATACATATACGCACACATGCATACATATATATATAGCCAACTGCTATAATTAAAATTTGTAAATTTCTTTTACAAAAAATTCTTCTCGGGAATCGAATTTCACGCCACCGTTCAGTATGGCATCATTTGTATATGGCAGTGCCTTCCAGTGCTGTATACCAGACCCAGCAAAGCCTAAAGTTGCCCTAAGCGAAGACGAGGAAGCCACGTCTTGCAAAATCAATAGAGCTCTCGCATCTGGCCCTATCCAGGTTACCAAAGACGCTACCGTAGCGGAATGGACTCATGATCGCAAGATAACAATCATACGCGACGGAGCGAATGGATGGACGTGCTTTCCGGGCAACGAAAATCACATTGGAAACGTGCCCATGTGCTGTGACGCTCAAGGCCTCCAGTGGATCAAAGACGCTTATGAAGGTAAAGAAAAACCAACCAATACGGCGCCAGGATTGATCTACATGTTGTGTGGTGCAAACCAACATAGTAGTGTTGATATATCGGATGCCACAAGTCCGGCAATTCCAATTGGACCACATTACATGATAATTTGGCCATTTGATTCGAAGCGGGATGGGCTACCAAACACCGTTCGCGATGAGGGGGCTTGGGTCATGTTTGACGGAACGCCATATGCGCATTTGCACGTTTGCGGGAATCCATGGGCAGGAAAGGAGTATCATCCTGAGACAACCAAGGCAAACTGGGACTTGAGATATCTTACAAGATAATTGCGAATTACTTGAAATACTTTTTGCTTCAAACCCACAATGAGCCTTGAATTAACGCGTAGAAGATAAAAGCAGTTACCATACCGTTTATTCAGACTGGCGCAAATAAGCCAAACTAAGTGGTGTGACATGATTATGCTCATAGTCGTCCATAATGGTGCCAAATAATACAATAATGTATCCAAGACTTTGTGAGGCTACATCCGGGAGCTGTACATCCGTTGGCGGGAGCTTTGCTCCTCCGCAGAACGTCACCTAGCTATGTTCACGAGAAGTGTAGTGATATGACCAATCTTCTATCCGTGCGGATGTGGTATGAGCTTCGAATAGATAAAATTCCATTTTAAGAGACTCTTTTCAGTGGATGGGTCAATAACACGTTGCTTAGGGTAAGACTGTTCTCGGAAGGAGTCGTAGCAGACAAACTATTTTGAACAAAGACGGTTCGGGAATCGTGAGCTGTTCTCACCAGACTCTTCAAATGTTGTGCCATATTTTAAGTATTGCTAGTAGAGTTGTCAATAAGTCTTAGAATCGTTTTCAGAAGGCTGATGGGACCTTATCAAGAGTCATTAGATCTTTTTTAGTATTAGAGTGGAAATTGCGATTCTGCTCCATCTTTTGGCGGTTCTGTGACTAACTCCGCTGGCCATGAATACACATATTTCATTACATGCACTATAAGAATTGAACGCTTTGCTTTTTGTCGGTGGAGGCTCATTCAGAGTATTGCTGAGAAATTACATTGTTAGCAATTCTCTTATACTTTGACTTGCTTTATTGAATGCCTGTCAAACTAGACAAGATGCTTGATAATGTGTCCCTTTATTTGATGTATTGATCTAGGGTAATAACATTTGTGACTTGCAGAAAGATAGCCAGTTTAGACTCTTGTTTTATTGTAAGTTCTGCATTTGATATCTATGTAGGGTTATAGTAGGTAGACCACAAAAGGCGACACAATCTGTAGACGTCATCTGACAGCCCCGTCTCGGCGGCAGTGCATCCTTGACCCATCCATCGTCCAACTTTCCGTCTGCGGTTAGCGGCGCGAGCTTCGGACGCGGAGCCGTCTCGTCCAGGTTTCCACATTCAGATAGTACCGCGAACATGCTGGTGAGCTTTGCTCTCGAGGTTTACTTTCGGCGGGCTTGGAAGAATGTTGGATTGGCATGTTAGAGAGATGTTTTCGTCTATATAAGTGAGCTGAATTTCCGACAAGAAGATGATTGTGGTTCAGAAACCAGTTCTCTCTGCCAATCCAGCAAATTAGCCGCTACTTATTCTCAACATATTAATTTTCCGTCCTGCGATATCATTGATCTCTACATAATCTTCCTTCCAACCCCAAAAACCGCTGTTAGAAGCAAGTTCAAGAATATCCAAATTCACTGCCTATCCTAGAACTCAAGTCTGACCAACAATAGGCCCACGTAGCTATAGTTGGACTAAGAGCCCTCATTATACAAGAGCCCTCATTATACGCCCACCTGCAACCCCTTCAAGCCCTCCGATCACTCTACAAGTTTGCTATCCTATCGAGCGTTTCGAACTTGATTCATCATCTTCGCTATGTCATCGCCCAACTCCAACCCTCGTATAGTTACCACGACGCACGACGCAACAGGAACCGCCATTTTTGGTTCCGACACCGAAGTCCCCTTATTCCACCCCATGGGACCGGCGGGTTCGTCCTTTGCCGTATTCGACGTGCGCAATGTGGTGCCCGTCAACAACATGGAGCCCGCACAGAACTACCCAAACATGATACCACGCTGTCCGCCCAACGGCGCCATATTCTGCATCAGCAACATCGCGCCTCATTACACTGTACCGATGCACCGGACGCTGAGTCTTGACTATGGCGTCGTGATTAGCGGCGAAATCGTCATGAAGCTCGATAGCGGAGAAGAAAGGACTGTCAAAGCGGGACAGTTCCTCATCCAAGGGGGTGTAAATCACCAGTGGATTAATAGGACGGACGAGATATGCCGGATTTGCTTTGTAACGCTAAGTGCAGGGAAGATCAAGTTGGAGGATGGGACAGAGCTTGACGAAGTTGCCGTCAAGAGATGAGATGTCAGAGGATCTTGCATTTCGGATCACATATCAATATTGGCCTATGTCTGGTACCTTGTTAGGCATTCGCATTTTCGTATTTAAGTAGAGTTGGGTTCGGTATATTAAATGATGCTCTTGTCGCCTAAAAGATCTTTCATTCCAGTACATTCGCGAACCTTTTCATACACCCTCTGAGCGCGCTCTTTTTGATCTACGCTTGTCGCAGACGTTTCCGCTTTGACGGTGCGAGTTGGCCATAGAAGCAGATATCCGCCGATGGCGCGGCAGCGTGGCGGGCCGTCCTTGCTATCATGGAGCCGACCCATATGGTCAACATCCCCGAGAGACTGAGGAACGGTAGCGAAGAACTCATCGGCTAACCATTGAATCGTCGAAATGCACTCTGCAATGGTATTGCTAAGCGTCTGCTCATGAACCTCTTCTAGATCTGGGGCTTCTAGAGCGGCTCTGGAGCATTGCAAGAGTTGTTGAAGAAATATGATGCGCGCTGTCCTGTGATAGTTCCACTCGTAGGCCATCCATACATCCGGATGCAGCTGGATAGTTTCCGTGATGCCGCATGCTGCTGAAGAGAGATCTGGTCGTTCCGAAACGGCTATGCTACGAAAAGACCACTGTGATGTCTGCCGCCAACTCACTGCTTCCTGGTCTGACGAATGCAACTCCTGGATCATGTCGACAACGGCCGATGCCGGTAATCCACCTGCAGTTATAAGGCCTAACAGGGTCCGCGCCCGCTTACATGTTTCGAGGATGTCGTCGGCATTCTTCTCGAGGCGGACCGAGGGCTCGCTGTCATTCAACTCCTTGAGAAAGTCTGATGTTTCAGGGATTTGCGACAAATGATACGCTAATCGATGTTTTTGCTTTGCGTTGTTAGCGGGTAAAGGTCAATGGGAAATCCATGTTGGGTCCTTACAATCCGGTGATGTGCAAGTCGAAAGAGACTCCAGCCACGGGGGTTGTAGACTAGATCACTGCCGCGCAAACGAAGCAGTTGCGCCATTCCGTGGACGTGCGATCCTTTGCTGACTTCGTTGGGAGTATATAACGTCTGAAAGTATCAGCAAAGACTGGAACTGTATGCGTATATCGAATCATATACACATGTCTACCTCGAAAATATCCAGCACAACCACTGTCATTAGATCATAGTCATCCGGTTCTTTGCCTGATGTAGAGAGTGACTCTCCCAAAGCCCCGAGTGCCATGCCATAGCATTGCAGAGCCTTGCTTGCAAGCGCATTGCATTCTTGTAATTGGTTATTTGAGACGTCGGCATATGCTGCCGCCTGTACAGCCCAGCGAAGCGCGTATCGGCCCTCCACGTTAACCTCTTTAAACATGCAAGGCAAATGCTCCAAGAATCCGGGAGAGGACGTCTGATTGCAGGGGTACATGACATATCTATCTATGAATTGGTCTACAGCCTGTTCTTCTAGAGGGGGCAGGAATTTTGCCGGCACCTCTTTCAGCCACGGCTGGGGATTGCGCAACGTGATGTCCGAAACCTCCTCTGGGGTGAGTGACGATGAGAATGAAGGCGACCGTAGAGAAGCTGAGCTCGCATTGGCCGACCGGCTTCGCTTCCGCGAGGAAGAATGCGAGGAACCCGTGTAGCTTGATGGAGCCGCCATTTGCATTGCGCGCGAGTATTCAATCACTTTGTCCGTCTCATGGCGAAATATGAGCGAGGATTCATCGCGGTATCCCTCACAGATCTCGTTGCGGTGGATGCAGCGCTGGCAAGACGGCCGACCCTCATCGCAGCGGACACGACGCTGCCGGCAGCGCAGGCATCCACGACTAAGGCGTCCCATGCGTATCAATTCAATAGTTGAAGGACAGTAGAAACGTGTATCACGGCTGTTGATATGGAAGTATAAGATGAGGCCTTAATTTAGTATACGTGTATCGGGGAACAATCCAAGCATCTACCAATGGCAACGTACTAGCCCGCCGCAGCCAAAACACACTAGCTTTACAACGGCAGTTGAACTTCAATTTACGATATCCAACGGTTAGCGACAAAAAAAAATAGCAATCCTACTTATGTTCTAATTCAGAGTTATACCACCCAAATTAGAAAATGTTCCTAATCGACAGCTCTGGAATGTGGCATACGAAACACTCCGAAACACGCAGACATGCTAACCATGACAATTGCTCTTAGGACTTGCTTGAGTCTCCAAACCGACATGGTAACTAGCTTTCATGATCGATCATTTACTTTAGAACGCTTCGACCAAGCTGTGCGGAAGTGGTACGTGGAGCCTACGTCCGGGATCTCTTGTAGTTCGCCTTGAGACAGCTAATTTATTACTAAACTAAAAATAAGTCTTTAATTTCATCTACCTTTTTACACTCATTTAAGTAACTTGAATAACTAATTAGCAATATTAAACTAAATTTATAATATGAAATACTAAACTTATTTTTAAAAAAAAATTTCTATGACCTATATTATATATAATATTTAGAATTAATCCACTAACATAAACCTAGAACTTATTACTTACTTTATCCCCCAGGAACCTACCCCATACTAACTATCTAGTGTACAGTTTACTCCGTATTGCACAAAGAGCTGCGCCAAAGTAACTAAGGGTATTAGAAGTAGGATGTGTTCAGCCCGCCACAATGTTGCAAGAGAACCATGATTGCAATAGTCTCATGCAGCAACGAACCTATAATTACCTAAGTACCTTATTTACAGTAAATTTTGGTAGTAACGAACCCCCGCTTGTAACTATAGGCTAGGGTTTTATAGGATCTAGAACGAGCGTTTAAGGACTTATCACAAATAGCTTTATCTTCATCCTGGCGCTTCCCAGCCGATGGCGGATCAGCGACAGAGTGGGGGCTATGCAATTCTAGTCAAAGGCTTACACCTCTGACTTTTCTGGCTTGATGGCTGTTGCTACTTTGGATCTCCTCCAGCTCTGTAACCGGACCAAGCAAGGGCTCATCCATTTCTTGCAATCGTTCAGACCTTTCAATATGTCTTTATGAAGCACCCAGATGAGCAACCCAAGTGTGACTGGCACAGAGATAGCCCAGTAAATATAGAACAGACTTTCACCTGCTGCAAACTCTCCGTTCATGGAGAAGACCGACGCCACAAAGGTGCACGGCACAACAACGGTGGCTATCTTGGTAAGTTGGCCAGAACTTCGTGCGATTCTGTTAGCAGCTTTTGTTTGCATGTTGGATTCACGCGACTGTATCTTGGCCTCATATGCTTCCTCCATATTGGCGCGAATAGAGTACATCTTCATGTGGCCACTAAGAATATCTTCCATACCTTGAAACCTTTCCTCGAGAAAATTCCACAGGCTGCGTTCATCTTTTATAACGCGCTGAAGCTTTTCATCTTCTGTTGATAAATAATCAGCATCTCGGAGCCGAAATTTCCAAGTGATAGCTTGAAGTTCTCTCTTATCAGAATTGATGTTTTGCCGTTCCGCCATCAGTTTCTCATACTCCTTGACAGTCTGGTCGCTGTCAAAGGTCGGGTGTCTTCTTATCCGGTGAGATTGTTCATCTTCGAACATAGTGTCATGGACAGTGCGTTCTTTTCGCCAGACATGCTCTTCCCATACTGCGCGAATGCAATTACGAGCAAAATAAGTCGCTGAAAATACATCATCATTGATGATCATGGGCATGCTGCTGTGAGCCTTTGAGAGAACGTCGAAAATCGAGCGTTGATGTACCTGATCATGCTCAACTTCCGATGAATTGATTATTACTTCGCGCAGAATATCACGCGTGGGCTTCCAATTGTCAAGGTAGATTATATTATTCTCAGCATCTTGACTGGAAGTTTGATGTAGATGCAGCTGAGTGAGTTGCGGATCGATCAAGAAAACGGCTGTAAGTTTATGTTATCTGTCAGTAATATGTCAATCCAATTTTTGTGTAAGAAGGCTACGAACCTGTCCATGAACCAAGGCCATAAGACTTGCCCCAATAAGATGCAAAGCTGCGAAATGATAGCCAACAGGTATCTTTCTCCAGAGACGTTGATCCGCGTTGAAAAGTTCCACAAAAAAGGTCCGCAACGCCTTGATGGCGAAAGTCATGAGGCAAGTTTCGTTTTTGTGGCACTGCCACCTTCCAGTATGCTGAGCTCCCCTGTTTAGTAAATCGCTCATCCATGATATTGAGATCTACGAATTCGTCACAGTGTGCCAGGAAGAACTCTGGAGGAATATCAAGTAGGACTCCCAGAGTCTCCGCTAGCCTCGCGGTCACATCTTCCAGAATGATGACACGTCGATTTCTCCTCTCAGCTGTGCCATCTTTTGGAGTGTTCTCCCAATACATTAGTAGGTCTCGCGGATTGGTTAACGGCGGTGGACTAGATTCTGGGCTAATGTGATCTCCTTCAAGCTCATATATTCGAAGATTACACGATACGTCGTGCGCCATCGCTTTCCACGGGTGATTGGTTTCGTGTATAAGCATCTGATGATCTGCAATATGCATTGCCCTCTCTGCGTAAGCCATAGTCTTTTGCTTCATTTCGACATTGTCTGCCCAAAACACATCATGATCTGAAACCAATTAGTTCTTCCTTCTTCTACAATGTGTTTTAGTCTCAAAGTTCGAGATACCTTGGTCTGATAAGCTCCAAGCCATCGTGCTGACTGGCTTGGCTGCCCTGGCTACCTGGTTCACTGCCTTGCGCACCGCAGGCTGAAAAGAAAGGTCAATAACAATGGCGATGAAGAGAATATAGCCGTTCCATAAGTTCTTCCGCCCAAACTCTTTATATATTGTGGAAAGAAGATATGCTAATCTCGTTCTTCAGCTGAAACATTTGCCTGTACTACTCCCTTTGACGCGAAAAGGTTATCAGTCCCACCAGTACGCGCACTGCAACCACTCACAGTTAGAGAAGATACCATCCGGTGGCAAATCGCAGGAAATAGTGTACCCAATAATGCATATAAGCAATATAACAACACAGCAACCATGTGTTCAGCTGCATTGCCTGACCCACTCCGTCACCGAACGATGACCGGCTGCATATGGGTACTCGAGAACTCAGCCGCAGCTGAAAGGTCAACTTCGAAACAGGGGAGGCTGGTACTGAGAAAACCGAAGTAGAAGGCTCTTTTTGCATCAAATTCTAGAATGCAACTGCTCTCTCCAGCTAAGCGAAGCCCACCGTCTCTGTATACAAATACAACTTTCGATGCCACGCCCTAAGCGAAGCAATAGTCCATGTCGGCATTATCGCCAAGCTGGCAGCCTATACCAGCTTCGCCCAACGAGGTGGCAAAGTGTTGAGTGAAGGGTTGGTGTGTGCCTTATTGGTCGAGATAAACGCGGCATGGCTGATATATGTGAGGTGAAGGCATGAATGGGTGCTTTTGATAATGGTAATATCTACCCACGTCTAATAACATCTCTACTGAGACGTTGGTTAGCATGTCTCATATATTTTAGTGTTAATCCAGTCATGTTTGACTTCATGACCAGCATACTATTAATCAGATAGAAGGCAAATGACAGAAGCTCGTCCAACGAGCCAGACGAGCCACTATACTCCAGATACACTAACTGGATATATAAGTTCACTTCTCTACGCTCAATCAGATAACTTAGATAGCCAGTTAACACAGAATTAAGATTGCAACAATCTCTGCACTGCTTACCCTCTGGTGACATTTGTTTACTATTGCCTATTAGGTTTTCCAACCGCTCTGCAACATAAACCTAGAACTGAACTCTAGGTTTATCCCTTGGGAATCCCTTGTACTACTAAACTATCTAGTGTACGGTTCGTCACAGTATGAAATATTTAAGAAAAAAAAACTATCCTTTCCATTCTTTCTACCAAAGTATCAAACATCCTACCAACTCGATTTACAAGAAAACATGCATTTCTTCTCTAATTCTGTGTTCACTATCACGGCGCTGGCCGCTAGTGTCCAAACGACGTCAATTTCATGCGTGAGCCGCTGCAATGGACTTACCGGAGGCACTGGCGGCGGTAGTAGCTGCATTCAAAGCCACTATTTCTCGTGGCAAAACGATGATGGTAGCATCTGCCTGAGCGTGAACCACAACAGCGTTACAGAGGGAGAAGCTGGTTCATGTGCGCAAATTGTGAACCAAGTTCAGGTTCCTAAGCATTGGTCTTCCTTCTCAGGCGCCAATTGTGGCTCGCTTGTGGGATCTCACTGGCAACTTGAGGGCAATGGCTTCCTCTCATTCCAAACTTTGTCGGACTTTGAAGGCTGCCAAGCTGGCATTCCGAACAACGCAACCCAGATTTCGCCGGCTAACAGCAAAAAGTGCACCCCTCACAAATAAACTGCTGTTGTGCTCCGACCCAACGCCCTGTGGTTACTACAACAGACCTACAGGTAAGCATCACGGAATAACTATTGGCAGCCCGAGCTAATCAGGATATGTTCACTTTCCAAAGTGAACACCAGTGAATGTTTACCTGACTAGGAAGATGTTTACTTTCTGAAAGGAAACATAAGTGAACATCGCATATATACACTTCTCTACACCCCTTGAGAATAGTTAAAGAAAGTTGGTTGATATTACAACAATCAGATCGAATCTACTTAATACTCTCTACCATTTCCGTGACAAGAAATACATTGCTTGAATGTCTTGCCTAACCTATTCGCTGGCATCAATCAGAATTCAACTTTGTCTCTTGTAGCGAATGCTTAAATTATCTCTAATAGCGTTGATTTTCTTGCTCCACCTGGTCAGGGGTAGAGCCTATCTATCTTTCAAGAGTAGGAATTTTTCATATCCGCCAATCAAATCGCGTCAAAGCATACGATAAACGGTAGGAAGTGGTTGGTTTTTTGGTTCCTGAATTACTAGTGGAATGTCACATAGTTAAACAGCCGGATGGTAAATATAGCTCTAGCGGTAGGGCTTTCAACAATATGCTAAATGTATAGCCCAACCAATAGATACTTTCATCATTCCCTGTCTACATGTACGGAGTCTAGTATATAGCTATAATAGCTAGGCTAGGATTGTTTCCAACCTCCCATTGAGGTGTCCAATCAATATCTAGATATTTAGCCTAACTCCTTTCCAGTGGCCAAATACCTATATTTGTTAAGGGTGAATAAATCTGGATGATGTGCAATTAAGTACTTGAAGATTTGGCAATAGATATTGGCCAAATATCATCATTCATACTGCCGCTCAGTAGAAGCAAGACAACTAATTTCCTGTATACGCTCCATCCCTCGCCAAGACAGGCAAGCTCTGAGATGTTGTTTCTATGCCGATGGTTCAACAGAGTAATCATAGATAACTCACAAGGGGACAGAACACTCATTCTCTTTATTTAACCCTTACGAAAATATAAATCTAAGCCAAGAGGAAGCAGACTTCCGTCAGGTTCTCCACGAGCGCATCCCCTTGTAGATGGCTCCATGTGTGTCTCATTACTAAGGCAAAGCGAATGGACGCATGTGATTGACTGCATGCACAACAGGCCCAGCGTTCCCCGCTTCGTCTTACACTTAATCTTAAACTTTACATTGTCGCAGAGTCGCGTTAACTTACCACTTTAACAATCACTGACCGCGAACGCGACTGAGCCGGCTGATATACGATGCCTCCATTCGAAACACCATTACCACCCTTTCGTTCAAGCTAGCTTCGTACTTGGGCTGACACTGTTAAACCTCGGATGCGCAATCTTCTTTGGGGAGATTATTGGCAGCGATTTAATATAATACAAATCCCCATTTTCGGGGAGAGCGATTATTTTGACAATGTAATTGAGGTAGCCCAACTTGCTTAAGGCCAAAAAGCAGAGTTTGAACGAATATTTGAAAAGAGGAATGAGAAGCGGTGGGAGGAGCTTCTATCTGTATTGGCCAATGCTGCGTATTAAACAATCTATAATGATAAAATCTTTCTATGTAAAGATGCCTGAGATACAATATCCGATGTATGTTCAACCGGTTGCCTTTTAGATTTTCTATGGCTTTTAAATGGCAATGCCTTTGGCTGGGAAGCGGATGCTGCAGAGGATGTGTAATTGGACGGCGCTACTACCGGTTTCAGTGAGGAAACGCAAATTTCCGCTGATTAACTACCAGACCCTTGCAATAGGAGGATATACAGCTCCTACGATTAGATGCAATGGCCCAATGATGATTACTGTGATAAAACACCTGTGGAGCGTTAACTTAGAGAAGAGCAGTTGGCAAATGCTACTTATTATATTGGCACTTACACTTATACTCGATGCACGACAGCTATCTCTAATAGCATTGATGTTTTAGCAAGCGTTAAGTCTGTCTTGGAAAAGATGACACCGGGTCCATAAGAAAAGAGGTTAGTACTTTGCCTTTTACTAATGGGTTTAACATTAACCCTTAGATATTCCAGGAAGAGAGATTGATGCAATGACGATGCTTATGATGCTTGTGGTCGCGATCCCAAGATTACGAGTTCAGTGTCTAGCTTTATACCTCATACATCAATTGAACAATCGATAGACAGAAGCGCGGCTGACAGCGTCTATAAGCGTTAAAAAATCGAAGATCCTACCTCCCGGTTGGCTGCAGATAAAGCCACATATAAAAAGAGACCCAGATCTAATGATCGCAACCATTTTAAGCATAGGCATAAACGATAAAAACCGGAAACCCCTACCGCTCGTATAACGCCTTATGCCTCCTCTTCCTTACAGCAGCTTGCAACGAAGAAAGTTGCTACGAAAACGCACAAGTATAATAATAATGGCAGCCAGGAATACAATAGTTGAAAAAGAAAGAAGCCGTCCCTCAAAATATTACGTTCTTTGGATCCAATAAACACTAGATCTGTAGGGAGAAAGGGTAAATCTACGTTCTTGGAGTTGGATCACGCAGGCAATGTCACGACCCAACTCTTATGGTCGCAACAACAGGCCTATAGGGTAGGCCTCGCCGGATTAACTATGGACCGGCGAACCAATGAAGAGCGACTTATCGCTCTTATTAGATAAGTCCAGCGAGTCAACTTATTAGACTTATTTAATAAGTCTTATAAGTCTAATAACTTAATTAGATATATAAGTTTACTTTTTTATACTTATTTAAATAGCTTAGATAGTTAATTATTAATATAGAATTAAGATTATAATATACTCTATACTACTTACACTTTAGTAACATTTATTTACTATTACACTTTACTTAAAAATCTTCTAATTATTTTATTAATATAAACTATAAACTAGGTTTATCCTTTAAGAAGCTTATAAGCTATTAATCATTTAGGATATTAGTAACTTAGGTTATTATATATTAATAACTCTTATTTAAATAGTTATTAA
>JALIRY010000167.1:0-10998 GCA_026401215.1 Trichoderma erinaceum | reverse complement strand
TATAAGCTTATTTGATTAAAGGTAAGATTATTAAATAAATTAGAATTAAGTTAATATAAGAAATAGCAAAGGTATTTACTTTTAAAGATTATAAATAGTATATTTTTTTTAATAATAAATCTAATTATAAGCTCTTAAAGTGCTTATATAAATGCCTTTAATATAAATATAGTTTATACCTACTTTATAAAAGGAGGATTATTAAATTTAAAACTTATAAAAGACTATAAGCCACTTCTTTTTATAACTTAATGCTATTATTAAAAATAATCTATTACTAAGGAAGTTGCAAATGCTTTAAATAGCTTAATACTATTACTAGCTTTATTATAGTAGTAGTAAACTTAAAAGACTTTACTAAAGGAATTTAAATTTAATACTTTATATATAAAAAGTCCTTTGCTTTTAATCTAACTTTTATAATCCCTAAGGCCTTTTTTTAAAAGAAGGTCTTTAAAAATAAAGCAGTAGCTATACTAAGTTACTATTAGTAAATTATTAATAGAGTTATTAACTTTAAAATTATATTTAAATAAAGAGACTAATATTATAAAGAGTTATACTATAAAGCTAGAAGGCTTAAATGCCTTAAAAATAATTAAACTTATAATAATAATATATAAAAAGAGGAATATAGGTTAATTCCACTGTCTTTAAGTTTATAATATAATTTTATAAGTCTACTGCATTTAGCGCCCTCCCCCTTAACTTAAACTATCCCTTTATAATTATAATTATATAAATTCCTATTAGCTTATTAGTTAAACAGCTAGATCTATAGGGCTGCCCTTTAAAAGAGAGTAGGTTTAAATCCCACATAAGCTCTTTATATTACTAATAGTAAATTTTTAAATGCATTATTAATAATATAATATTTTTTTTTCCCTTATTACAAAGCTAAAATATTAATTTTTCCTTATAGTTACCCTATATTTAATATATATCAAATATATCAAATATTAGCATTGTTAGATTTAATTGATTAATAGTTGTGATGGCTTCAATTTGATTGATTGATTGATAAATTTGATTGATAAATTTGATTTGACGGCAGCGCTGGCTACAGCAAAGATGCCATCTTCAATATGGGAAAAATGATCCAACACCCAGATGTAGCTTGATACGGCAGTCAGTGTATATAAAAGTGATAAGCACTCGTAACAGCAGTAGCAGCAATAGTGACCAATAAGTAGCTAAAATGCTGAATAAATGCACTCGGTGTTGAATAGCTATTCCTTCAAAATACTACCATCTTCAACAGATTTCAGGGGCTACGTACTTGTAGATAATATGCCTCCTACCTGAACAATTCACCACTAAAGCGGCCTTTCTTTGCTTTTCATGCTGATATGTATGCTTATGGTAGTCACCGAATGTATGATACTGTGAAATGTATTCAATTGTACTGCCGTATCAGGGGTAAGTGCGTATAATGTGTGATGAATGTTACCCTGGCGGAATAGTTACCGGAAACATTGCCTCATCCGTGCTTCATTTTGCTCCCTAGCCCGTGCTTGACGTCTTTTTTTACGCATGGGCTTCAAAACTCAGCTCTATGGCTACCGATAGAGTTTCGCTACACGCCAGTCATCCGAATGCCTAGAAGGACAGTCCAAAAAAAAAAAAAATGACAGCTTTATGCTGAGGAATCTGAACTTGTACAATATCAGTGCCATTTTTTCTGTCTCTTGTTAAACTTCATCTAGGATTAATAAATGATGCAACATGTAAGCCTAACAGAAGTGTACACCATTGACAAGTCACTTTGCTCATTTTCACATGTTCCAATTTGGGACTTCGGCAGAGACCAACCTCCGGCTGTGATCCGGCTGTAATGCTGCATGGGGGCGAAAAGACGTTTATTCCGCTAGCTTTACAAGGGTCAA
Source organism: Trichoderma erinaceum (assembly GCA_026401215.1). Taxonomy (NCBI): domain Eukaryota; kingdom Fungi; phylum Ascomycota; class Sordariomycetes; order Hypocreales; family Hypocreaceae; genus Trichoderma; species Trichoderma erinaceum. Next base: position 9,112 of record JALIRY010000167.1, on the reverse strand, counting down.
TCTCTATGTTCGATTTACAAGAGGAGAGATACAGGTGGAAGCCACATCAAAATAGCTCAATGGATATGTGATGAGTGGATAATGCTAATCACTTTCGCGATTTTCGATTCATCATGTAACGCAATGGCTATTACCGCCTACAGAGTTGAATAAAAGAATGCATACGACATTACCAAAGACCTCCTTCGCGGCAATTCCCTTTTTTAGAGTGCTTACTAGCACTCGCACCAATATAGTCTAAACGACGAACTAATTCCTCCATACGTGTACTTCAGAGCAGGGGAAGCCTGTTCGCGGAGAATAAAAAGAAAGTTGTGGCCGATGCTACATTCTCACGTTTGCACGCCAGGTAATGATAGAGTCTGTTCTTGTGCGAACGTAGCCCCCAACAGGCCAATCGCCCATCATTTCCGCTGTAAGTACCTAGGTATACTTGTGACGAATACATTTATGCACCGTCTCAGCTTTAGGGCACACGCTATCATAGGCCGTCAAATGAGAGGATAGGGATATGCGAGCGCTATATTAGAGCTTGCAAGCATAACAATCCTACCACTGATCCGAGACTTGGCGAAAACATGCGTGAATCGTAAAGAATCGTTTGTGGATGCCATTGCTTTGTTCAGCTGTCCATTTGCGTTAAGAGTTATACAGGGTAATATGCTTTGATCCTTAAGTTAGCATAGTTACAATGTAATTTTGCGCACGGTTTGCCCAGTTCCTAAGAGCGATGTTCTATTAACATGAGCCTGTCTATTTTTCTCAATGTAAAATCCTTCCCTCGCGGGTGTACGTTTAATCATGAAAGTGTGCTTGAGGCGGAAGAGAATGCGCCAGCAGTGAGATGCCAACGCTCCTCACAACCGATAGCGTGTGATCAGCAACCCCGTAGTCATCAAATGATGACAACTAGCCGTCAGTAGCGTCTGAAAAGGAGATGGTGTATAAAAAACGGCACAATTAGCGATCGGCATCACACCGTATTGTCGCTGTCGTGAAATGGAAAAGCCCTTTGAGGTCCTCTCGAATGCTCACAAGCGAATGTCTATGACTTTTTAGGTGCCTTGTTTTGGCCGAACGTCATGCACTCTGTCAGCCTCAGCATGCTTGTGAACATCTCCGCTCTCTTCATCAGGCCCCGATTGATGTCCCTGGTCTTGGTCTCGGCTATCGCTCCATGCTTTGAGGTCCTGCATTCTGATAGAATCAACCATGCGTTCCTCGCTCTCATTTATTGTGAAATCTGTTATTGGATTCGCTGTCGGCGGCCCGCGGCCCCGCCAACTTTTGGAACTCCCTCCAAAAGTGATAAAGCCTTTTGGTGTCATCCCCTCAGACTTTTGTGTAGAGCGTATCGAGCCAAGGATGGATCCGAAGAGGGGCACAAAGAGCTCCTTGAGGAGAGGAAGCGTCATGGGCAAGTTGGTTGTAACAACGGCAACAAAGGTTTCTCGGACGGCCCAAGATCCGGCCAATTGTGCACCATTCTCCGTGTCCTAAAGCATTGCCATGTTAGCTTTGCGCCGTTGAGAGAGATATAACAAATGCGGCGTACCAGCACGATCAGAACACATCGTAGGGTGGCACACACGACGACGAAAAGGCCGCCGCTAAAGACAATCATGAATCCAACTTTCTTAAGAGGCTTCAGACTCGACCCCCATAGCATGGGCAATGGGACTGAAATGATGTATAGATCGGTCGTTACGTTGAATGCCCAGTAAACCCAGATAATTTGGTTCGATATAGCGGGCTGGCAAACATCTGTAAGTAAGGTCAGTAAAAAAGATACAAATGTTTTTGTTTTAGACAGCACTAACTTCCTGGGTCTGGGAATATTTGCCAGAACTTTCGAAAAGGTCGACATGAGAGGTAAAGATTTAGAGCTACAACAAGATAGCTCGATGCAAGGAAGGCAAAACCAATGTAGATTCGAATGCGATAATGCGTAGCTAAACCTTCCTATAAAAAGGGATGAGAAAAAATTAGAGACAAAAAGATCATCTGGCTCGGTAACCATACTGTCAATCGTGTATAAAACACTAGCAACGACGCCTTGAGTGTCCAAAGGAGCGTCGAGTACGTCGACCACCCTGCAAGTTGAATCTTTGATCCCATAATTCTTTAGGACATATTAGCAAGCTTTCATATGATAGCCGATTTTCTGACAGCCGCCTACCTCAATCGAAACTCCGGGTCATCAGGGGACAGCGCAGCCCGCTGCGCATCCGTCATACCATTGTTCGCAAGGCCGTTTGCGACATGACCAACGCTGTAAGCCAGTGATGTCTCGGCTATGTAAAAGAGAACGGCAAGCCAGGCGAGATAATCGTCACCTCCTAAGCCTCGACAGCCGGTATATCGAATGCGAGAAACTGTTCTGAGGGCGGTGACTGCGATGCCAACACCAAGGAGGGTCCACGCTTCGACTGTGAATTGATGGAAAGCCGCAGCCGCTGCGGCTTGTGCTGCCGGATCTGGTGGAGGACTCGGCATCATGTGTAGCCTGATGACGGGACCTTTATTTGTAGAGGCCTTGCGAAAGAGTGTCTTACCCTTCGAATTTAACACCTCGACCACTTGCAAACAGTCGACCAAATCAACCAACGAGCACAGCCCAACGGAAAAGTGAGTCTGTCATTCTTACTCCTTTCAATCTCATCCCTGCATAAGAGTACTTGGTATCTTTCAGGACCATCAGTTCTCATCCCACAGTGTTGGTTCGGTATCATTGTTGTATTAGAGTCCTTGCATGTCATTCTTAACACGAAACCTCATTGGGTTTATTTTTTGGTATCTGCCGCAAGGGCCAATGCAACCCAACCGGCGTTAGAGAGCAACATCAACTAGTTGACCCTGGTGACAGGCTACCCGTGATTGATGGTGGGTAGGCTACATACATGTACCGTTATTAACGCAGGGGGCCGCAGTCCGAGAATCACGACAAGGGGAGCAAAAAGAGAAGATCGCACGACAATAATACACACACCGTTGGGATTGTGAATACGAACTAAAGATAGAAAGGGTTACTTAATGGATGAAGTCGAAATATGGAGGAAACAAAAGTCATAAAGTCATTAATGTATCAAGTTAACAAGAGCCAAGCAACGCTATTCAAGTAGCAGGAGTTTACAACACGCTATTAAGTCGCTACGACAATTTGCGCGTGTTATACATACCTAGTTAATTGTGCGCTGATCGTTCGTTGGAAGATGCTCTATCATTTTGCTTTTTGCTCTCCACTTGCACGGATGACTTGGACTCAACGCGCATGACCCCATAAAAAAAAAGAAAGTTCATGTCTTATGCCGCATCTCATCTCAGCGCTGATTTCTTGAGCAGCTTACACGTGCTAAATTGAATCAGGTCCCAAAACTTTTATGAACTCTGAGTAGAATAGGATTGCTCTATTTATCTGCTGATCCCTCTCAATTTACCCACTTCATATTGCCTTGAAGAATTTCCCGCTTTTTTAGCCCCAAAGAGCAACTGCCCACCCCATGCGGGTCAACAATCTGCATGTTGGTTATCCGGCCGGAGCATAGTACTGGATACAGAGTGCAACAACACCTTGTCATCTTTCAACCAGACTAGTAACTAGAGAAATCCTTAATCAAGGTTTAGGGGAACTACTATCCGGTGGAGCGTAACCGGACCCCCTCCCGTATCCTGGTTGTCATACTTGGTCCTCCGTATTTGATCAGCCCAGTTCCCCATCATGGCAGCAGTTAGAAGGAAGCTCAAACAAAAAGAAAAGGCTGCGACCAGTTAGTTCAGCTAGCAGTAGCCAGCGAAACTGATCTCGCGATGGAGACTATCGACTGCGTCGTGGCTGGTGCCGGTAAGCAATCCTTCACTCGCTTCCCTCTTCTTTCTTTTCTCTCTATTTTCTTTTCTTTTGGTCCCTTGCGTGCCTCTGCATGTCGCACGAGTGGAAAACCAAAGTGAAGATGCTAATTCGCAATGCCTGTTAGGATGGTATGGACTGGCCGCCGCGAAGCAATATCGCGCCGTTCACCCAGATGATTCACTTGTAGTGTTTGATCCTCAATCTTCTGTCGGCGGTACATGGGCCAATGAGCGATTGTATCCCGACTTAAAGAGCAACAATTTGCTGGGGACGTACGAGTATCCAGATTTCCCAATGGACCCAAAACTATTTGACGTCAAGCCAGGCCAGTACATTCCCGGAGAGGTCACCAACGCGTATCTCAAGGCATATGTGGAAAAGTTCAACCTCGGAAGCTCAATCCGTCTTCAAACCAAGGTTACTGTTGCAGAGCATCAAGACACACCCAAGGGCGGATGGATCCTGACTGTTGTCAACCAAGAGGGCCGAGAGTCCAAGGTTTTAGCTAAGCGCTTAATTGTCGCAACTGGTCTAACTTCAGAACCCTTCATGCCTCACTTCGAGGGCCAGGAGAATTTCGGCGGCAGGGTATTTCACAGCAAATACTTTCAACAGAATCGAGATACCATTAAGACGTCCAAGTCTGTGACCGTTTTTGGCGGGACAAAATTCGGTTTCGATGCGGCTTATACCTATGCCACTGCCGGCGTGCAGGTGAATTGGGTTATTCGATGTTAGTTATTCTCTCCTCCGACTTATTCATGAGAAAGAGTGATCTTGAAGAGCTAATTCAAAACCTTGCAGCATCTGGCCACGGTCCATGTTGGATTTCCCCATCATATGTGACTCCATTCAAGAAATGGATCGAAAAGCTTGCGAGTACGTAAATCCCCATTCCTCACCACGATGGTCCCAGATAAAAGACTAACTTGCGCTATATAGACATGCGCTTCCTCACATGGTTCAGTCCATGCATCTACGGCGATGCCGCTGGCTACACCAAAATTCAGCGCTTCCTCCACGGCACTTTCATCGGCCGCCTCATTGTCAATGCATTTTGGGCCATCCTCGGAGGCGATGTCTTATCTCTTGTAGGATATGATTCGCACCCCGAGACAGCAAAACTGAAGCCCTGGATGCCAGCCATGTTCACCGCAACTAGTTTCAGCATTCTCAATTATGACACCGACGTTTTAGAACTCGTCCGCAGCGGCAAGATCAAGATCCACATTGGCGAGATTGACCATTTAAGCCAGGGCAAGGTCCATCTTTCCGACGGCACTTCTTTTGACTCAGATGCTCTCATCTCCAACACTGGTTGGAAGAATATTCCCCCAATCAAATTCTTACCCGAGGGTATCGAGACTGAACTGGGAATACCGCATGATATCGACACAGACGCACCGGCGGAGGACCTCGCAAACCAACAAGATCTCATCAGAAAAGCCGATAATGAAATCGCCAGGCGTTTTCCCAGACTGAAGAACCAGCCCATCTGGAACACAAACTACGTCCCCTTAACGAATCAAAAGGGAATATCGAGTAAGGAGGCTGTCACGCCGTATACGCCACAAACGCCTTACATGCTGTATCACTTCCTCGTCCCACCATCAGAGCGATTCCTCCGCTCTCGCGATGTTGCGTTCTGCGGCTTCGTCAGCAATTTTAGCAATACCCTAACTGCGCATATCCAAGGCCTGTGGATCGGCGCTTACTTCGGTGGCCTCCTCGCACAGGATCCTGCTCGCTCTATAGACGATGCCAAGGCCATGGATAAGCTGCGATACGAGACAATGTTGCACAACCGCTTCGGCAAGTGGCGTTATCCAACCGAGACAAAGGCCCCGTCAACAATTTTCGACGCTGTCTACTACCTTGATATGCTACAGAAAGACCTTGGGTTGAATCCTCGCCGCAAGCCAAAGGGGCTGCTCACGGAAGTGACCAGCCCTTATGGCGCAGAGGATTACCGAGACCTTAATAAAGAATGGAGGGACAAAATTGGTAGCGCGAGAACGGCTTGAGCGAAGACATGCTTTATAGTACGATTAGCTATGTAGCTATTTGTTAAACGGCCGCTAAAAGAATAAATGAGACACGCACGTTATTTGCATGTTCCTTTAGCTTTTGTGTCACTCTTCTACTGTTTTAGCTTCGAAAATTTTCTCGAGACCGACTTCAACGTGTAACCAAGAGCCAAAACACCGAGCAGCTAACTTCAAATGTACTAAGTCCTACCCAGTGGCACATTGGTACCACCCCAATCTTTATGTTACCCAGCAAGCGGGAGGGAGAAAAGTAAAGGAAGTTTATAACTTATGGCACATATCTCCGTAATTGCTATGCTCACTACGAATTATCATGCCGTAAAAATTACTGCATTTACGTAATGAATGGTTTTTTACTTACGCCTCTACATTATCTATCAGATAGCTAAGGTATCTTCATGATGTTCTCCAATCTACGGCCTCTTGTTTCTATGTTCCCCTCTTGCTCAGGTACCGGCAATTGACTTATCCAAGCGTATGTACTAGCAGCTCCTGAACTTTAGACTCGCCCGAAAGCTGCGGCTGAAGACGGAGAAGCTCCCGCACCCACATGGTGTACGCGCGATCCACGTCTAGCTCTGGTGATCGATCATAGCTACGAGTCAGTTGAACCCCTAGTCCGACTTCCTGATAGCGCCGAGAAGCAAAACGACAGCTGAAACTGCTGGAACGTGCACATATTAGCTAGCGATTTGGAACGTAGTAATAGATAACAAGCTAGAAGTTGTGAAATTATCCATCACTATTCCTCTGTTCCCTTGCGGCGCATCAAAAGATAGAGCGAAAAACAACTGGCTGGTGTGCGAGCTCCAACTCGCATTTGTACATAGAACGGAACGTCGATTCCCCTGTTCAGCGCTATCCAACGAACGCCTTCCTTCTTATATCATTAAATCATTAATTTTCGCCTTTCGCCGTTTGCCAATCCAAACTCCAATAACCAATGCCAGCAGCCATTACATATATGGTGTGTGGACGAATCAGTTGAATAGTCTCCAAACCTAGATTCTAGATTTTGTTTGTATCTCCAGTAAAAGCCGAGTATATAAAGACAAAAGAAAGTAAAAATAAAGAAAGAGAGAAGAAAGATCAAACCAGATCAAATCATGCCTCATCATGAGATATCTGATCTGGCGTCTGACTTGGCGCTTAATTTGTCATGTATAGATACTAGTTGAACCTCATCGGTATCTCCATACTCAACAGTGTATGATCTTTGAAAGGCGATCCGGTTGGGTCCGACATTTGGATGAGACATTGATCTATCCACTTGTGATCCGGCACTGTGCCCCAAGGGAAGGCGGCTCACTCGCTTATTCGACGATCGATTGCGTCTTGAACTCCTACCATATCTCTCCGTAGTACCCTGTAGTTTGGGAAAGAGTCGAACAAGCAGAACGCGGAAAGAAGGCAAGCAAACGCATATAAGGCCGACATTGATTTCCACGACAGACCAGATGCTAACGTCAAAGAAGTCCCAGGTGGGATTAAGGCTGTCGGAACCGAATTTGATAAGAGATCTGAGGCGTAGGATACTGACAACGGTAACGCTGGGTATTAAATTAGCAAGGATATTTCCAGGAAAAGATAAAGTTGAAACTTACAAAGCACCAATGCAAAACATCATTCCGACGCCAACCTTGCGTCTCCAGTCCAAGTTGAGATCCTTGAGCTGCCATAGGGGAATGGCCAGTACCCATATATCGATCGCTATACTAATCGCAGCATTTGACCAGGCAATGGAATTGATGTTTAGACATGTGCCATGGTGCTCTCCGTCCCATTTTTCCCAGTAGAACTTGACCGGCGTACATTGAAACACGGCAACCAAAGCAAAAGAGAGACCGAAAGCTGAGCAAGCTGCGAATGTGGCCCAAAGAATGCCGCGCACTGTCTTGCCTGGGAAGATGCGGATATAGAAAAGCAAAAGGGAGAGCTTGAGCATGGAAACTTCGAGGAAATAAAGAATCTCCATAATCCAGAAGTAAAGGCCAAAATCGGTAATCTGAGAGGGCGTCAAGGTCCAAATATCGCGGCCCAGACCATGATTCGACACTTTATAGGCGCTGATGACGGTACTTGGGATTCCAACTAGAATGGTAGCAACAGCCATCCAATCATCACCACCCATGCCTACTTTGGACCAGACTTTGTAAGCAACCCGCTGGAGCACAAAAAGACCGGACACAGTGCCGAATGCGTCGTTGAGGATGATATATGCTCGAGATCGATCTCTGAGAGGCTGATCACAGCCTACGGCTGTTAAATTCATCGTTGCTGTAAGGGAGCATTAGAAAATACGACACACAGAATCGCTTTGGCTTCTCTATAACACAAACCTAACGCTTGCTTGATTGTGCAGCTTCTCAAGACGCATGCCTGCATGGTCTGTTGCATTACCGGGTTTGTGCATACACAAGTTGTATTTGTCAAATCGCAATGTGACTTGGTGATCGACGTCGCGAGACACTCACGCTATAATCTGAATGTTAGTAGATGAAACTATGCATAGAAGCGTCCACGGAAAGCACGCACAGCACATGCAGGCATCTCAGCCACGGCTTGGAGAGCAGAAGAAGAGGCTGAACTAGTATCTTGACCCAACACTTTGGGCACGGCAGCCAGGGCCGCGAGGGCCAATAGCCATAGATTCATGACTATTGACTATGAGGTTGATATCGTGGAAGAATATTAGATCAGTGATCGAATCGTAAATGGCGGTTCCATATAGAGAAGAGCTGTGTATAGATTGATTCGAAAATTGGCGTCAAGGTTGAAATCGTAGGGCCTATGGATCCGGAACCAATAAGAGTAGATAATCGGGAGGATTGTTCGCAAGTATATAGGAGACAAATCGACAATGGTATGATGAAACCAAGAGACGCAGCAAAAATATGTAAGAAACAAGAGATCCCTGGCGAGAAAGGAGTGAAATGGCTGAAAGTCAGCACAAAATCTTCACTTTAGAGACTCTGACAATCGAGACCATAGCTACAATGGAAAACGATTCTCAGAGAGAGAAAGAGAAAAGCTGCGAAAGGGTGGCTGAGGTCCTAGTATTAGCGATAGTTATGGTGAACATGGGGGGGGGGGGGGGGGGGGCGATCGTATGCAACCCAACCCCCCCAACCCACCACCAAAAAAACCCCCCCGACCAGACCGATAAACCGATGGAGATGTAAAAGGCAAAAGAGCGGAGGGCCCAAGACCCCAA
>JALIRY010000166.1:0-11308 GCA_026401215.1 Trichoderma erinaceum | reverse complement strand
CCGCCCCGCGCGCCGCCGGCCCCCCCCCCCCCCCCCCCCCCCAGCATTGCAGCAATGCATTCGTCTGACATGGCAGGGTTGATTTAAGAAAACGTCATGGAGTCAGATGTTGAAAGGTGATGGAAAGAATAGTTCTCGGGGATGTCCGTTTCATATAAGACAAAGGTACAAGTAACTTTTCACAAACCGATCAATTACAAGATGGAACTTACCGCCACCAGCAAACTCTCTAAACTACGAAAGGATTTCCTAAATTGATCCCGTTATTTTAAGGTTGCCTTGATAACAACAAGGTTGGGTTGATAGGGACGTCATTGAGCAAGGTGTTGATCGCAATCTGTTGATCGCGATGGAAACACTCGGGAATATCCGTTCCACAAAAGACATAGGAAATCGGATTTCCCCCCACAGAATGTCTCGAGTCAACATACTTGCCAGTGTTTACGATCAACTGTCACAAAATGCGCGTGGTTGCATGGGGGCAGGTGGCGGATGCTACATCATGTCAAGCCATGACTCGCGAATTATCCGGGGGGGCCACCACCGGTAACTTCCGCACGCTGCGACTCTGCGACTCTACAAGCATGTACTGTCGCACAGACGTTTGGCAGTAATGGTACATGCTACTACGTACTACTGCCGTCTTTTTGCTTCAAGTACAAACACTCCTATGTGCTAGGCGTGTAGATCCAGCCCTACATTTTGAACTACACCCCTACAGGGATGCAGCTGTTAGCAGGTAACTCGCTTGGTACTTTGCAGTCGAAGGATTCAACTATGCAATAAGGATTGATTGGAGTACTCAGGTCCCTTAATATGTGCGTTTTACGATTTTGAGGGAGAGAGCTGAGGGTGTATAAGTGTATTGTACAGACAGAAACTTGTACTTTGCTAACAGTTGCGATCTCTGTGGGGCGCGTCGCTGTCAAGCTGTCTCGCCTTACCTCTACGTGGACTGCACTGCAACTCAGTCTTACCCGACTCAGTATACACGTACCGTTCTCCCCATGCCTGTCAACTAGCATGCAGGTACATACTACGGCCGGAGAGTTTAGACTGCTGCCGAGGGAAGAGGGGAGGGGCAATCTAACACACGATCTGAATGATGCTAGTATCATCTCACTTGCTTGGTCATGTTTATTCTATGGGTCGACTATAGAATGTGAGATCTGTGTTTCTCTTGCAGACAGGCTTCTAGAAAGATTCTTGGCGCGTGGGAGGCTGGAAGGATTGAGAATTTGCGGGCGTTGAGAAGCACGATGAGCTGAGATGCGCAAACGCATTGTACCTACTGTACAAAAAAGGATGTGACATGCAGGTGCTGTGGAACTGAGGAGTTGCAAGATCCCGTTTGTTGAGTCGGACATGGCAGTGGTTCAGTGAGGAGATGGAGCGGCTGCGGATCATGGAGATCGGATGAAGCAGGTGAGTGGTGAGTGAACTGTATTTGCAATGCGTTTGCAATGCGTTTGCTTGCCTGCCTGTTTGTTTGATATTGTGGTAACTAACACAAACTCTACTCTTGAGTTTCAACAAGACATATCTGCACACAAAAGACGCTCTGAAAGCCCTTTTACGAGCAGTCAAATCCTATTCTACAGTAAGTCACTATGACGCCGTCACGAGGGGATTTCACGACAGATTATATACCCAGGACTAGAGGACATTTACGACAAAGAAAGGGTGGGAATATAACAAGGAATGATGAGCGTCAATTCGGAGTGGGCGTCTTGGTACGAGAAGCCGCAGAAGCAACAGTCCACCGACACTGGAGAGCAAAAGTCAACTCTGGGCGCGGATGAGAAGGATGCCCCCATCACCGACCCCAGCAACATCAACCTCCAGTCCGGCGTCTTCAACAAGATTTCCAGTTCCTTTACGCAGCTCTTTAGCCACAAGCAGTCTCACCTCATGCGCAACCAGGCCAAGACCCGGATTGGCTGGACCACCACCGGCGAACTGGGCGTGCTCCGCCAAGAACAAGACGCGCAGTACGAGTTCATGGAGGAGCTGGAGCAGAAGATTGAGGGCCTCAAGAAGGAGGTGGGGGTGCTAAAGGATCTGGTCAAGGCGTACGAGACCAAGATGGAGCGCAACAACGACCTGCTGTAGCACTGCATGCACTGGATCACAATGGTCCAGGTCTTTGGCGATGTGCCCGTGGCGAGGGACCGGATGAGGTGGAAGCCTGGCCGGGACGCGGCACTGGTGGGCGGCAGTGAGGACGGGAGCGAGGATGGGAGCGAGAACGGCAACAAGAACGACGACAAAGGAGAGAAAGAGACAAGAGAGGCACTGGTCTAGGTTGTTTTGACAAACAAAAGAAACAACAAATCTACTGTGATGGGAAATGATAGATGCAAATGACGATGATCATGCATGGAGGATTGGTGGCTTTGTTTGGGGGTCATATGCAGGGCGAGACGTGATACAGTAGTGTGCTTTTCAACTTTGGGGGCTCTTTCTTGTCTCTCTATCATGGGTTTTCTTTTCAGCCGGAGACTATTAATCTACGACTTGCATTTAGCCTGAAGAAAGATGAGAGATGATAGAGCTACAACGCCTTCTAGAAGCAATCCATGGATGCAAGCCAGGGGGTTAGTCTCGCCCATCCAAGGCTTGTATCCCTCTTTACCCACGACGCCACACGTCATCGTGCCTTCGGGCCTATTAGTAGTATGTAGACGGAATATTTTTTTTTTCCTTTCTGCTTTTGGTTTCAATATATTACTACACAATTTTTTCATTAGTTGCTTTCTTTATTGAGATATTAGTTAGTTTTCATTAATCTCCATCAGGGGCCCCTGCCCAAGTGTGTCTTCCCATGAGATCTATTGGTTGTAGTACGGTACACAATGAGTTGGCAAAAGCAATTGCCGTCATCGAAATGCTTCTAGCCCAAGATTAAGGCAGGACTAAGATGCGGAAGCTTCTCCTTCCCACGTTTTCTCGTAAAATTACTACACGGTTATGGTAAGACACCCCGGCACTATTACTATCACTACTCCCTTGCCCTAGTTTTCTTCTTCCATGATGAAAATTTTTTTCTTCTTCTCTTTTTTCAATTTTCCACTCTTTACCCTTTTTTGCTTGGAGGCTTGAGAGCTTCTAGAACAACCGGGGCGTTGATCTCATTCTTTGTGGTTTTACGTGTGTGTTTATTACAGTTTTTGTTGACCGCCTTTGGTCAGATGGCTCAAAGGCTCTAAGAAGTTTTTTTTTTTTTTTCCTTTCCCACCCTCAAGGTTGTTTGACATCATCCCGTGCCCTTGTTATTGGCACAGATTGAGGTCCAGAGGCCAAAGTTTGAGACGATGCCCCATCGTCGGGTGGGATGAGTGGAAAAAAAAGCTGTTGCCGTATCACTCACATCACGATTAGTTCTTCCGGCGGCGCCTGGCTATTGTTCTGCCCTGGGATGGGATATCGCTATCAGCACGCTATCGAGGGCCCTTGTTATGCTTTCCCAACGGGTTCTGGACAAGGATGGCCTCACCTGCTTTGGATTCGCCGCAATATTGGCTACGATGGATGGGAGGAAAGGCTAAACGGGCAGATGGGAGGCGCTGTTGCTTGTGGAGTTGCAAGACAGCCCGTCAGCACGCTCTGCCCGTGCAAGTGTCGCTGGTATGAGGAGGGTGCATGATCCCCATCTCTGGCTGCTGATAAGATGCTGATGGAATAGGGCTAGGTGCATATGACTGCTCTGCTACATACACCACGTACATGCGATGGTTGCAGCGCGCCCAGGGCCCCATCATCACCAATGGCGGCTAATCTTCCCTCGTGCCTCTCCTAGGGCTGTTTCGGAGCGAACTAGGAGAGAAGGACGGGCCCCGTAACGCAGCACTCTGCATGGCGATCTCCTAGGTTTCAGCACATGCGACGGGGGACCAAGGTCGGTCCTGGTCGACGATCATCTGAAGCCGCAGCTTGCCGCTCTATCACGGCCATGCGGTGTCTTGATACTCATGAATGTCCGCACACTACGTTGCAAAGCCGCAGGTGGAGCAGGGACACATGGCTCGTTTGTTCGTCCGTTCCCTTGCATAACCCAGGAGATCCTCTGGGTTATCGCTAGAGGGATTAAGGGTAGGCCCCAGTATGGGCCATATGGGCCATATGGGGCGCAGGACGAACAAATCTAGCCATACGGAGCACGCGCCAGGTCACTCATTCTGAGGACGCCCGACTAGGTACGCTTACACGAAGACAGTCCAGACCTCTCTCTATTCTATGGAACGCGGCCAAAAAGAGGTTGTGATCTCGATCGTGGCTGCAGTCTAGAAGAGAAAAGGAAGGATACCACTGCTCAACGAAATAGTGTTAAAGCGGGTTCGCTGAATCTATTTAGTTGAGTTGTTTGAGTTGTTTAAGTCGTTTGAGTCCTCAGCGCTGACGATACTCACCTCTGTGAAGTTTCAAAAACACCAGCCACCTGTTGGTAGGACTAGGAGATTTTGACACGCCCCGACGGGGAAATTCGTTTGTCTTGGTTTTTACCTCTTACGTCTACGAGGACGGCAATTGGCTTAACACACACTGGATATCCCAACAAGGCAAGTCGTGTAGGCTATTTGGTGCTTTGTGAGAAATTGACAACGACGACTTGTCTGTTGCAACCATTGGTACCACTGCTGCTAGTACCTGGACTGACACCCTACGTGGTCGTTCCCTCTCCGGGAATAGAGGCGTCACTAGCTCGCTGTCGGTTCGCTATTGGCTGCGATATCTATTGCCGATGTACATTTGGAGACACACACCTTGAGGCTCATAGTCGGGCTCCCGTGCTGGACGTCTGGGATATGGGATATGGGGATTCGTTGCACTACAGCCACGCCTATGCACGTAAGGTGGGGGGGAGGAGGAGACCAGGTAAGAGGGGCCACGATGCGAGCAACTACTATATAGCGAGGGTTGCCAAGATGCTAATCCCTACCCGGAGATAGCTTATTACCCAAAACGGCTTCTGTCTTCAATATGGCTTTTGCGACTTCGGGATAGTCTGGCCGACTCGGCAGATAGCAGCCAGTGCTCTAAGACAGGCAACTGATCTTTTGAGCGGTGTCTACAGCGCCTGTACTGGCTGCTTGATGCTGTAACTACGGGCTGTATGGCCTGTATCCCATCACTCATCACCAAAGACATAGGGCCTGAAAGGGACCTTTCTCGGCCCACTCTTTGCCGATTTGATATATTGATATTGAGAGATGGAGGGTATCCAGAAGAACGTCACACCCAAACCACCTAAATCCCGAAACTCGGTAGCAGGACATGTGGTGATAGGAGGCCACCGCCAGTCGACGACGTTGTCTTTCTGATTCTTGGTGGTATCATCTTCAGCCGAAATCTCGGCCATCGGGTTAACCAAAGCCTCGTGGACGGGATGCCTTCTCAAAAGAGTGTCATCCGCGATACTAGCTTGCCTAGCTCCAGCAAATTTTCTTTTGACAGCTTGTGCGGCTGAACCTGGCAGCCACAATGTTTCCATATCATTTTCCTCTTGTTAGTGAGTGGCCCTTTTATGCGAACCCGGGCCCAAAGCTTGTACTTACCATGACTACTTTAGTAGCAGTGCTCGTAATTGCCTTGTATCATGTCCCTTGGCAGGGCAATTCTTTGCGTTAGGGGCCCCGAAAATCCCCCACTCATTTAAATCAACATCAAGAAAAATGTTCCCCGAGGAGATGCCATGGGTATTTTACATTTCAGCATCTTATTGTTCAGTCAGTGGAGCGCGAAGTACATGAAGACTCGGGCGCTAAATGCCACGACAATCGAGATTCGCTGTGGTCATCGCAAATTGTTCGGTTTCGGCAGAATCGGCAGCGCTAGGTTCAACTCTCGTTCCTCAATCTCGATTGGCCAATTCAGTCGCCGACACCCGAATAGGCATACGGCAGCAGAGGAACAAACATCGGCCACGGAACAACCAAGGAAGAAAGCAACAGAGAGACCAGAGCCCAATGCTGGGTGAGGCCCCCAAACTCTCTCCACAGAGCTCTAGTCTGCACGTTGCCCATGCCCCCGGCCTCTACCCGTCTACGGCTCGGGGCCACGGGTGGCAGTAGTGCCTCCGAAACTGGCATGTATACCTACGATACGATACTCTCGACACTGTGACGCCCCTCTGCATAGGGTTTATGCTGCATAACGTTTAGCGTCCAGTTCTACGTCACCCTCAGAGCACTTCTGAAGAGTCCCCACCATTGCATTTCCGCCCTGCCGGATCCTATCCGCGCTAAATCCAACATCTCTTCTAGAAGCCCGGGCCATATACCATAACGATGGTGTGATGTATCTACAGCACCGGACAAGTACCGTACAAGAGTACATGCAAGCTCCAGAGACGGTTCGTTATCTGTTGCTCTAGTACTGGGTGCAAATAAACACAACCCTCCCCCCCTGTCACACCTGGGATTGACAAGCCATGCATATATACTTGGGCATGCATCGTCCCTTGGAGCTGCGGACTCATAAGCTTTCGACTGCCCTCGCCTTGACGCTCTGTTGTCTTGAAGCATCTTTCTTATACCACTCCATCCCACTACCTTGATCATCATAATCATCTTCTTACTCTCTATTCTTCTCTATTCTTCTTTATCAAAGGTGACGCTGGTTGACCAACTTCAAAGCGCATATCTACCACTACGTTTATACATACATATATATATACACACAATATATATATTCGGTTTTGCTCGATTTACTCGAGCAATTGCTTATCCCAGAGAAGCTTCAGGGAATGACTTCCCCCTACGCGAGCACCATGAGCGAGGAGATGCAATCCAGCTTATACCAGCTCTTCAGCGAAGCTCAGCTGTATGATGAGTGCCAAATCTATGGAGCGGCTCCTCTGTGCGAAGAGAACCTGCCTTACAGCGACTGGTTTTCATACGGCGTAAACGACTACAGCTCCATTCCAGATGGCTCTGAAATCTGCGATTCACACTCACAGCCGCTGTCTACGTATGGAGGATCAGAGGGCTGCTCAGAGGCGAGCTCCCCCGCATCGCCAGTGTCTACGGACTCGTTCTTCTCACAGCAGACCTCGCCGGCCCCCAGCTTATCTTGCTTCCCGTCATATGCAAGCAGCGGCACGCCTGCAACGTCGGCCTATAGCAGCCCAGATGCCACGGCTAGCCAGGAAGTGGCTTCACCAACAGACTCACTAACGTAAGTTGCTTCGTGTGCCGCCCAACCGCCAATCGCACTTTACGATTAACCATTTTGAGCGTAGGTTTACCTCCAATGGTCGCGACTATCCAGTGTGTTGCTTACATCCCGGCTGCGATGCGAAACCTTTTAAGCGTCGCGCCGATCTCGACCGCCACTACAAGCACAAGCATGCGCCAGCCTCCCAGAAGGAAGCATATCACTGCGATTACGCCCGCTGCGGCCGGCGGCGCGATCCCTTTCATCGCCGCGACCACTTTCGCGACCACCTGAGAGACTTTCACAAGGAGGACATTGAGAAGCGCGGCGTGGCAGCCAAGGAGGACTGGTTCGAAGGCCGCAATGCCTCCATCACCTGGTGGCGCTGCACCAAGTGCCTGAAGCGAATCTACATCAGCCGCCATGGCTACGAATGCCCTACGTGCAAGACATCCTTGCAAGCGAAGCGGAAGGAGATTCGCCGGCGAGAGTAGCCAGAAAGCAACACTCGGGAGGAGCTCGGCGACCAGCCCCCAAATTCGCACCCGCGGGACAGCTTTATCACCAGCCAATACTCTCGTAGACGCATACTACAGTCATCTACGCGCCCCCTCCACCCCCCCTTTATGACTAAACCTGCGCCGGTCGCACACCCCCTACCTCTTCTCTCTCTTTTATTGAACTACATATCCTGTACTGTACCATGGGGTCCTGCGCAAGCTAACCAAACAGCTTTGGCGCCGTATCCGTCAAAGTTTCGACTTACATCTGCCGACATACCATTAGAGCGGCTATTCATCCGAATGAATCTTACGAAAAAGGGCTTTGTTGTGTTTATACGTGATTTTTTTTTTTTTTTTTTTTTGTCTTAGCATCAGCCTGGAGAGGGATTTTTTTTTGTTTTTTTACATGCAAGCAAAGAATCCCATGGGTTACATTTTACTACGGAGTATATACAAGAACCTTGATACCACCTAGGCAGTACCTAGCAGCAAAATACAGCCAGACAGAACTATTATACTCTACAAGCTGTCAAAATCTCAAAATCTCTTGATATTACCCACAAAAGATTCCGCACCGGTTCCGTCTCATGTCTCTTCTTGTGCGGTGTAGCTACTGTACAGTTTTGCTGCAGAGCCTCTGATTCGCCTGTTCGGAATATGGTCTGTTGCGGTACTAGCAGCAAGAGTACCTACATGCTACTATTGCTACTACCTAGCTACCTACAGCTACTGCATTGATTGTGTCTCTGGGTCTTTGGGTCCTTTCCGGGTCTCACGCCGTTTTTTCCTCTTGTCGTTCAGCTGCCAAACGCGTGGCTGGTGGCTGAATGGCTGAGAAGGCGCCTGCCTTGCTTGGCACCTGACCATTTCTTATTTTGTTTGATTCCCTCGATATATTATTCCCCTTTTGAGTACCTTTTTTGTGTATTCCTTCTGTTGGGTTGCCTACCTACTCTAGTACTGGAGATCCTTCGGTTTTCTTTTACTATTTGTATGGACAGCAAGAAATAAAAAGCGGGGAATGCTTTTACGAAGTACTAAAAACGGCGGCAGTACAGTCAGCCTTTGCAAAAAAAGAAACAAGAGACGGAAAAAGGAAAAATTGATTAATTGAAAAACAACCGTTTATCAGGATCAGGATTAATTAAACAGGGATTATACCCACACCACACTACATACATGATTATGTACTGGACGGAGAATCTTGCGAGAAGAGCTGGGACTGGGACTAGACTGGGCTGGACTGGCAATCTCGGCAACGGAAACCAACAGCCAGCAGGAAGAAAAGAAAAGGAAAAAGGGCCAAAATACAGGAAAAGCCGTTATTTTGTGGCGCAATTTTTTTTCTATTTGCATCTCTTAGAACCAATGGGAATGACTGACGAGGGGGTGTCTAATCTTGTTATAGAATGGGGTTCTACAACGGATGATGTAAAAAAAAAAAGGGTAAGGGGGGTTAAATGGTTAGAAAAAAGTACCTGGTGTTTAATACGTTTTGGGAAAATTGGTTTAGAAGAACAAGGCACAAGTACTTTCGGCAGTTCTGTGTCGACGGCCAGAAAAAGGCATAGCTTTTGGGATGAACGGAAGCTACATTCCGGCGAAATTTCTGTTTACTTTTCATCATCTCGGTCTTTCATTCAATACCTGTTTTACTATCGGGGGTTTCCTTGTTTTGGAAATTTTTTTATATCTGGATTTACCTTATTCAGCAATGATGGGGCTAGACGTTGAAGATGCCCAGCGCATATCACACCTATTAGGTGGACCAAATAAACACTCGGGTACGACTCATTTCCCTGGGCAGATGAGACGGGTATCGCTGCGGCTCAGGCGTGGCGGCGGCGGCTATACGCGATAGTGTGGGAGTAACGTCCGGTACCAAGGAACTCGGAGCGGAGCTGGGTTGAGCACCATCTGTGCCAAAGTGTTGTCGAAACTTAGTTGTCAGAATCGCAAACAGAGGCTCTCGTCTCTTTGTCTCTCATAACTTGCTTGTATTCCTACCCACTCGGTAGGTAATACTCCGTGTCTCTGGCCAATCATCCCTGTGCCTTCAATTCATTGCTGCACAAGTCGTTTACTCCTCCAATGAATTGACCTTTGTTTCAACCTGTCAATTAGCCCACGTTAACCTACTCTTCAAACGCCACCATCGAAACTAACTTTACACCAGCACACAGCTTCATCCCCCGTGGCTCCGTACGCCATGGCCAAAACACGAGGCCGAGAAGGCTAGCTAGACCTAAGAGATTGGCTTGTTTAAACTTTCAATGTTAGTCTCAGTAATTGCTGTTCCATCGGGGCCGGTTGACCAGCCTTTTAGGTACCTTAGGCAGGAGCTTTTAGGCTTGCACGCACGTAGCAGGCGTCCCAAGCCATTTAGGGGTGAGCTGAAGCCGAGCTGCTCGAGGCAGACACTGGATAGGTCGGCAAAGTTCCCCCTCTCTCTAGGGATCTGGGTGCAGCAGTAGTGTTCCGTTATTCTCTTCCTGCACTGGTGTAAGGCAGGTGGCGACTATCTGTCTTTGGAGATTTTTGGAGAATGGGGGTAGCTTTGGATACGCTAACGTGTATCTCTATGCATGCAGCTCACGTACGAGCCATGCATACGTATGTATAGCGGCGGCAGCAGCTGGCTCACGGCATCAATTGTATGCTTTCCCGATACTTTTTGCTCATCAAGACACGTTTTTGAAACAAGTCGCTCTTTCGACCCTCCTTCTGTCTTACAGTAGCTTTGCCCTGTCGGATATACTATACGCCTATTGTTACCAGGCTGGCAGGGGGGGAGGTGAGCTAATCATCTCCGCTTGCATGTTTCCCGTCGGATCAACGGCATCATCAGCGGCATTCGGGCATAGTCTTGGTGCTGCTTCTTGACCTGCACCTTTTTCTCTGCCTTGCCTCCAATCCAAATTCTGCAATGGCGAATGTTACTGTACAAGGATGAGTACCTATACACCCATACATGGAGAATTGCGGCATTCCATGGCAGCAGATGATGGCATCATCACTGCACGAGTAGACAGCTGGACGATCCGGCGAATCAGAAGATTGGCGGTTGGGAACCCTTATACGAATATACGGCTGGTGTTGGAATTCAGCCTTTACACCTACTGTATGCTGCACCGAGCTTTGCAGGCATAGGGCCCCAGCTCCTAGGCTCATTATAGGCTAGCTGGAATGCTCTGTATTTCTATTAGTTAGCTATACTAGCTATTTATTCTAGGCCTATGCGGCATTCCCTTTGTATTAATACAAGGCTCTTTTATAACCTTTACTATATGCTTAATTTAACTAATTTAAGCTTTTTAATAGTTATAAGCCTAAGTGGTGTTCTTTGTTAAGGCACTAGTAACTTCTATAATAAAAGCATATAATTTATATTCCTATAATAGACTAAGATTTTTAGATTAAGTTATTTACTTAAATTAAGCTTAAGAAAAGCTTTAACTAAATTAATTAATTCTTTGCTTTTTATAATTTTATATATATAAAAGGCATTTAGCTAAATATTAATTTAGGTGTAATAAAGCAGTTAAATAATGCTTTTAAGCTTATTATATAGGCCACTTTTAAAAAGGTATATATTTATATATATGCATTAATTAAAAAGAGAATAATCTTTTAAGGAAATCTTTTTAATA